>CM055976.1:20862500-21440000 GCA_029531755.1 Holothuria leucospilota | reverse complement strand
CTAAAATGGCTCAGAGATTTGGGCAAAGAACTGTGCTCCAAATAAGAAAAATTCCATTTTCCCATATAATAGGTGTAACTAAATTTAACCAATTTTTCGAGAGCATCTTCATAGTTCATACACCTTTTAAGGATTTTTTGTTCAGAAAAGAGGGCTGCGTGTCTTACCATGGAAGTACCACTCTGACTGGTACTTCCATGGTCTTACCATGAAGCTGGCAACGAAATGAGAAGGGTTGGCATGGTAGGCGTTCTGACAAAAAGTGTAAACTTCTGAAGGGTGATCATTGTCACGATAAGCTTGACCGGGACTAAGTAAACATCTGTCAACGTGTTTTTAGACCTATTTACTGTAGGAATAAAATACCAAAGCAAGATCTTTTTATTAACGGGGTCAATGCTTGCTAATTAGTCTGCGATCTTCCAATCCGATACGTGATCTACGTAAAGTGGACAGGTGCGAGGTTGTTATTGTTGCATTGAAGTGTACGGCACACCAGGGTTGATTGATTTACATCGCTGATTTAATTAATTGCCATTTAAATCGCTTGATGTTTTTTATATCACTGATTTAAGTCACAAATTTGATACTTTTAAGTTTTTTGCACGCACAAAACTCCCATAGCAAGTTGTGCGTTCCTTTGATATACTAAACACTCTGCAAAGTAAATATCTACAAGCTTGGTATATCGAAAAAGTTACTAATGGGTACTTCACTTGTGTCTTGGTGTATTCTTAACTCAGTTTCTGTCAGTCTGTGGGGGTATGGGTTACACTTCCAGCAAGAAGTGTCAACTAATTTGAGAATAAATCTTGCAAAGTAACTATGACTTTGCATAGCATTTCCCTTACCCTATAGACTCTAATTTTACATCACACTCTTCACAAAGTAGCAGGCTGGGGGTCTACAGGGTACAACCTGAAAGATGGACGGACGGGGGCCAGGCTTTCAGCAAACCATTGGCATTAACGGAGAAGGAAAAGGGTGAGAGGTCTACAATTTAAAGTAGAATTCTTGATACTGTACACTCTTAAATTAAAGTGGACCTTAAGTATAGAATTATAAGAAAATATATATATATATATATATATATATATATATATATATATATATATATATATGTTAGGGGTTGGAAAATGAACTTCATTCATCCAACTCTCATTTTCATAGCTTCCTCCGTTGCTGAGATATAAAATGTTGAAATTTATTCACTTAATTTGAAATAGTCGATCGCGTAACAATTTGCCAGGTTCTTCTTGTACAATTCACATTACCTGCTTTTGTTTCCTTTTATTTTTATATAACCTTGAAACATTTACTGTTCCCTTGCATAGCAAGTTGTACGGAGAGGGCTTATAGCCAAGTCACCCTATAACAAAAGGACAGTGATCACATTTCGGCACAAAGATACAGTGACTTTCGAAAAAAACAAAGAAAAACAAAGACGGTAATTTGAGTAGTACAAGAAGGACATCACAAATTATTGCGCAATCTACCAGTTTAAATTGAGTGAATAAGCTTCATTATTTTATATCTCAGCTCAGGAAAGTCATGTGAAGATGAGAGTTGGACCATTTGGATGCATTTTTCAAGCTCTGTAACATATATTTTTGAAATTTTAGAGTTTAGGTACACTTTAAGTCAGTACAAGTCTGGGAGTGTCATTTAATCTTACTACCTGGGGCAAAGACAAACCAATGTGTTGACCATAGCAGCCCAGCCATGCTGGGGATGATGTCCCCGTGCTGATTCCTTTAACGGGGGTGGTGGGTGAATATGGTTTCCATTGTCTAAGGTTATTAATGGACAGAAAAAGGTGCAGGACCTGGTAGCATACAAACTACAAAAACCTACATGATCACACATGTGGTTCTATAAGTTTGTTCGTTGGCAACTTTATAGCAAGTTCAAAGAGAGTTGTTGCGTTCATTCACAGCATGCCACAACATGTAACCTAGCTACGTACTCCAAAATTTGAAACGTTTTGACTACTTTGCAAATAAGCTAGCACTGCCTTAAAGTTTATGGTAGACAGAAAAGGGATAAAATAAGCAAAGATGAGCACATTAAGTAAAAAAAATGAAGGTGCATGTATTGTTCCATAACATGAAATAAAAAAAAATCGATTTAAATAAATTTTTATTTGAAGGGACGTGGCATCCAAACATATTTAAGAATGGCCCTATAGTTCTAAATACAAGTGGCCCCCTGTGGGCTGGGGGTTGTAGAATATGCCCACGGTATTTCCCGCCTGTCGTATGAGGCGACTAAAGGGAAGGACTTGCACCATACTTGAGCCGTATTTGAAACCAAACTTGAACCGTATTTGAAACCGTATTTAACCTTTACCTCTTTATCTAAATGACACTTTATAATACACTCGTGTTGGTGTGTCGTTAAATCCCATCTAACTATCTAAATGCAATTGGTGGTTTCACTTTGATTGACATCCATTCAAACAAAAGCTCCAATCTAGTCAGCTGGTTAGTCAATGATGACTTGTACACTTACTTGTGTTCTCAATTAAGCTCACACACAGTTGTGTGTCAATATGAGCAGGAACTGAAACTCAGTGCAGGCTAGTAGTAGTACCGTGGCTCTGTCTTGGAGGTGTGTTAGACGGGTGCTTTTGTTTAAATTAGAAGAGGGGCTAGAAGTAAACTTAGTAGGGAGAGTTTTTGACTGTCTGGGGTGAGATTATAGAGCATTTGAATTAAAAAGTCCTGGTTTTATATTTAAAAAAACAATTATAAAACCCTGACATATACTGAGAGGATCTAAAATGTTAAAAACTGCAGTTTTTCATTATACCCTTCGTCAAAGCTTCGCCAACAAGTGCAATGTTCCCATGGGCGACGATCGGGGGGGGGGGAGGGGACATGCCCCAACATTTGAGAAATGACCCATTGACTTTGATTTTTTACACAGTAAATCATTTGAAAATGGGGGCATGCTTCCTCCCCAATAATGAGAACATATCGCTGCCAATGTTTGTTCCAAGAAGGGTCGCAAACGAGCTCACTACAACTGTTAGCCTATAGAGGGATTTCATGTGACGTCACGCACAATGGATTTCCAGGCACTGAAGGGCAAAACACACACGCAGTAAGCGTACTTACAGCACACGCGCACGGCATAACCATAGATGCTACTGTGACACAATGAACGCGTGCCCGTCAAAACAAAAAAGACGCGCGATCTTGCCCTTCAAAATTGCGTCTAGTTGGGTAAAGTCACGTGAATGAAATCCCTCTGTATATGATACCAGTTAGACTAGCAGCTCCTTTAGTATTATACCAGGGAGGTCTATATGCACGTAGCCTTCAATTGCCTGATCAAGCTGACAGAATGCCCAGGCAATGACGGCAAGATAATAGGTAAACCAACACTGGATATTATTGAAAAATACATTATCCTAATGAATGACCGTACAGACCACTGTGCAAACTTCGTTCTCTACTCTTCGCCAACACTTGTCGGCGTCCAATTTTAGGGGAACCAGTGTCATGTCACTGGCAGGGAGCCCTGTGAAAAGTAAGCAAAACATGTTTTCAGTGGTTTTACATGCAAGTATATAGTGGCAAAATGGGACTTACCTCTTGAATTCAGTCAGGTATGACTCCGCTTTGATTCGTGTATGAAGTTGCACGAAAGACTTCTAACGACTCTATAGTTAGGCCCAAAAGGCTAAACTGTTTCACAGGAACAAGAATATAGTTCATGTGAATTTTGCTAGAAACAAGGCATGAGGTAGAGCTAGAAAGCGAGGTTGAGAGACAGAGGAGAAGGAAATAGGCTACTAAAAGTGACTAGTAAGCTACGCCACTGCCAGGATAATGTTACACTTTAATCAGCTGTCAAGACTCACGAGTTTATATACCAGGCCTTCACTTTTCTGAAGTGTCAGAACTTAGGCAGCAAGTTGTTACGTTTACGATAGAGTGCGCTATGCAAATATGAGGAACCTATCTCATTGTCTTGGTTAACACGTTAGTAGGTTGAAGGTAGCACAGAATGTCAGGTACACTAACTTTATGAGGTTCAGTGAGGTGTGACGATGTTAAGGTTCACTGAGCCCTATACCTATAGTGTACCTAACATTCTGTACCACAGTCAGTAGTGTTAGTAAAATTTCCACTTCTCAAACGTTTTTCACAAAATTAGGGCTCTTGTCGACTAGACTGTACGTAAACGAGTGTTTCATTCGGGAAATTATAAATTGGACATTCATTACGAGTATCGAACAGAAATTTGAAGACTAGTAGAGGGCGTCCCCACAGTAATTGCCAATGAACGTTGTGTAGTGTACAACCAGGGAGGCAATATTAGATGGAGAGGAGATCCATCGAAAAATTTTTCATTGAGCCCTACTAGTTGCCGACAGTAATCTCTTTTGTGTGTTGTTTTTGATAATTCAATAGGTTTAAGAATGTTAAGAACTAAGTACAAGTGGGGCACGTCGTCTGCTACATCTCGATGAGCAGATCGGGAAATTCGCCCGTTGCCTTAACATTGCCAGTAGCTTAAAGGGGCTTATTGAGTTTGTTCACGGAATTCATTATTTTTTCACACCTGTTGAGTTTTACTCACATCTTGATGGTAAATGGTCAAACTAAGAGATTCTGCTAATCTTACACACACCGGAAATGGCAATGATAGGGTAATTAATGATTAAAATAAATCATTTATTACAAATTTGTGACCAGACACTTTTTACCATTAGGTATTAATCATTTGCAACCCCTGTCCACAAAAACTGCAATTTCTCACATTTTCGGTAACTATAAAAAGTGATACATGAGTAATGAGGCTAATTAGACACATTGTCATGCAATGATTTCCTCAAACTAGTCCCAAAATAGTTGATATCAACGCAATGAACCCCTTTAAGATGTAAATTAACTGAGGATTTCGACGCGTTTCGACGCTACATGTACTTGACATACTTGTCTAGTTCCCTATAACTTGTGCAATAGGCCTATGCGAGGGAATGCGAAAATGAGTCAAAATCCGAGGGCAAAGTTTAGTCTTAGGGCCTATACTTCTTTTGCTCATATGCATAGATCATGAACATTGGTTAATTGCCATCATCATTAGGTTCGTTGGCAATAAACAGTCGTTTTGAATGTCAGAACAGTGTTTCGTACTTGACTGTCGGCAACTATAGTTAGACACTAAAGCATAGTTCCTAGATATTAGACAAAGTAATTCAATGCCCTTTAGTTCAATAATCCCCAATAAAAGGATTTAGTCTCCACTCCGAGGTCAAACCTAATTGGATTAGCATAAATTAAAGTTTTCGATGGATCTCCATCTAATGTCATCTCCCTGGTTTAACCAATATTACGGTTTTGAGCACGACTACCTCAGGCTATCTCACGGCTTCGTGTGCAGTGAACGCCGTTTAAAATTCTAAATGACTCTGTGTGACTTTCAGGTATGACTAAAATACAAAACTCATCAGCTCCATTCGATAGGACACTACGTTATAACACAATACGGACAAGCCTGTTATTGTTTCTTCTTGAGGTTGATGAATGGAGCCTTATCTTCTTTCAGGCCAGTGGCACAGTCGCTAGACTTTTAGAAGTGGGGGCACGGGGGAAAGCGTTCCGCCGGAGGGGCACACCAAAATGAAGGACTGAACGTGGCTGGAGGTGTCGTAGTGACTGTAGGGGCCCACTGTAGGGTCCATGGAGAAGCCCTTGAAAGTTCTATGGTATTTATAAGTGTGACCTTTAGAATGGGGCATTTCACTACAGGGGCGTAGCTAGGATGAAATTTCTAGGGGGCCTAGGTATCAATGGGGGTCACGGCATTGATCGCCATCCACAATTCTTACACATTTTATTAGGACACAAACAATTTTGGGGGGCGTGGCGGACATCTGGGGGGCCAGACCCCGTAGCTATGCGCCTGTTTCACTTCTCCAAAATGGTATCAAATGCCCACTGAGGGCACAAAAACAGAAATCACAACTTTGACCATTTTTTAGCTTTATTGCACTAACGGTTAATTGACTGGGGGACGGGGTGAGAGGCAACGACGGGCTCAGTTTGTTAAGGTTTGCATTGGGCTTTAAAAATGCTGTCCAGTTGAGACCACTGCTTTCCAGGTATGCCACTGAGGGGATACCATAAAATTAGAGCATCGAGGGCGCATCTACGGCTTCGGATCCGGGGCTAGACAGGTAAATTGGGAAAAGGAAGCCCTTAAATGTGGTTCAATTGGTTTTGGGTGTCTGGAAATTATAATTATGACAGATATATTTCCCGTATTTTCTTCAGAAATAAATGTAAAAAGGGTGTTCGCGCGAATCGGGCAGAAAATTCTGGTATTGTATCTATGAAAACTTCGTGCAAGTTCTTATACTTCTTTCGGAGCTAACACCACTTTATGATACGTTGCTTGTCTTCGCCCCGGGCGGATACAGTTCAACAAAGTTCCCCTTGCAAATTTCTCCCAATAAGGCAGTTCTTCACATATTCACTTATTTGAAGGGGGTACACGGGGGCACAGCCAACGTTTCGGGGAACGTCCACCTGGCCTCCTTGGCGACCTCACTGTTTCAGGTTGAAAAGAAAACTATGTGCTCTCTTAGAGAGTTACAACAATTTTAAAGTAACACAAACACACATAAAAATGCACAAGCACGTTCGAACGTCCTTACTGTGATTCCTTGCTGCGACAAAATAGCACATGCCAAATTCTTCCAGTACGTATGGGCGGTGCCATGCGGTGCAGGGCGGGGCTTGGCGTCACCACGATGAAAAACATTGACATTTACTATTAATACTACATGAGAAAAACTATACTTACAGTTTGAACCCAGGTAACTTCTAATAACCTTTGACCTCCACCAAACTTTGTAACATTCTTCAACTTCATGTGGAACATCTACATGCAAAGTATGAAACACTTAAAAGTAATCCCCCAGAGTTGTCATGTTTATGAGGTTTTTGCAACATGACCTCTGCTGATCTCACGTGATCATTAACCTTCACTAAAATGAGTATGCTTCTAGAACTTAACTTGAATCCGTCTATCCCTCTAATTTTCGCTTTAAATATTTTATCAGGCTTATATGAGGCTTTCCAGCCAACTTGGTCCCATGCCAACTTGGTCTCATGGCAACTCGGTCCCATGCCAACTTGGTCTCATGCCAACTCGGTCCCATGCCAACTTGGTCTCATGCCAACTCGGTCCCATGCCAACTTGGTCTCATGCCAACTCGGTTCCAATAAGAATTTCTGTACACTTTGACTTGAGGTTGTGGAAAAAGTTTTGCTAAGTTTTGTAAATTTGCTTGTTACCTTTTAGTTATCTGGGACCGTATTAAAACTGATCAACTTCAGACTAGTGTTTTACACACCAAACAAAAACCTCGTAAACTGCTTGAAAACACGATATCTCAAAAAGAGGGTTCCCAGACTTAGCGGCCGGGTCATACCAAAGACTTTAAAAATGGAACCTGCTGCCTTTGTGCTTGGTGCTCAGCATAAGCAATGGAGTAGGGAAAACAAGCCAGTGAGTCACAACTGGAAAAAAGGCCGTGGTCGTCTCGACTTGAACCAATTGGTTGGAAACTGGGACGTTAAACCTCATCTAACCTAACCTAACCTAACCCAAACTTAGCATGTGAGGGCCACATATTGAGTACAAGAATCGTTTTATTTTTGTGATGGTCAGAGGTCGTACAAGGTCACTAGCAATGTCAAACGGTGAAAATCTCGTTGACACGATAGCTCATGAAACAACCCTGATGTATCTCACTGTCAACATGTGGCTCTTCCACATTAAGTTGAAGAAATTCCTTGTTTATCATATAGGTCAACGTAAAGGTAATTTGAGGTCACGGGAAGTCAAATTGTGAAAAACTCCTAAAACACGCCGCTTCTAGTAGGGTATGCCTTTTAAATGTACTGGTACATAACTGTTCGGTTGAAAATTTTCATAAAATACTATACGGTTGGTCAATTCCATCTACTTCTGTGACACTGACAGGTATATTTTGGCAATTGACCCCCTTGTACACCACATGCACTGCAGAAGTGGTTCTCAACCTGATGGGACGGGGATTGTTACCCTCAATGAGATCATATTGAATTTTCAGGGTGGTCGTTACAAAACCAGTCCTATGCATTAATTTATCATTTTTATTCAGTGTCATTCAGATAGTATTTTATATTTCGACATGATTACTCCATTATTAAATATGTGCCTATTAATTGACCTAAATTTTAGCATTCTAGTTCCCAATGCAAGTTTGAAGTTTCACAGGTTTATTCTGTTTGTACTATTTGATATTTAGGCCGGAGATACATTTTCCACAAAATAATTGAATTTTTAAAGGAAGGAAAGGGCGGTTTGGGGTTATTGTATTCCCAAGTGAAAGCGGAAAAGGTTGGAAGCCACTGCACTAGATAATTGGCGCTGTTCATGTTAAGCAGTGTTTCTTAACCTTTTTCGTCCCATTCCCCCCTTTCCAATCAGCCACCCTATGTATACCCTCCTAAAATATATGAAAAGTGGTTTTCTCAATAGTTCACATTCACAGCAAAGAGAATGCCTGTGGGCAATGACAATGATCTTTAGGACCGCTTTATGATCATAACCTGGTAATAACTTGATGACACTGAAAGAATATGCTCAATATCCCTGGAAAATAAACCCTAACCTGTTTTCCTTATGTACCCTAACTTTAATTTGGAGACAATTTTCCACTGTATAATCCTTTACTTTTCCATAAAGCGGTCCTAAATGGGTTCTAGTGAATTATCTCCCAAATATGTGAGTGCAAAAAATGGGTCTGGTACCGTAATCGTACTACGGTTCAGTACTTATACATTCACCACAGTGTCATATCGTCCGCTTCGGGAGTAATCTTACAGAACTGGAATAATTAAAAAAAAAGATACTGGACAGGATCTACGATCAATGATTATTCACCTGAGATACCAAAATTACCCCCGAGGGGTAAAAAACCCCCGGTTAAGAACCACTGATGTAAAGGATATTGAACGTTAAAGTATGGATGAGAAGTAACTTTGCGATTACAATGTATTAATATTCCCAAACATATCACAATAAAAGGCATACTCTTCATATTGTCTGTAGATGTAACTCGTTAAGACAGTAGGGTAAATATAGTTTTCATAGTATAATTTACTGTGAGAAATTCAAAATGGTAAATTACGAAGTCTGGGGCTTCAAAATCTGCATGTATGAATTCAGTGTACGTAGGTGTTCGAACAATACCTTGCACGCTGGCCTGTAGTGCGCCGCGTGTCAGAATGTCGACTGTGACGGCTATGCCTAATTCTAACTGTCAGATTAAAATCATTTCTGGACATAAGATAACAAGTTTTAAGAGAGGCAAAGTTTGAATTGTCACAGTACTTCCAGGAAGGTATATCCAATTTTTAAAACTAGAAACGGCAACTTGCTATCGATGTATGAAGATAAATTAATTCTTTGTGACGCCCTTGACGTCATTTAAACCTTTTGACGAAGTAAAGACTTTATATCGCATTTCTACTAAAGTGAATTTCTAGAGTTTCATGCATCTGGTATCTACTCACAATTAATTTATAGAGGATAAACACATTTTCCTTCAAGTTTGTCTCCATTTTAAATCCCAGTGGCGAAATATGACGTAATTTTGTCATTATGACCTCATAAATACGTCATGAAGATTTTTCAGTCGGGTCATTTGAGTCTTTGGTGTCATATTCCTATACTTTGTAACACATTTATGGGGTATAAAATCAACCGTTTTTATTTGTGGGACCTAAAAGTTGACAAAAGCAGCCATTTTGAATTTTTGAAAATTAGACTGTTTCTCGTTGTTAGATTTTTTCTGAATTTTGGATATAGTGTTCAGTGGGACCATTCTGGTAATTCGAAGCAATAAAACCTTCTGTTGCAATTTGTTCTAGGTTACCCTAATTTGGGCTTATTTTGACTGGACCGTTAGTAATGGTTGAACATGTTGACAGAAGTTACTCGGTGTCCTTACTATATGCAAAACAATACTGCAGGGCATACCCAACGACCAATCTTTCTAGAAATATCTGGGTCACAGCCTGTGGCAATCGCAACGTTAGCAGTAGCCTTGGTCAAGACGTTAGTAAAGTTTTCACTTCTCACACGGTTTTTTACAAAGTGAGGGCGCTTGTCAATTAGACTGTATGTACTCGAGTATTTCGTTGGTAATATCGAACAGAAGGTCATAGCCTTACTTTTATTTCTATGCAGAAGGTTTAAGACATATAGAGGGCGTCTTCAGTAGTGCCCAATGAACGTGGTACTATGTACAATTACTACTAATATAAGGTCTTGAGCAAGACTACGGTAGCAGCGGTTGGTCGAAAGGAAGTTAGCGCTATATCCCCGTCCTGAGAGACCAGCGAGGTTAATATAGCTGTATTTAATAAACGGTTCACCGATCGTTCCTGCAGTAATAGCAGAAAATAGCCTGTCAGGGTGAGGTCTCCCTAATGTATTCCGCAAGACAACTTACCGGATCTACAGCCAGGTTATCTGCTGTTGGTATTGTTAGTGAAAAACCCTTTTGGTGGAGGTTATTTTTTGTCCCAAAAAGATTGACGGTGAGCGTTCCATCGTCATTGAAAATGAGTTGATTCCTACGCAGATTAATGCGTTAACATGGCCCAGATTCCTTGAAAATGACTGCTTTTGGCTCCAGGTCGAGGGAAGTTGCCATAATGGCAAAGGTTAACAGAATTATTGCGTCCAACCGGAAGTTAACATTTTTTCCCCAAGATTAGAATAACTTGACAAAGGGTTGAATTGGCATCATCGACTGAGGGCGTTTAATTAGCGCTCAGGTGCTACTTCTCTCCAATGTCACTAGAAGTACGTGAATTTCATCTACTGTATCCATACGATTGCCATAACTCGGGCATTGCTTGATACAAAGCTGTGAAGGCGACTGCAGTACAGCGTACCATGGAACGAAGTTTGGGAGACGAGTCAGCCGTCCTACATAAAAACTCTGCAGCCGTTTCCGGGCCCTGAGGTGGGAGGAGGAGAGTTAATACACTCGCGTTAACCAAGTTCATGAAAACGACCGATTGCAGGTCATATACCCATAAGGTGAAAGACGCCCAGCTCAGTGGAGCCTGTTCACTTGCACTTTGAGGCCAATTCATTTTACACATACGACTGCCCACAGGTCCTTTAGGCCGGGCCATGAGCTGCCCGCCCGTTGCCCGGTGTACTACTCCTGCATCTGTATTGGCTGCACTAGTACTACCAGTGTATGTGCGTGAAAAGAGGCGTACATATTTGACACCTGCTGCGCAGATAAGGCCATGAGTCGCCACCTGACATTTTTCTGTTACTGGTTTTGGCTCAACTGCCAATGCTGTTCTGTTCGAGTTCGGTAACAGGATCGGTGGCGCTATTGACATTTCGTAAATCTTGTGGAACCAAACTTGTGTGCCAGCCAGGGAAGACATTATTTCCTTTTACACCGGCCATCCAGGTCTACTAAAGGGGATATGCATCCCCCAAACCAGGGAGTTACTAGCAACTCTCTGCCCAAGCATATTTATGAATAGCCCTAGAGTTCTAAATACAGTTGATAACTGTTCTTTGATTGACATTCATTCAAACAATACAGATTCACTAGGCTGGTTGGTTATGGTGCGCCTAGCGTGCCATAAGTCTTGAAATCGACTTATGTCGAATTAAATTGACATATGTCAGTTTCTCGTTATCTGATTGGATAAAACTGTCAGATGTAAGAGAAACTGTCAGATGTCGAATTAAATCGACATATGTCTAGTTTCTCGTACTCCCATTGGCCAAACAACGTCACCAGGTCTTTTCCAGAGCTCTGATTGGACAAAACTGTCAGATGTGAGCTGAAATCGAACATATGTCGAATTAAATTGACATATGTCTAGTTTCTCGTACTCTCATTGGCCAAACAACGTCACCTGGTCTTTTCCAGAGCTCTGATTGGACAAAACTGTCAGATGTGAGCTGAAATCGAACATATGTCGTATTAAATCGACATATGTCTAGTTTCTCGTACCCTGATTGGCTGAACAACGTCACCAGGTCTTTTCCAGAGCTCTGATTGGACAAAACTGTCAGATGTGAGCTGAAATTGAACATATGTCGTATTAAATCGACATATGTCTAGTTTCTCGTACTCTCATTGGCTAAACAACGTCACCTGGTCTTTTCCAGAGCTCTGATTGGACAAAACTGTCAGATGTGAGCTGAAATCGAACATATGTCGAATTAAATTGACATATGTCTAGTTTCTCGTACTCTCATTGGCTAAACAACGTCACCAGCATGGGCGTCCGGAGGGGGGCACTTGCCTCCCCCCCCCCGAAAATCAATGTGAGCAAAACTTGAAAAAACGAAGAAGAAAATAAAGAAAAAGCGAAGAAAATATAACATCAACATTTCTTAACAGTTCACTCGGCGTGAGTTTCTACTCTCAAAATAGGAATTGAATAAAAATATCAACATTGAGGCCACAGCACCCCCCCCCCCTTCCCCGAGTATATTTGTGGTATTTTTTAAAGTTTATATTTACTATATTGCTAGTGTTTCCCCCTTTTTATATGCGGTAAATAGGCCCTGAAAGTGCCATCTCCAGCGATCTGGGAAGCATTTTGGGCCAAAATTGTCTTGCGATCGTCCCCCCCCCCATCTTGACAAGTTCCTGGCTACGCCCCTGCCAACACTTTGTGTGAAGTAGCATCTAAACACTTTTCTGGGAGTAAAATATTTCCCCTGAAAAAAGTTTTGCACCCTAAAAAGAATTTTCCCCCGGAATTATTTTCTGCGGACGCCCATGGGTGGAGGCACTGAGGGGATACAGCATTCTACTATATGGAAGCCCTGGGGATACTAACATGAAGGACCGATCAGTGGCGCAACAAAGGGGGACAGACAGGGAGGGGTAGCTGACTTCCCTAAACGGGCCAGGGGCGCAAAATGAAGGTACACGAAAAAAAGAGAGAAAAAGATCGAAAGGCAAAGTATGAGAAAAATGGAAAGAAAAGGAAAAGGAAAATGAAAGCTTTTGTATTATTAGCGCCCCTCCAGATCTGGCACTAGCGGTCTTCGAGTCAATAGATTGTTGTAGGCCAATGGAAATTTCTTGCTTAATACTGTATGGTGACAATGATTGTGTTGTCCATATTCAGTCTTTAGGATTAAAGCAAGTATTTCAGTCTTTATAATCCCCGTCTGCAAAAATGTTTTGTCGCAAGAGAGTGACACCGCCAGCCGGGACTTCATTAAGTGTCTTGATGAGTTCCGATACGTAGCCAGATTTTTCGGCCCGGGAAGAAGGGGGGGGGGGGGCAAAATAAAAATTATCGTCCCGATGTCATGGTATTTAAAGTTAATTATGGAGGTAGATCCCCCGAGGACTTTGTGTCCAGTTCAGCACTCCTTGGGGCCGGACGAAGCCCCGGAATCTTTGGAGCGGTAAAAATTGCGGGCATTAGAATAAAGCATTTAACTGATATGCAAATGGCTTTAGTCAGTGTGCGACCTGATTAAGTTACCATGATCAATTTAAAGGGATAATGCAGTCACCCCAATAAAGAATTGTATAGTAGACTATCCTATTTCTTGAATGGCTCTTGCGAATCATGTGACAGTATTTCTACCACTCAATTGTAACATTTACAAGGAGCAACTGCTTGGTTTACCTTAAATATTCAATATTTATGTCCTAAAATACGATGAAAGATACTTGGAAGAGAAATAAGAAGAAATATGTGACATTTAGCTATTGTTTCAAAATACGTTTGGGCGACTGCTTTTGATCTTTAAGGTTCCATCTTTTATAACAACCTAACTCGTATGAAATGACGATCGATTTGAAGGGTACCTTGTCGGCGGGGTAAGATCCAGAAATTTTCCCATAAGATTAGTTAGCCTTGCCTAAAAGGGACAGCACCAGTTGGCGCTTAGTGTACCAAGAAAATGTTTGGCCAAAATGCCTCCCACATTGCAGGAAATGACACCTCCCAAGCGTTCATAAGTTACACCAAAATTACTAAATATTTTTGGGTTGAAGATTTTAGGAGGATGCATAAAGCTTTGAAAATATTTTGCTCAAACTGTCCAGTAGAAAGAAACGACAGCCTTTGCAATTATCATTAATAAGTGTGAAGTCCGCCGAAAAAAAGTCTTCAGGTAATATGAATTCTTGGCATACCTCATGTACATTGCAAGCCCATTAATTCAAATTCACTTTTAATTTCTCTTTACATGTCATTTTTTTTAGACCCACTATAGACATCGGTAATAATCTCCATTCCTATTATTTCATTTTCCCTTTTTTGCCTTTATTTTCTTATTTTTCTAGTCGTCTCCCTTTTTCCTTTTCCTTCTCCCTCTCTTTCTTTCGTTTTTTCCCCATGTTCCCGTTTACCGATGTTACTTCGATTTTACTTATCCCGGCCAGAGTTTGCCCCCTGTCCAATCAGGTTAATCTACTGGCTGAGTTTCCATGTGAGATGATCGAACAAACAGGTATTCCGGGCCCCGGAACTTTAGGGGTCGTACGACAAACGACTTGGCCCTTCCAGCAAACAACTGTTGTGACGCCTCTGGGACCTATAGTCTCTGGAAGTGCCATGGTGAAACGAGACGCTCAGTCGCAGTTGCTGGAGTCCAGGGGCCAGCCATAGGTTCCCCTTGTTGGATCCACGTGCCCCGATGGGACCTGGAAAGCGACACCACCAAAGGCTTGGATATTGTGACCCTTAAAATGATAGCAACTTATAGCATTGAAAGTGACCAGGGGGTAGCGTCGAAAAAAAAATTTCGCCACTAAAAAGCCTAAAACTTAGTAATGCCCTGACACATGGCGGCAAGGGCCGGGGGATGGGGGCGGCCGCCCCTCAAATTTCAGAAATCTGACGAAATCGGGCAGATATTTCGTCTCAGTCGGGTGGAAAATTGGGCAGTTAAAAGTTCTTGAGTAGTGGCGGCACTAAGGAAGTACCCGTTAAAGCAAAATTTACATATCCTGAGACTTTATTTTTTACCAATAGATATGCTTAAACCTCAGAGCTATCGGATCTTTGTTCCCTGGACCACCACCCGGGCTTTGTCCCATGGAACCTACTAGGGGTCCTTTGCCGGCCCTGGAACCTATCCACTAAATAAAAACATACCAATCATGGGACTTAATTTTTCACCCGGAGATATGCTAAAACCTCAGAGCTTCCGAGGGCTTTTCTCCCTGGATCCCCATCGGGGCTTTGTCCCATTGAATCTACTAGGGGACCTGCAACAGGACCTATCCACTAAATCAAAACATACCTATCATGAGACTTAATTTTTCACCCAGAGATATGTTAAAACCTCCAAACTTCCTGTGGCTTCGATCCCGGGACCCCTACGGGGGCTTTGCCAATGGACCCCACCAGGGGCCTTAAGGCGGACCCCTGGACCCCAACTGCAAAAGCTGCCCCATTGCGCCTGATTTTACGCTACTTGCAATTTTTTCCCCAACATTTTCTTTTGCCCTCAATTTGCCCCCCATCCGGTCCCCCACTTTTGAAATCCGAGCGCCGCCACTGGTATGGAGTCGGGTAAAGTATCTCCGCCCTTTGTGAGAAAACAGTCCCGTACGGCCATGCCTCGACACACTTCCCCATCACATCAAACCTCCAAATACCACCACCTTGCTCAACCAGGTGACGTTGTTTAGCCAATTAGAGTACGAGAAACTCGACATATGTCGATTTAATTCGACATATGTTCGATTTCAGCTCACATCTGACAGTTTTGTCCAATCAGAGCTCTGGAAAAGACCAGATGACGTTGTTCAGCCAATCAGGGTACGAGAAACTAGACATATGTCGATTTAATTCGACATATGTTCAATTTCAGCTCACATCTGACAGTTTTGTCCGATCAGAGCTCTGGAAAAGACCAGGTGATGTTGTTTAGCCAATGAGAGTACGAGAAACTAGACATATGTCGATTTAATTCGACATATGTTCGATTTCAGCTCACATCTGACAGTTTTGTCCAATCAAAGCTCTAGACAAGACCAGGTGACGTTGTTTGGCCAATCAGGGTACGAGAAACTAGACATATGTCGATTTAATTCGACATGTGTTCGATTTCAGCTCACATCTGACAGTTTTGTCCAATCAGAGCTCAAGACAAGACCAGGTGACGTTGTTTGGCCAATCAGGGTACGAGAAACTAGACATATGGGTGTATCCATAAATTAGGGGTCCATGGTGTCCCCGTCACATCCGCCACTTGTGACATATAGAGAATGGTTAAAACTGAGGCTAGAGATGATTCCTGTTATTGAAAGTGTTTAATATTCTATGTGTTATCACTAACTGTGGTATCTCAATGTCCAATTACGGTCTGTTGATCTATCGTTTACAATTTTATTATCCAGCATGTATTTGGTGTCCCACCAGATTATCTGTAAAAGTTGTGACATGGGTAATTTACTTCAGTTATTACAATATAAAAAATTTATTCTATCCTTTGGATAGCCTAAAGTTATGTCAGATGAGATATTAGAACCAGACAAACAAACAATGTGAGTTTCCAGATTAAGGGACAATGTTTAACGAAATGCGCCTATTTCAAAGTTGGCATGGCGGATGTGACGCTTTGTCCCACCTGTCACATCATACTAGTATGGACATTAATACAAGGCCTCATCTCCCTGTGTTACTCTTGGAAACTTGAATCACTATGTCCAATTACTGGTAGCCTCTACTGATAAAGTAAAATGCTAAACCTGAGCAGTACAAGGACAACTGTAATAATGGCACCCATTGGAAATCACATTTTGTGTTTGGTGTCCCGCTGATCATGTCACATCGCGCACAAAATCATCAAAATTACCACCCTCTCATATCACCTCAACTATGCCAATCCCATTCATACATGCCTGAGTTGTAACATGTGTGCACATGGTTATCGATACTACCCTTTTTTCCCCATTTTGTAATGTATTGTCCACTATCTGGTTGAAAAGGGAAAATGGTGTCCCATGGTGTCCCACTGTAACCTCCGCCATTGAAGAACAACAAAGAGCTATTTAAACTGTTTTAAACTGAAGAAAATTAAAATAAATGATTTAAGATGGATAATATGAACATCATAAAGACGTGGAAAGTAATTAGAAAGTGACAAACTTGAAAAATGTATGGAGAGTGTGAATATCTATTTTATTTTTTTGGTGTCCCGGTCACACTTTGGTGTCCCTGTCACACCCGACAATCATTATTACTGTAAATATGAAGCTGTTTTGTTATTTGATAAATCCTTCCTATCTTTTTCTTACTTTAGTTCAAGTCAGTATAGTTTTTAACTTTGTGCAATTTTGTAATGATTTAAGAAATCACAACATACAGTAATGTTGACATGGTCGGGTGTGACTGGGACACCACATGTTAATTCAATAGGACCCTGTCACCCCTATATGTAACATAAGAAAATTTGCAACTGACAGTAAAAATATCCGATGTTCCAAGAAAAAATAGGTTTGTCTGAACTGTTAGTGTTGCCCACTTGAATACAGTACTCTGTAAATGCTACATGAAACCTTTTATGCATTGTTTGTGTCAGTATTACTGGGATTTTGGTGTCCCGTCACACCCGACACACAACGTCTGTAACCCAGTTACTCAAAAATGTAAGATATTTGGATAAATTTGGGACAACTCTGAAAAATGTTTATGTTTTATGTGTTCATTTATTTTCAAGCAGCTACTTGCTCTATCTTTTGGAAACTGTACAGATAATAAATATGTTTCAGTGTAAATATTACATGATTTCCCTTACCATGGTGTGAGCTTTTATTCTAAATTGAGCATACAACCAATTTCAGTGGGTGTAACTTGTTTCTGTCATAAATCCTTATGCCTTACCAAAAGTGAGGAAAAGACTTGGATATATTACACAGTTATAAACTTTCTAGGCATAAATTGCCAATTTTGGTGTCCCAGTCACCTCCGCCATTTTTGAAAGGAGCTTTGAGATAGAGTTGATCAATAACCTGGATGTCTTAAACAAAAGCCAGGACTGATATAAATTTTAGAAATAGATACATATACCTTCTTGAAAATATACTTTACACCAGTATTAAATGTTTTTTTAATTTTGACCCCTTTGTCACACTTTGGACCCCTAATTTATGGATACACCCATATGTCGATTTAGTTCGACATATGTTCGATTTCAGCTCACATCTGACAGTTTTGTCCAATCAGAGCTCTGGAAAAGAACAGGTGACGTTGTTTGGCCAATCAGGGTACGAGAAACTAGACATATGTCGATTTAATTCGACATATTTTCGATTTCAGCTCACATCTGACAGTTTTGTCCAATCAGAGGTCTAGAAAAGACCAGGTGACGTTGTTTAGCCAATCAGGATACGAGAAACTAGACATATGTCGATTTAATTCGGCATATGTTCGATTTCAGCTCACATCTGACAGTCGGTTTTGTCCAATCAGAGGTCTAGAAAAGAGCAGGTGACGTTATTTGGCTAATAAGAGTAGGAGAAACTAGACGTATGTCGTTTTAATTCGACATCTGACAGTTTCTCTAACATCTGACAGTTTTATCCAATCAGATTACGAGAAACTGACATATGTCAATTTAATTCGACATATGTCGATTTCAGGACTTATGGCACGCTAGGCGCACCATAGTTGGTCAACAACTTGAACAACCAGTTGTGTTCCCAATTTAGCTCTCACACACTGTGTTTGACAAAATTCCCTCGAGCAATTAAAACTCAGTGTAGGCTACTTCATGTGGTTCTGCCTTAGAGGTGTACTAGATTGGAGGTTTGGTAATAATTGGAGGAGGGGTAAAAGTTAACTTAGTAGGGAGAAATGTTACTGTCTGGAGTGACTGATTAGAGGCCTTTAAAGTTGCTATTACTTTCTGCTTTTTATCATGTCTCTAACCTTTGGTATTATCCGAAACGGTGGATTGAAGACTATGTTTTCTCTCTGCCAGTTGTGTCATCTACCGCCTCGGATTTGGGGTCGAAAAAGCTACTGCTGTAGGGCGGGAGTTGGGTGATGAGGATTGTAGCCGCGAAGCAGTCTATCGTATGCGGGCCATTTCTGTCCAGCCTTTGAAACAGAACAGTGTGGAGTTTCCACTCGTAAATCGTGGATTAATTTAGCTCTGTTTTGTTCAGCGGGTAAGCCCATTACCCCAAAAAGCTGCCTGTTAAAAAAAAATATAACTTTGTCAATATACACTCCTCAGCCTTCATTTAACCACCAAAAGAAAGCTTACAAAAAGTTCTGTGCAATGCCACTCTTTTTTTTGGGGGGGGGGGGGTTGTATTTGCAAATTTTTCACAAAACATCGATAAATAGTTGTTTACATTCAAAAATGATCCCAAAACTCAAAAAATGCTAAAAATGACGTCATAATTTTCAAAAGTCAAGTTCAGGCACTTAGGAAAAGGTCACCCTACTCACTTTTTTTTTTCTGAATACCTTAGAACCTAAAGAAACATCATGAGAGGTGATTAGATGCCAGGTATAGGGAGTTTAGAGATATTTCAAGTATAATTTTCAAAAAATGCGTCTTTTAGGTCAAAATCTACATTTTCAGTCGCATAATTCCCAATCCAGAAAAAAAAATCATAACTCAACAACGGAAAGTCCGATCTTTTTCATTCAAACACTAAAATGTCCTTTACAAGATTCCTTACAAAACTATACCAAAATATATGCATAAATTACAAGGGTAGGGTGAGTTAGAGAGGTTCAAAGGACCAGACATATTCAGTTTTCAAAAATGCGTCAATTTTGACCCAAAACATGCATTTCTGACCCAAAAATCCCCTCCCAATATCAAAATTATAACCCACAACACCCCTCCGACTTTTCTATTCACTAAAATGTCCATTTAGAGCTACCTTACAAAGCTGACTCATCTCTGTTTAGATCCAACGTTGTTTACATTCCCCTGTGCACTGAGCCATAGCGTTGTGTGTAGAGGTCACATAAGGTCAGTGTGTGTTAGTTCAGTGTGGGCTGTATAGCAAGAGAAAAATGGGCATATCTTCCTCATTTTTGGTCCAATTTCCTCAAATTTAGTATCAAATGAAAGAGAAAAGAAAGCTAAACAATCTTCTGCACTATAAATTACAAAATAATAGTGATCTGTATGGGTTTTGTACGATTTTCTATGAAAACCGTATGACGTCATCTAATTTGCATATTTGCATACATAATGAGATTAGTTCACAAAAATAAAATGTTCATTCAAATTCCCAATATTTGCTCTTTACAATGATGTATAGGTTCTCACAGAGAATATTCTTCTAAATCAACCAAAAAATTCATGAAAATATTCCTCCTTTTAAAAAAATTTGGGTGAACAAAATAGAGTTAGATTGTGTGTGCTATGGTATTTTCGCATCCTATTAGGTATATCCTAGTCGCTCTGATATGAATGTTGTACCGGGGAATTAAGTTCCCAGATGGCCTTTGCAATGTCCAACATGAGCTCCCATACGATTTACATAAGCCACGGTGCTGATATTGTCTGACACAATTGCAAGCGACTTCCATTTTTTGAGCTGAAGAAAAAAGTGAAGGCCCATTAAAACGGCGCACAGCTCGCGATATAGTTCGGGTAGGCTATATGTTGCTTAACTTTGCGTTCCAAAAACCTGTTGCTCGTCTCTTTAATAGCAAAGCCGCCCCCACCCGGTGGGAGACGTATCGGTACTGCATTTGGAGTTCCACTGGTGTCGGGACATTCGGTCTGTGGATCCAGGAATTTTCAATAGAGGGGGCGCAAGGTTTGATTGATCGTTGTCTTGGGGTAGGGTACCCCTATCCTTTGGAAAATTTTTGCTTTTGGAAGAGGGCTGAGGTTAAAAATGGTGCTAAATCTGGCACATTTTGAAACAATTTCTATTTTGCTTCAACTTTTTTCACGCATGACGGCCAATAGGGGAGACGCGCGCCTGTTGCTCCCCCGCCTGGATCCGCCACTGGTTTGACCCGTTAGAACCAATTGGTCCTGCCAAGATATTTTTTTGTACAAACGACTGTGAAAATTTTGCAACAACAATTTTGCCGGGAGAATAACCTGTGTCATGGCTACACATTGTCAAGCTATTCTGGCGAGGGATCTTGCTAAAATGTTTCACTTATGTACTGCCTTTGTGTGTATCTGCGTAGTTTGCGTCCCCCAAGGTCTTGAAGGGAGTTAATCACAAAACCCCTAATAACTTAAAATTGTTTTATGCCTGTGCGGAAAGAAGCCAGTCATTAACACATAATACTACAAGCAAACCAGAAACACGAAGAAATTCAATTTCTGCCCTGAACGTTTTTAAAAAAAAGTAAGACGATGCTCGCCAGCCAAAAGGTAGTCTTTACCAACAATAATAACAATTGTTCCATTTAGCTAGGAAAGTCTGATGTGCCTTACTAACTAAGACATGGAAGAAGTTATCTTTGAGATAAATGGTGACCAACTGGTTTTGCTTTTGCAAAACAGAAAAAAAAAATACATCAATCTTTTCATTTGAGATTTTAGGTGTATCAATATGTGAATTAACAAATTGGAGGTCAGTGACAGGCCTCCATTTATTGTTACCATTTTATGAATGACATTAAGCGGTGAAACAATCCGATAGGAATATCGGAGCAACGAATTATAATGTTATCAGAAAGTAACCTCTTATTTCATTGTTCAAGAAACTTTTCTTAGGTGCGTTGAATCTTCTATTAATGTTATGAAAAGAAGATGGTTCAAAGCTTAAAGTGTACCTAAAGTCTAGAATCATAAGAATATACATATATTTTAGAGGTTGGAGATAAATTTCTTTCATCCACCTCCCATTTTCAGAGCTTACTCTGTCGCTGAGATATAAATTGTTGAAATTCATTCACTTAATTTGAAATAGCCAAGTTGAGCAATAATTTGTGATGTCCTTCTCTTACAGCCCACATTACCTGCTTTTGTTTCCTTTTGAAATTAAAATGTTTATATGACCTCGAAAAATTGACTTTTGTCTCGCATAGTATTTTGTGCGGAGAGGTTTTTTTTTGTATAGTCAAGTCACCCTATAACATTAAAAATGTTATCACATTTTGGTGCAAGGTGCAGTGGCTTTCGAAAAAGCCCCCCTTAAAAAGCTGACCCCCGAAAAAGCTGAAAACAAAACAAAGCATGTAATTTGAGGAGTACAAGAATGACATCAGAAATTATTGTACAATTTTCCATTTTAAATAGAATAAATAAGCTTCAACATTTATATCTCAGCTCAGGAGTGTCCTGTGAAGTTGGTCCACTTGGATTTATTTTTCAAGCTTTGTAACATATTTTTGAAACTTCAGACTTTAGGTACACTTTAAGGTGAACGGAAGTGAAACACCATCTTTAAGCCAATTCAGAGCGTTAGAGGAAGCCCCACAATTATTTTTTTGCCATCAACTTAGATTGTGTAATATACCATGATAAACGAAGAATAAACCTGCTAGAATGCTTCGTCCCCATCATAATGGGATTGATAAAGTGGACAGTTGGCAGTCAATGAATGGAACACATCCGGTGGACCTCCGCGGCCACTGCTACTGTTCGACCCAAAATTACTGTATGCACGGGGAGCTGTAAGAGACAGCGCTCCCTGGTATGAAGCTCTGCCTCTCACAAGGCGGTTTGCTCGTAACCTGCAATGACACTAGCGTATGACAAAGACAGGAGAAACAGCTTAAAGCTCTTTGGCTAATTTCAGCTGTGAAACTTCTTGCTCAGAAAAACTCCCTGTGTCTTCGTCAAACAGGGATATCAGTAAGTAAGGCCTCATATCCACGCAGGTTGTAGTACAACTTAGGTAATTAAAAAGTGCCGGGTGTATCGAATGTGAATTTTCAAAATCTTAATAAGCCAACTGTAACACTTCCATCCCTGTTTCTATATAGCGACTACTTTTTTGAACTTGGTAATGTACGTTCAGTTTTGCAAAGTGCGCCTCTTGGGTATTGACCTTCACAAAGTTTCAATGTAAGCTGGGGCGGAGGAACAGGGGGACTGGGGGGTTATAACCCTTCCACTTTTTGACAAGGAGAGGTTTTCCAACACAATTACCCCCCAGTTTTCAGGTGCACTTCCGAAAAATAATTCATGAGAAACTGAAAAAGCAAATGAGATAATAATAAAAATAAGCGACCTTTAGTTTTAACTCTCAGGTTCCTAGACTAGACGCAACTAAACTGTCACTAACGTTAGTGATCAGTCAGTTGTTAAAATTGTGTCAAGTTTCGATACACCTGGAGCGGTGATGGAGTGAAGTGTACCTTTGCACTGTCCTCAAATGAGAATACATACATATCAGTCAGTTTTGATCTAGGAGTAAACCATATAAATATATACCGTATCTGTATATTGATGTACCATCCCAGCTTGCTGAGGCAACCGCTTTGCCTTAGCAAGCTGGGAAGAAGGTTCATAAAATACATAATTATATGTCTCCTTATGCTAACAAAATACGGTATAAAGTATGCACCAAATCGCATATTTTCACATTAAAACACAAAAAAGCTTCACACCGTGGGAGGGGTCACCCCCTCTCACACCCTCCCCCCTCGCTCGCAAGCGGGCTCGGTCGCTTCGCTCCCTCGCTTTGCCAAGTATGCAACCCCTACCTCTGACAAGAAATCTCCGCCCCTGAATGTAAGGTCTTGTCAAACCCTACTGACGGAATTTGTCACAGGGGGACTCTTTTTTTATATCTGAGCCTTCGGAGGGATCCAAAATTAGTTCCGTTTTAGTAGATTCTTTTTTCATTTGTTCGCATTTGGACGACTTATCATTTTTCACAGCCTGCTCAGTAGCACCGTTTCTATCTGGCCTTCCGCCCTCTCGATAGCACCGTTTGTAACATTAGGCCCTATAAGTTAGCACAAGCAGAGATAGTTGTCGCGGCCTGTTTTCTGCGTCTTTTCCGTTGACTATGAGTTCCAAATTACTCAGTTTTTCTAGTACACCTTTTGGCCGACAAACTCTTGATTTTCGCCAGCATGTGGTTCTGCCGATGACACCTTCGGACAATGAAAGATTTTAACGGCCGCAGCCGGTTCTTATGGCATTCTTATAATTGCGTGATAGAACACATGATAACCATGGCCCTTGTTTCATAGTGAGTTAGGTTCAATCCGTAGTGCAATAGTCCTATCAAGCGTAGTCTTGTTCAAGACCAGTCAAAGTTTATACGAAGAGTTGCGACAACTGCATGGTTATTTGACTCCATTTTGGGAGAGCATTATACGTTCGTGCAAATAGGTTAGTTAAACGGTGATACTGATCTGCGCAGCTAGCCTGCGCTTTTTTGGTAAAATAAAACATGTTTTGACGGCGTTTTTATTGGTTATCATGTCTAACAAAGGATAAATATGAATTTCAAAGAGTCATGGAGATGGTTAGGAAAAGGGAACTTGGGCATTAGGGTAATGATATCAGACTTCACATGCCACTCTACTTGAAGCCAGTGAAAATTAACCACGTGTAATTAATGGGTGACTACAACGGTTATTTCTATACTGTGGCGTGGGGATGGGAGCGAGGGCAGGAGCTAATAGATCAAGACATATTGCAAAAAGGGGGTGCAAGTTGAAATTCAATGTTTTCATGACTTTGCAATAACCATGATTTACTTAAAGGTGATCAGTCGTCTTGAAATATTCTTTGTGACGTCAGCCTTTTCTTGACATGTTTCTGCAGTCGTCACTGTTCAAGGATACACCGTACAAGTAGCTATGATGACATCGGTATAGCTAGTAGGTATACAGCTACAAGCCGTCTCTTCTTGCTTACCGATTAGCTATACCATGCTTGTACGGTGTATCCTTGAACAGTGACGACTGCAGAAACATGTCAAGAAAAGGCTGACGTCACAAAGAATATTTCAAGACGACTGATCACCTTTAAGATAATGAAATCACCTCAAGTTGGCATAACAATTAAAGAAGCTATGGCATCCCCCCAAATATATTTAGACATATCCCCATAGTTCTAAATCCAGCTGGTGACTGTACTTTGATTGGCATTCATTCAGACAATAATAGCACCACTCTGGCTGGTAACGATGACTTGGGCATTCAGTTGTGTTCCTAATTAGGCTCACAGTCACACAAAGTTTGTTTTTCAATATTGCTTTGAACAATTGAAACTTAGTACTGGCTACTGTGGCTGTGTCTTGAAAGTGTTCTCCTAGTAAACAGTTGTTTGTGTTTAAAGGGAAAATGCAGTCACCCCATCAGAGTTAGTATGCCCCGTCACTCTAGTTCATGAATGGCCTATTTTGATCATGTGACAATGTTTTTTTGTTAGTAAATTGTGAAATTCAAAGAGAATTTCTATGTGCTTTACCTATTGTTTGTAATAGTTATGTTCAAAAAGTCTTCACATGTGCTTGTAATGCAATAAGAGGAGATTTGAAAGAGGTTGCTGATTTTTCAAAGCAAATTTTGGGGCGACTGCCTATTGCCTTTAAATTGGAGGCGGGACTAGAAGTTAGGTTAGTAAGGAGAATTGTGACTGTCAGGGGTGAGCTTAGAGGGCCTTTAAACGGGGGTGAAAGGAGTAGCATAACTATAAAGAGATTGCGAGGGTGCATTTCCCCTTCTGCCCGCTCGCGCAAACCCCATCTCATGCCCCTCTCAATATAACCAATTTAACCAACACATACTTCCCCTCATAGTCCCGCCTCCATGTTCTCGTATGAAAATATTCATAGGTGTAGCCTACCACTGAGGCTGGAGTTGCAGCCTTCATTGGGAAACAAATGCTCTTTTTCAAGCATGCAGGGCCCCAGCAAAATTTAAATCAATCAGGAACGGCCATTATGCACAAAAGAAAGTAGTCCTCACCCTCTGTGTCGAATTATGTCGGCTTATTAGGAGGTGGAACGGACCTTACTTTTCATGACATGGGGTTGCAATGCTGTATAAAATGTGTTTTTTGAAAACAAGAATCTTCAAGTGTAGATACTATGGAGTTTAAAGAACCAAAAGGTGATTGACATACAGTAGCAATGCTTGCAGTCACCATGAAAAGTTGCATTAGTAGACTTATGCCAGAGTGGAGGCAAGGTACAAGGAAAGAGGGTAATGATGTACCAGTGTGGGACAATCAAATATGGTATTGAGGGTTGTGACATGAAAGACAGATTAATCGGGACTTGCCCATTGGAATGTTCGTTGGATATTTCCAAACAGTCAGTTTAATTCCTTTCCCCAGTCCATGAATATAGCTTTCTAACTCGACAATTTTTCAACTCAGTAGCAGAGAAAATGTATGGGAAACAGAAACTTTAACTGTACTACTCATTACTTCCAACCAAAAACCACAAGTACCATGGTAATCAGACAGTCTCCTTCTATTGCATTCGTTTTAAAAAAAGAGGCAATATTGATCAGAGGCGTAAGAGGCGGGGCGAGAGGGCTGCAGCTCCCACAAGATATTTTCCTTAAAATTCGGGCAACATGCTGCTATTTTGGGGGGGGGGGGGACTGCAGCGCCAGATCACCACAATTACAATAGTAAAGTATTCTCATCAAAGCAAACCATTATTATTATTGTCAAGAACTTGATCAAAGCCAATTTTACTAACTTCATTATTGCACGACAAATCTGACACTAATTAAAGCGTTTGACACATTCTTCTCCCTATGTGTATGGGTTAGTTAGATGAGATTTTACGGTATAGGAAAGCTTTAACATGATACATGTAGTTGACTTACAGTACTTTTGTTAGCATTACAGGGTGCATGTTGCCCCCTCAACAAATCAAATTAGGCTCCTACGCCTTTGCCAAAGTTCTCATTGCCATGCTCTTGTTCCCCCATCTCCCTCCCTGCTTTTTCTTACAAAAGGCCTGCTTAAACTCATCCCTTCGCTTCTTACACTATATTTGTAATCGATGATGTTGATGTTGATGGATCTGAAAAGAATATTCTCCTTCAAGTTGTGACAGAAAGTAAGTTGAAAATCAGCAGTTTCTGTTTTGCATACTTTTTCAAGGAGATTTGAATTTAGATTTATTCATCCATTAGCATATTTTTCAAATGTGGAAAATGCTCTCAACAATTACCAGCATATCAAACAATTTCTTTGACATCCTAACTAAAGAACCTCTTTTCAATGGCTTCAACTCAGTGAGCCGAGATGCTTCACTGCCTTTTGCACACTATGCACACAGGCGATTGCTACACCGTCATGCACAGCATCCTACCATTTTCACTTTTGTTTGAATGGATTTCGGTTCAATATCAGGACAGGATGCTTATCAACCTAGTCGCTTGTAATTATCATGATGTTACTATGCATTTTTCATTTATTTACGAGCCAGTGTTGTAGTCGAGACCAGCATATCCGAGACCGAGACCAAGACCGAGACCAGAGGGTGTCGAGACCGAGACCGAGACCAACAAGGTCCGAGACCGAGACCAAGACCAAGACCGAATGTACATATTGTACAGGAAAACAGGAAAATGAAGCAAACTTTTCAACTTTCTCAATATTTTTTTTACCTGACTTTATTACCTTATGCTCTACAAATGACCTATATAGTTCCAAGAGTGCGTCGCTCATTAATATATACACCTGTTTTCTATTATCATATGCCAAACATAGTTAACATAATAACATAATCATGTATTTTTCTAATGTGGCCCTTCTCTTTCAATCCGAGTCAGTCAGTGCTACAAGTGTTCAGTGTTGATGAACTTGGTGCCAATTAAAGCATCATAGTGTGTTTGTCCAACCCACAGAAATATGAGTCACAGAATTCTAGTTTGTGCCAACTCTTCCTTCGGACCAAACATGACCATGGAGTACTCGCAGTTCAGTAACCGAACATTTTGTTTTAGAGCCTAGGATAGCATTGCAGATAACTATGTAGGCCTAGCATATAATATACAGTTAACAGTGTATAATATTTAGGCCTAGACTCATATAGCATTTATAGTTGTCAGATAGCTGTAGTATTATGTCTGATCATGATGGCCAAATGTTTTGCAGGCACTCTGTTTTTTCCATCTAAGGAAAAATTCTGGTCGATAACTTAAAGATATTTATATATGGAACTGGTAGGCCTATCTATATTAGTTTATTCTATTTTTTTTTTTGATAGACAGACGATCATTAGTAGCCAGATTGGGTTAAATATGGTCATTAAAAGGTAATCCCGAGGAGCTAGAAATGGATAGCACTGAATAAACACATGAGAAGGGGATTTCAACACACACACACACACACACACACACACACACACACACCCACCCACCCACACAGTGAACAAGCAATGCAGTGAAGTACCAGATTGCCACTGTTCTGATTGTACTGAGTAACCTAACCTGTGTGCTAGTCCAATGCACTGTCTCCATGGACCAAGTTAAGTTAAAGACCCACTCACTAACTCACAGAAGAAAGTTCAGCCCATAATAGATAGGCCTATAGTGTTATATGGACTCGCTGGATGAATGATTTTTTCCCAATGAAATACTCTTTCAGTGAAAGTAAATGAACTAAAAATAGTTTTAAATAAAGGAGTTTATTTAAAAAAAAAATGAAAAAGAAAAAAGAAAGACGACAAGTTTTTGCCGGTCTCGAAGCGAGACCGGAAAAATTTTTCGAGACCGCAAGGGTCCGAGACGGAGACCAAGACCGAGACCACAGGGTGTCGAGACCGGGAAAAACCGGTCTCGAGTACTACACCCCTGACGCAAGTACTCATGTACGCGTTAGGCGAACGTACTGGCTATTTGGTTGCTGGAGGCAAAATGGTTCCAAGTGTCTCTTGACTTGAAATTTTGCGGAACGGCATGTCGCAACCCTCTCTATATAAGAACCCTAATAATTACTGTTATTACCTACTTGATAATCGCCGTCCACTAAAGACAAGCTGCACTTGTGGGTGTCGGTCACGGTATCAAAGTGTGCACCGTACGTTTTCTCTGAGTATAGGCACGTACGTCACATTTTATTTCACAATGACGCAATGTGCATAAGGCATGTTGTAAGTCATCCGACGTGAATTTGAAATACATAAGCCGCCTTTGAAAACTTCGCCGAATTCTTGGTAGCGTACTAAATTATTGAATTAAACCGCCTGCATGAATGCGCATAAACCCAGAAAGTCTGCAGAAATCCTGGTAGAAAGCAATACACATATCAACCAGCTTTAGTCATCGTTTTTACTGTTTTCACCGTAAGAAAATCATCCAACCAACCTAACAAAGCATGCAAGTTAAAGTGGTCTTTTCGATGGCTCTTCATCCTGACGTGCAAAAACCTCGTGGGCTAGGCACCCGTGACCCAGTGATGAAGGACGCGGGTTACTTATCATTCGAAGCGTTTCTGATTCCTTGCCAAAAACAAAAGGAATCTATGCAATCACGTGGGTTAGTTAGGTAGTTAGATGAGATTCAACGACACACCCACACGAACGTGTTATATAGTGTCAACTAGGTAAAAAGGTAAAGTCAAAATACGGTTTAAGTTCAAGTTCGGTTTCAAATACAAAGTTTTTAAGTTTTCAAGTACAGTCAAATACGATGCAAGTCCTTCTCTTTAGTCGCCTCTTACGACAGGCGGGAAATACCGTGGGCATATTCTACAACCCCCAGCCCACAGGGGGGAGCAATGACGTGGACGATTGTGTGTGAATGTGTGTGTATATGTATGATGCATGTGTTTGTGACCCTTCGCTTGTAAACACGACATCTCAAGATAGCAATGACGGATAATTTTCATACTTGAGTACAGAATTATTATATTAAGAAAAAGATCCTTATTGCTTTTGGTGGAGGTCAAAGGTCATGTGAGCTCCACAGATGTCAAAATCCGACAACCATATACAGTAAAACGCCGCTTCGGATACCAAAAATTTTGGATAAACGAGGGTTACAAGTTTTTCCCTCAAGTACGGTACACTGGGTCCATAAGACAGAGTGTCAACACATTTCCAAAATATTTTCGAAAGGCTACTTAAATTGCAGACAAAATCCCCCAAAATATTTCGTTACTATTTTCTGTGACCGATGATATATGACAAATATATTTTTAGACTTCTAAAACAGGGAAATTTTATTCCTAAAATCCGAGCCTTCATTCTTCTGAGTGACTTATGGTTTCTACACACTGAAGGAGTGTATGGGCTGAAGTAAAGCTGTAAGGATGTCAGGGACGTAGCCAGAGGGGGAGCAGAGGGAGCGACTGCTCCCCCCCCCCTTTCAGTGTCGAAAAAAATGTCCACTGTGATGTTTTTGCAGGGTATTTTGTCAGTGCTCTTTTGATCTTAAATTCTCGTCAGCTCTGTTAACTCCATCATAATCGTAGTAATATTCAGGTCTCCTACTTTACATAATGCGTCACCCTAACTAGAAAATCAAGAAGTATAAATGTGAAAGATAAACTTCAGTGCAACAAATCACTCCCTTTCAGCAAGGAGTCACTAAGCCTTTTGGGCTTTCTGCTTAAAGTGGGTATGACACGGCCAAAGTAAGTTTCTCAGTAAACATTCTTTGGGCACATCTTGAAATAAAGCGAATGTTTTTCTGTCTAAACAACGTCCATATACACCGGAATACGACCTTGTGAATTCCCAAAACAGGCCACACTCCGTCCATCTGAAATCCGAAAGCGAAAAAAAAAAAAAAGAAAAACGTAGTGAGCGCGTCTCAAGACGTGACGTCATTGGCGGCACAGTCACTGATCTATATAACTGGAGGACGCACGTCAATGCGGAGTACGCGACGAAACTGAAGCCGACCTGGAGGGTCACGTGATGTAGGTTAGCTTACTCAAGTCGATTCCATTGCCCTAGATTAAACGCGCAGCTACAAGTGAAAATTATGTAACTTAGAATCACTGATGTACACGCTAAAGCAATCCTTTGTTACTCATTACGTCTCTAGTGCTTTTGTTGTAATTACTTAGTAGAACATCTGTACACTATGATTCATGATTGTGTGATCAAAAGATTGTTATTTTTTACAAACTTTTCTTGTTTTTAGGAGTGCTCCTGCCTATTTGAAAGACAGCGCCTGTGACCCCTTCGTATGGTGCGTCGAGACGTGATGACTGCGTAACATTCGCGATAGCACCGCCACTGAACAGTACACAGAGTAGGCGCGCTTGTTACTGACTGTCCATACCTGTGTACAGATAATGTACAACGCGTCGAACGCGTCCTCTTGACAAAAAAGGCGCACGAAGGGAAAGTAACATGCACGCACATGCACGAGTGCATTTTGGCCAATGATGTGCCTCAAAGCTTCCTACACGGTAAGCGTTTGGTGCTTCTGTATGTTATACGGCTATTGTGATGTATGCCTTTTTAGGAGGTTGCTGAGGCAACTTTACCTCGGCGCAGTGGTGGGCATGCTAACGCGTGGTAGCCGGCAAATAGAGTCCAAAGGGCTGAAGAGACGCTAAGGCCGACTACGGCGCGTTAGCATGTACATCATTGCCTAAGCGTTTTCACTTCTAGGTATGCGTTTCTACGGCGTTGGCGACTTGAGTAAGGTAACCTACATCACGTGACCCTCCATGATGGCTTCATCATGGCTTCAACTCAACAATTTAGATCAATATATTGAAAGGACAGTTAAGATGGGAAAACCGTAGATTGCTCTTGGATTAAAACCCACATGTATTATTTTGACCCGGCCGGAAACGGGCGAACCCAGAACCTCCCGAAGTTTCATCGCTTCAAATGCCCGGGGGGGGGGGGGGCACTGATCATTGACAAGGAGGTATCAGGCGTGACCACTGAATTTTTGAAAGCACCCTAAACACGTATTTGTCCGAGACTCAAAATACACTCTAAGTTAGTATAACCACCATAGGTTCGTATTTGACTAAAACAAAACTTCTTTCAATTCCTGAATTTTCCGAAATGTTCCGGCTTCCAAACTTATTCTTTCCTCTGGAAATTTCCCTTGAAAATTTCCCAAACAACACCTAGGAAGAAAAGAAACCCAGATATACGCAAATACACCCTTTTTCTTTATTTTGGTGGTTTCATTTCAAACCCCTTTTCACGTTGCTTACGTGTCATGCCTATAATTCCACTGAAAACCTAAACTAGTCAGGATGTTGCCTCTCCCGACTAATTTGACTGACTAAGTAGCGTAAAAATTAGTCGGTGGATTAGTCAGTGATCTCAAAATAGTCAGTTGATTAGTCAGTGTCACACGGACTAATCCACTAACTAATTTGTGATCACTGACAAATCCACGAACTAATTTTACGCTAGTCAGTCAAATTAGTCGGGAGAGGCATCATCCTGACTAGTTTAGGTACGTGGACTCTTGGTCACGCTTGGTACTCCCTTGTCAATGATGAGTGCCCCCCCCCCCCCCTCCCGGTTTAAATGCCAAATTCCTTTATCCACTCGGCCACAGTGGTTCTTTTGTGTCCCATTCAAATTGTTTGATTTTGTTTCCTATGTTCATATGGTCGTGTTAAAAGTTCTCTTTTCTTACATAGCATGATGTGAAGATAATGTATGTCATTCTATCTAAACTATGACACAGCTAGCGATAATTATTTTGGAAAAAGTGCAGTTCGGTGGCTGCACGTCCTTTATAGCAAATTAAGAGTGCAAAGTGAAATTGCTCAAAGGTCAATAGTACTCAATACCCATAACATCGAAGTATTGCAGGTATCTTATTCCTAAAGTAGTAACGTATGATTCAGACACGTAACCATATTGTCAGCACGTACTGACGAACCAGAAGGTTCGCCTTTTCCTTCGAACCAAACTATAGCTACTATTTTAAACTATAGCTATTTTAAACTATAGCTAAAATTTATGGATACGGACGAAGTGTTGTCTAAGAGGTTACACTGAGAAGTTCTGAATAATCAAGGGTTCTTAAATGCGAACTGCAGCAGCATTCAGTTGAGCTTGCTCAAGGGGAACTCTCTGTTGACCCCCCCCCCCCTCTGGTTACAAGCCTGTGATTTAATCATCTGTTGCTAGTATAATCAATCTATTCTTCTACTTTTCCGGATGTAATACAGAGGTTTTTCGTCGGTGTGTATACATATCGCTAATTCTGCACTGCCCCAGAAGGTTAATCATAGCCTAGTTGACTACCCTGTCCAATCTGTTTCTCAAGCCCCACCATTCTCTTATTTAAGTGGAGTATAATATGCAGGGCCGTAGCTAGGGTCATATGTTGAGGGGGGGGGGAAGGTCCAAAATTCCGACTGGATGGATGTTTTTTTCCAACTGAATGGTGGCGCGTAAATTGCACCATTTTTTATGCGCCCTGCGTTTTATATACAGCAGTGGGGATCCTTCCTTTGTCACTACATAAAGGTGCCGTCCTAGGGGAGGGTCTAAGGGGAGGGGGTGTCCCCTCCCCTTTGAGAAATTTTTGTTAATTTAAGGTTGCTTAGATGCAAAATGGAGCTATCTTTGGGATATTTTTGGAGCTGATCATATATGGCTAGAATATGTCCATAATTAAGTAAATTCTAATTTTTCCGACTGGCTGGATTCTTTTTCCAAATGAGTGGCCGCCCGTAAATTGCACCTTCGTTTTTATGCGCCCTGCGTTTGTATACAGCAGTGGGGATTCTTCCTTTGTCACTACATAAAAGTGCCGTCCTGGGGTCTAAAGAAAGGGGGTGTGCCCACCCCTTTAAGAAATTTTTGTTAAGGTAAGGTTGCTTAGATGCAAAATGGTGCTATCTATGGGATATTTTTGGAACTGATCATATATGGCGGGAAAATATGCATAATTTAGTGAATTTTAAGATTTGGTTAGATTAAAGCAGAAGAACGTATTCTTCTGAGAGAAGAATACGTTGTCAACAGACCTCCTGAAGCCCTCCCTTTTTTACTACTTTACTGCCTTCTATTCGGGCATCTAAGGCTGGCGTATACCCGTATAGGACCTCCTGGAAGCTCTGGATCAATTATATAAAATGGGAGCAATGAAATAACGCTTATATACTTCAATGTCAAAATGAAAAACCTACATGCAGGCTCAGCCATGGGTGGTGCTTTGATTTGCCGACAGGGGGCGAAGCACCCTGACTGGGGGCCAGCTACTCTATGAGGAGGTGAGGCTGAAGAAAGAATCTTCCAAAATAGGAAAAAGAGGAAAGAACTTCTCAACGATGCATTTTCGTGATTCTCTAGAATCACGCCTACATGGAAGAACAATATTTGTGGAAACGTTGAATAAATCCAATACGTTTGAAACGGGAGCGTTAAAACTAGATAGAACAATAGGAAAAGGCGCGCGTAGCGCGCGAAAATTTTTTGAAGTTATAGAAAGAATCGTTACAGAACTTACTGGCTAAAGCCCCTTAGCCCCCGTAGAACTGTGCCTGCATGGTATAATCACCTTAATAATGTTCATGAGATTGATTGCAAATCGTGATGCATGCGCGCAAAGCGCGCCGAAATTTTCATTAAATAAGATTTCCATGACAAAACCTGCATTCAGAACCTGCATCAAGATACTTTCAATTGCCCAACAAATCAACATGCCACTCAAAAAGCCAGTCTTTTACCTGGTAATTTGTAAACAGCTTTCAACTTCTGCAGTTGTGCTTCTCCGAAAGTTGCTATCGGAAGATGTTGATAATAAGAACAATACTGAGGTACCGTAAGGTCTGAAGCTCGCGGAGCGCGCGAAAATTTTGATAGTTTGAGAAGAATTTGCGAAAAAAGGACAGTTTCGATTTGATTTTACGTGAGGAAAATAACGTTTGGTATTATTCTCATTCGATCTAGTTGGAAAATATATACAAAGTTGACACAGGCTCAGTCGGAAAAAGGTGTTAGACTAACTAAGATATCAGAAATTCCAACTGGTATTTCAGATTTGCCGATTATCGTCGCTCTGACGAACTTGGGGGGGGGGGCACCCCCACACCCCCGGTCGCGACGGCCCTGATAATTTGTTACAATCCCCATCGCTCGAGACTTGCAAATGCAAGGAGTTCTATTGACGAGGTTTGTGTTAAGGCTGTTAAGCAATTATATCTTCAAGTAATTCACTGCTTACGTTTTACCGTACATCTATAGGCTCATTCATGTTTACAAAGAAATGACGTCAAGACTGGTTGGCAAAAGAGTTGGTAAAGCCAGGGAGGTGATATTAGCACCTCCCTGGTAAGGTGTACTTACACTGTCGTCACAATGAAATGTAGATTCTAATTCATCTACGTTCTGCGTCTAATTACTCCAGCGTTTACATGCCCAAAACCAAACTTGTTCGCAAAGCATGCTGTACGCTAACCAATGTCAATCACTGAAGAAACGTTATAACCGTGAACGGTCTAATAGGCAAAACTATAGGAAAGTAACAGCTGATTAGAGACCTTATGCATATGACGTCACAGAACAGAAATTGCGCCCCCTGTTGGAGGCAAGTGCGTATCATTGCAACTTACACTAATAAATGCAGACAGCTGATTTGTGTTCCGGTGGGATACGCGCCTAACTCTACTTCGAGCAAGTGCGAAGTCTACGTAATACGTGTAGTGTGCTGCATTCTTTACCTGCCAAAATGACGTCGCGTGACGTCAGTGCATAAGATCCATTATAACGATGCTAATACGCCATGTTAAAATCAAGTTTGTCTCTGTTTCATGAGGTAAGGTGAGGAGTTATATATCAAATTGCAGAATTGTTCGTAGGGTTAGAGTTAGATGAGGTTTTACGGCTCAGTTTCTAATCAATTGGTTTAAGTCAGGCCTGCCACGGCCTTTTTTCCAGTTGTGGCTCACTGACTTGTTTTCCCTACTCCATTGCTTATGCTGAGCACCAAGCACGATGGCTGCAGGTTCCATTTTTAAAGTCTTCGGTATGACCCGGCCAGGAGTCGAACCCCTCTAGACCTTCCGGCTGCAAGTCGGATGCCCTTACCACTTGGCCCTGCAGTCGGTATGTTCGTAGAATTGTTCGTAGGCCTTCTGAACCGGAATGTACATCAGATATGTGGAGATTGCTACAAGTCAGGTATGATAATGAAAATTTGTTTAATACTTGAATATTTTCTACCTTAGCGAATTTTCTATATCACCAAAAGCATTTCAACAGGAAACATTCTATGTCGTGACCCTATGAGCGTGCTACATGTCTCTGCTACTTACGCTTGCTAACGCTTCGACAACCAGATGTACATGTCCTATATTTTACTTAAATGTTCCTAAAATACCTGATGAGAGTCTGCTTTCCGGAAAAAATAAACCCAAAGTTGAAGTTAATTTCTACATGTTACAAAAGTGAAAGGTCAACATTAATTCCCCTACTCTAGAACCTGTCTCACCAAGTTCCAGATAAGACATTCGAGACTCGGCTGTTCTGTGGAATTCCCTTCCAGATCACGCATTGCGCTTCCCTTTATTCTTTTATAAAGTTTAGTAAAAACATCTTCTCCAAACACTCCAAATATTTAAGGTTGGGTTTAAAACCGCTTTTGTTATGATAAATGTTCTTTTGTTCCGCTTGTCAAATTTTCTTATGTTTTTTGCTCACATTTAGTCTGTTTCTTTTCTTTGAAGGGGTCAGACTAGTAAAAGCATCTCTGCTTCCCTCTGGCTCCTTTCACTTTTAGTGCTAATATGTTTGTTGATGCTGTGTTGTAAATTAATATACCAACTGTTAGTATTCTGAGGTGAAAATTAAAATTCAATTCACTTGAAACTTGAATTCACAAGCAAATGAATATCTCTTTGGTTCTCGAGATATTTCCATTTAAAGATTACCACCGAAGAACTTGAAACTAGACAATCTGTAAGTCAGTAGAGAAAGACAGGAATCTGTACAGCATCAGAGAAAAACAAGAAAAAGAAAACAAAAACAAAAATACGAGTTAAAAAAAAACGAGTTATTGTATTATTTTTTTTATTATACACAATTTAGTTTCAAATATGACTAATTGCATGTTTTGTATTTCCGTACGAAGCAACACACTGGAGGGTCCCTTCAAGTTTATTGTATGAGCAACAGAAAATAATATAAGCCCTATAAAGGCCTGGAGGGAACTAAGTTATCAAATGTTCCATTACTAGAAATAATACGGTAAAAAGTGTTTTCTTCTCAGAGTAAAGCGAAAATAGTATGAAATTGACCACTACAGTCCCTCCAGAGGCATCTCAGAAGACACCCCCACAACACCCAGCATATATATCAAAGCAAAGATAGTTAAGGTGATACAGGTCTGAGACTGACCCCTCATTGACGTTGGTTTAGTCTAATCAGGGAGTCTCCGGTAACTCCCTAGTCTGATGATGCAAATACCAGGCTGCCAGGAGGTGAATAAATCAGTAGTATAAACTACTGACGCTTGTGACAAGGGGTCACAGATACATGCATACATGCCAAATGGAAGGAAAGATTAACACCTTGAGGACATCTCCACTACAACAACCATTGCGCTTGCGTATTCATGTGCAGTCATCTATACAAAACATACAGTAATCAACATGAAACTGATACCCCATAACAATATAATGAGGTTAAGATATTAGCTGTGGGGCAGCGATATGTAAACCAGTAAGAACTATGAGCTTGAATACTCTTGAGTCTCATACCCGAACAGGTCGTTGAAAGGGGATTGTAATATTAGAGAACAATCTAGGATTTTTCTGTTCTCAACTGATCTTCCAAGGTAAAAAAAAAACCATCAAATTTTTATCTAACTTGTTGACTTGGTTAATCACCTGACATGTAGTGGTAACAGACATCTTTTAAATGTGTAGTCCCCATCGTGGTAAAAAGGAAAAACCCTTTAGACCCAAATTATAAAAGTCGCGGTCTAGTCATCAGACGTAATAGAATCTTGTAGCACGTAATATAATTCCTTACAAGTCATGCGCTTTTACACTATACCCTTATCCGATCTCTTGATCTCTTCTTTACCAGCCAGTTATAAATAACCTACATCCTGGCACCGTTACATTTTTCTCATACCCTGATCTCTCTCAAATATGCCTACTACATGTGATAGGACAGTATACGGTAAGGGGGAAGCGCCATTGGTTTAGCGCTACCGTTGATCCTAGAATACTTGCACTATTAAAAGCATTGATCGCTTGTCCAAGGCCTGCAGGAGGGGAGGTCCCCCTTCCCCCTTAGATTTCCGGAGCGGAAATGAAAGTTGGCCACCTTGAGAAGAAGTACTAAAATGCTGAAAATTTCACTGACCTATGATGTTTATGACCCTCAGAACCTGAGAAATCGCATATAATGGATCCTTTCCGAAAAGCTTTTCAAGGAGGTCCACGGACCCCTGCAGTGGATGCGTTCTTTGGTGGGTTACTCTCCATGACTAATGAGCACTCTTCCTCTTACATGATACACAGTTTGAATACACGTGCATACACGCAGGATAAAGATCTTATCTTTAAAGGAAGGGTTTAAGCAAAAAATTAATTTTCATATGTGAAAGAGAAACTAAATCTACGTAATTTGGTGAAACTTTCATTCAAATCGGACACGTAGTACTCGCGATATCAGCAATTGAAGTTACTAAATTTGTGACCCAAAGTGAACTTGAAGCCGCTATGGCTACTCACCAACTGATGGTGGCGTATTCTCAGTGGACAGCTCGCACAAGGTACCAGCTTTGTAGGGTGTCATGCATGCCACAGCCGAAAAGTTCATAGGTACGATTTCTTAACATTTAATCAGTTCAATGCTTTTACAAAGAGAGCACCATTTTGAATCTAGGAGACCTTAGAACAAAAAAGGAAAAATAATTCAGTGTGTCACCCATCCCCTTGGGCATCCGTCCCCTTCAATTACACCGACCAAAATAGAAAAACATCATTAAATAATGAGGGTTCCTAAACATATTATCAGGTCAGCGCTTTACCAAGCCTTACCAGAGATAGCACCTGTTTGTCTCAAAGAGTAGGTCTCCTCCCCCCCCCCTCCCCTTTCGACAGCATCTCTTGCCTTATGCCAGCAAGAAAATACAAAAAAATCTCTAAATAATGACAATTTCTAAACATGTAATGAGTTCAAAGCTTTGCCAAAGATAAATGTCACCCCTCCCCTCAGCACCTTCCCCCAGGATGGCACCCATGCACAGGTGAAAAAGGAAGGGTCCCCCGGGTGTCATCTATTTTTAAGCGCGCCACTTGGTGCTTCACTTAGTGTCATGAACTGACCCCAAGGGATATCGTCCTGACTATACGGCCCTTTTGTCAGATCACCCCCTTGTGAAGATCACAATCAGATTATTAGACCCAGATCTGATCTGCTTTGTCATTAAAGACAGATTTGCATCACCCCAAGTATGCCTTTTACATAGGGGTAAGCAAAAGTCCCAGTTGGTGACTACTCTTTGATTGACATCAGAGTTACAAACAGTGGCGGATCCAGGGGGTCGCCGGCGTCCGGACCCCCCTCAAATTTTCCAATGTGCCCTTTTTCAAAAAATGTTTTTTTTTTCTCACTAGCAAAAAAAAAAAAAAAAACGAGACAGTTTCACAGGTAATGATGACAGTGTTGTCCAATTCCGAGGAGATTTTGGTTACCCCCATCCAGTATCGATCAATCCACTCGTAAAAGTCTAGCCATGTATCGCAGAAACTTTCGGCAATATATTTGAATACGGTAGCCTATAGTGATTGGCCGCCCCGAAACCCGAACAGTGCAACCGTTTACAGAGAATGTGACTACAGTATGTCTGCGTGACAATCAGGCATTCTAATCACTTTTCGCTTGGAACCACGTGTGGCGTGCCTGGGCATTCAGAGCAATACAAAACACTCAGATATTACGACATACTCACCAGCTAGTGCTTTATGCAACGTATTACTATTGGGTTTTAATGTTGATTCCAAAAGGTCACTGCTAGTCTTTTGATCTTACAAAATAATGATCTGTTCACACTCCATAAAAGCTACATCTACGAAACCTTCCCTCCACCCTCTAGTATCCATACTCTCGTGAACAAGAGAGGGTACGTAAATACGTTTCGCTATGATATTTATAGCCTGGAATTACTCTATTCTTTTATAGTGTTGCCGTAGTGATGGGAATAAAAAGCCAGTCTTAGGTAAAGTCCACAGCCAAGAGTTGACCAGAAGTCACAATAGACGAATCGGTGTTTGTTTCATTTTAAAATTACTATATAAAATCACCACCAGGTCAAATAACGCAATGTCAGTCGGTTCAATTTTTTGACGTCTTTGGACCGATGACCGGTCTGCTGTCGCAAATGAGAAGCAAACATTCGACTTCAGTCATCTGTTCTGACAGAGTGTTTTTGACAGTCGAGCTGCAACTATATAAAGAACACAAGTACAGTATTTTAACCTCCTCCTCCCCCAGTCGAGATAGCGGTGGCCAGGTTCATGCCCCCGTCGGGAAGACTGGCCCCCTATCGGAGCAGTTTTACACTGTTTCGTAGGGGAGTCTTAGTCCGAAGTACGCAGTCCGCGACGACAACTAATCGACGATTTACCTGTTTTTTGCTCTCAAGAGGATAATTTCTGTAATGAGAACCCAAAATTTTCAAGCACAAGTCCTGTCCACCTTACCAAGTAACATATGGGCAGAATACATAGTTTATGTAAAGGTCGTAACTTTCATCCCATATCGCAAAGCCTAGTTGGTGTTCTCTTGTGTGTGTCATGCGGTACAGTCAGTTGGTGAGCGACTTACGGAGTAAAGTTTGGCTATTTCATCGTGTAGTCCAGGTGGTTTCGATACAATGTATGTTACACCCGATACGGTCTACAAACACTACAGTTCTTTTTTTCGTTTCGTCATATGTTTTATGTGTAATGCTATCAAAAATTTCGCCCGCTTCGCGCGCTTTTCAATTTCACGATCCAGATTCAAAGAACACTATCAGTGCGTAACTCGGATCATGAACTATTAAGTGATATAATGTAAAACATGCCTGCAATTGCATGGGATAATGAGGCCCCCACATTTGCCCTTCTCATCATACCCTCGAAATAGGGAATGTCGGAACTTGGGGTAGCTGACACGGCCCGGCCCCCTGTTGGAAAAATTCTGCCGCCACCCATGGTCAGTTTACTTATTTTGGCTTTCACAAGGGTAATTTCTGGGATAAAACCCAAAATTTTCGGTACGCTTTGTCCACTCTTCCTCAGTTCAGTTATACTTACAGCTAAATATAGTACAAACCCTTTCCACCTTTTCAAGTTAATAAGTAGAATACATGGATTTATGTAAATGTCGGGAATTGAATCGCATTCCGCTAAACCTGGTTAACGTTCACTTGTGTCTGTCGTACAGTACGGCTAATGACTCGAGGAGGGAAGTACAATAAAGTTACGCCCGATAGTGCCCAACTGTCCGCTCAATTGTTCTATATAAGCTTTAAATTAGTACAAATTCTTATAAGTGTAGGCTTACCCACAAAATTTTCGCGCGCTTCGCGCGCTTTGCAATTTCACCGTTTAGATCCCAGGTTTTGATTCCATTTTTTTTCATGTCTTTTGCTTTATCCTTTCTTTGTCAGTATGCGGTAAGTTGTGTAATCGCTGACGTTTATGGTAACCAAAATTTAAAAAAAAAAATGAATGTGCCCTTTTTTATGTTGGACCCCCCTCAGAAAAGACCCTAGATCCGCCCCTGTACAAAATTCAAAAGATGCAGAGCACCTCATATTACATAGCATGCACAGAGAATGTTCTGATGACACATGGGGTCTTTTTCACCAGGATGTGGCCTTGAGCAGTGAACTATGTTTGTGTCTGCACAAGGAGAAGCAGTAAAGACAATTATGGGCGGGGCTTACCACCAACTAAAAGTCATACTTCGGGTGATGCAAATCCCTCTTTAAAGCAAGTTGATCTCTAAGACATGAACTGATGCCAAGATGGAGATCTGTCCCCGATCTAATGTAAAACACTGTCAGTTACCTCCGACTTCTCAAGTTTTTTTGGTTTCTGAAAGGGAATTGTACTGTGTCACTTTTGTAATGCCTTTGCGTCACCACGGAGGCGGACCCTCACGGAAACGAACCTTCCAGGTTCACGGTTAGGGGTACCCGTGGTACCTGTTCTATTCAGCCAGTCTAGAACGGGACCACGCATGGTCAGTAAAGTTGTCATTTAGAGGACGCATTGTGTCCTTCCGTGGGACGTAGCTCCTTTGGGGAGCTGACCTCCTTCGGGAGTAATGTTTAGTTTCGCCCCTTGGCTCTTCGCCTGGGGGGGGGGGGATTTTTGAAAAAGTGCCTTTGCGTGAAAAACGCAGAGCTTCTGTCAACTGCTTGTCGTGATTGTCTCTGATTAACACCTCCGTCGTACAGGAACATTACTGCACAGCATGGGAGGCGAGGAAATTAAACTTTCGCGAGATGGAAAAAAATCAGATAAAGTGGAAAGAATGCTCTGGGATACGGAGTTCATTGCAGTCTCGTAGATTAAGCACGCTCTGGCCACAAAAGCTAATTGTGCTAGAGAATATAGCTATTACGTAATACCTCTATTACTGAATCTACAGACTTGGCGGCTATGTCACCAATATTGTAAGCAGACTCATGAGGTTAGCGCAACAACTACCTGTAGATTGAAATAGTTGTATATTGTAACAGCTCTACAGCGATCTAGTACAGAGCCTGAGATTTATTCTACTGGCTGCAGTACAACTTTGGGACATCAGGTATAACGAAAGGGTCCATGAACTCCCTAGCCGTGAACAGCCTCCATTAACCCCAGCGGCTGATAAACGTGGGTTGAAGCACGAATTCGCCTTGAAAACAGCTCCTGAAATTACATTACAATGAAGGTATGCAAAATGTTTAATCAAAACTTAATTGTGAGATGTTTGAGGACCTGTAACTGTTGTTGCGTAATTTGAAGAGCGCCATTCTTCCAAACCACCGTCCTTCCCAGGGGCGGATTGGGGGGGGGGGGGCGGGGGCCCGGCCCCCCTTCCAAAAAAATTTGAAAGCTTTTTCAACTTCATAAAACAAAGGACAAGGCCCTATTCCAATGAAATAGGCCTATGAGATGTGTCAGAGTGAAACTCAAACTTGTTCACTATTTTCTACCTCAGAAAATAAGTTGTTGTGTTAATAACTCTGCTACTAACTTTCAGCTGATAATATTTTGGCTTATATTGGCCTCAGTAATTTTCTCTGGGCATTGCAAGGAGTTACTCATGAGCGCTGTATTAATGGATTGCTAACTTTAGTCTATTACAGGCTAGGTCCACAGCATTGGGAGCGCTGCTTCTACTTTGAAGGAAATTTCAGAATTCTTTAACATTTAGAGGAATATTTTCGACAACATCAGGCTTTTAACTATAACTTGCTGCAATATTACCCTGTAGTGTCTTATTTAAGCCTTGTAATTTATTTTAATAAAATGCACTGTGAATTTAGGGTAAAATTTAAAATTCACTAAATTATGGACATTTTCCAGCAATATATGATCAGTTCAAAAATATACTAAAGGCATCACCATTTTGCACCTAAGCAATCTTAAATTAACAAAAATTTCTCAAAGGGGGAGGGGAAAACCGTCTCATTAGACCCCCTCCCCAGAAAAGCATCTTTCACCGAACCAAAAATTAAAATTCACTGAATTATGAACGCTTTCCAGCCATATAAGATCAGTTCAAAAAGTACACCACAGACATCACCATATTGCATCTGAGCAACCTTAAATTAACAAAAATTTCTCAAAGGGGAGGGGGAACCCCTACCCTTAGACCCCTCCCCAGGACAGCGATTACTCATCACATGCTTTGTCCCCTATCAAAATACCCTGGCACTGCCTCCACGGGGAACATCCCCTCTCCTTAGACCCCTCTTCCAGTCGAACTTTTACACAAACAACTATGACCTGGCCCCCCCCCCCTTTTGCCAAATCCTGGATCCGCCACTGCTTCCAGGGTTGCCAGACTTTCGTACAGGCGACCAAATTTGGCGTTCAATGTGGTCGAAACACGCCAAATGCAAATCCATTGGTATAGGCATTCCAATTGCTCACAACTCATGAATATGATGTGGGAAGTGATGGTGCTTCTTATGACCACCTATCTAGTTTATTCATTCGTTTCTGCTGCCAGTGAGAATTTTGGGACATAACTTGTGCATGTTACCACAGTTTCTTGCGAAAATTGTGAAAAAACATGCATTCTGAAGGAACTTGACAATACTGTTTGGCGTAAGGGTGGTTCTTTGAATAAGGGGACCATTTTGTCACATTTGGGTAAACTTTCCAGTTCTAGAATTATAAGGTTAACAACAAATGTCAGTTTTTCAGATGTAATGTATGAGTACTAGAAATATGCAAACCACATTCAAAGTTTGAAAAATATATGCATGAAAAAGGTATTGGTCAAAACAGGGTTCAGTTTTGCCGTGTAACGGGGATACAAAACACAGGTTTTCCATGAGATACTGAACACTTTACATATTTTTGCAAAAAAGAGTCTGAAATGTTAAAGAAAGATGGTTTGCAGGGTGATCTTCTATAGAACTGAGATGCAGTTTGAATGTGGAGATTGATGTACACTTGGAAAATGCCCTTCTTAAAAGTGGGACACCATTTAGTGTCCAACGGTGTCCCCGTTACTAAGTGAAACTTAAATCACAAAACTTTTCTGTGCACAACTGATTGTAATTTGGCAAACTAAGCATTTCTTGACAGTAATCATATAGTACAATGGAAATATATCAGAATACTCGTGAATATTTTAAGCTAAATATTAGTAAAATGATGAATTATTTTTGTAACAGGACACCAAAAAGTTACACGTAAAGTTACATGGGGCATCATTACTTTGATCACGGTGCTATTCCATGTTGAAGGCAAATAATTAGTAAAGCTGTAAATATTTCAAAGGAAAAGCTCGCTAAAAATGCATCTTACTACTATTTTAAAATTTTGGCGTTCCACACAGATCATTTTCAAACTGAAAAGTGCTTTACTACGTTTGTCAATATTACTCCCTTGGTGTCCAAGTTACACGTTAGAAAAAAGTCAGTTTTTGAACATAACATCATAACCACTTGTTTATATGTTTTTGAATCCTTGCCGTAGGCAGGCAAGGAATCTATGCGATGACTGACACTTTTCATATTTGGTATATAGATTTGTCATGTCAGAAGAAACAACCCCATTGCTTTTGGTAGAGGTCAAAGGTCATTTGAGGTCACCGGAAGTTAAACTGCGAAAACCTTGTAAACAGTTTGTAAACACGATATCTCAAGATAGCAATGACCGACACTTTTCATATTTGGTATATAGACTGTTCATGTTAAGAAAAAGAACCGTAGTGTTTTTGGTGAAGGTCAAAGGTCATATGAGGTCACCAGAGGTCAAAAACCAAAAAGCTCGTAAACATGATATCTCAAGGTAACAATGATCCACACTTTTCATATTTGGTATATAGATTCGTCCAGTCAAGAAAAAGAACCCTATAGTTTTTGATAGAGGTCAAAGGTCATCTGAGGTCACCGAAGGTTAAACTGTGAAAACCACGTAAACGGCTTGTAAAAACGATATCTTCAGATAGCAATGACCGACACTTTTCATATTTGGTATATAGATTGATCATGTTGAGAGGAAGACCCCTTTTGTTTTTGGTGAAGGTCAAAGGTCATTTGACGTCACCGGACGTAAAAAGCCGAAAAACTCGTAATCTAAAGATAAGAGTGACCGACACTTTTCACATTTGGTATATAGATTTATCATGTTGAGAAAACAAACCCTATTGTTTTTGTTGAAGGTCAGAGGTCATTTGAGGTCACCGGACGTAAAAAGCCAAGAAACTCGTAATCACGATATCTCAAGATAGGAATGACCGACACTTTTCATAATCGGTATATAGATTCGACATGTTGAGAGAAAGAACCCTATTGTTTTGGTGGAGGTCAAAGGTCATTTGAGTTCATCAGAGGTCAAAGTCGGAAAACCTTGAACTGCGATATGTCAAGATAGGAATGGCAAATATAGATTTGTCATGTTAGGAGGAAGTATGCTATTGTTTTTGGAAGTGGTCAAAGTTCATCTGAGGTCACCAGAGGTTAAACTGCAAAAACCTCGTAAATGACTTTTAATCACGATATTTCAAGATAGCAACGACAGACACTTTTCATATTTGGTATATAAATTTTCCATGTTTAGAGGAAGAACCCTATCGATTTTGGTGGAGGGCAAGGTCATCTTGGGTTACCAGAGGTCAAAAAGCAAAATTTCCCAAGAACTCCCAAGATTTTCATCCGGGGTCACTATAGTTCAAAAAAGCAAAGTTTCCCAAGAATTTCCAAGATCATCATATGGGGTCACCAGAGGTCAGAAAGAAAAAATTTCCCAAAATTCCCAAGATCGTTATCTGGGGTTATCAGAGGTCAAAAAGCAAAGTTTCCCAAGAATTTCCAAGATCATCATATGGGGTCACCAGAGGTCAGAAAGAAAAAACTTCCCAAAAATTCCCAAGATCGTTATCTGGGGTTATCAGAGGTTAAAAAGCAAAATTTCCCAAGAATTCCCAAGATCGTAATCTGAGGTCACCAAGGGTCAAAAAGCAAAATTTCCCAAGAATTTCCAAGATTGTTATGTGGGTCACCAGAGGTCAAAAAGCAAAATTTCCCAAGAATTTTCAAGATCAAAGATCCATTGGAGTTGAATTCCTTTCAAGACACTTTCGGTTTTCTTTTTTGTTATATTTGGTGGGGTTCAAAGTTCATGTGAGGTCAGCAGAGGTCAAATTGTTAAAATATCGTAAAATGATGTAGTCAAGAAAGATAAAGTTGAGGGATAAACCTCAGTGCAACAAAGCATTCCCATTCGGCAAGGAATCACTAAGCCCTTAGGCTTTCTGGTTCAAATTTTAGAGTATGTCAGGCATCATTATAGCTCATGACTGGGACCATCTTCCACTAATCCAATGCTTCTATGTACTTACAATTTGAAGGTGAAATATGTGGCATGTAATGATGGACACCAAATCTACTGACTCCCTTTTTTAAAAAAATCACCCGCAAGTTCTTAAATTTTGCTCACCGTCGCCTTCTCAAAAACAACCAATTTTCATAGCATGTACAGTAAATACTGAACATGGTGGAAAACTGTTTCCAGTTCTAAACTGTGATAATTTTGTAACACGAGGAACATATAAATATCACCAATCTTTCCCCCAACAGTATACGAATAACCCTAACCCTCATAAAAATAATAGTAAACTTCAAAAGGAATCGCACCCACAATCCCGGAAATCATGGTATCGTGTCATCTTGATACCATGCGGAGAATTTGACAGCTCCTGATATATATTAACTGTTTACCTGTAAATTACTCAACCGTATCCTACCATTAACAGTTGTCATACTTAACATGTGTTACATTTTTTGTAACACAGATTACCGGTAGTTTAAACTGTACATGCTATGTGTATTAGGTGTCAAAAACGCCAACTTCAGTGTCGTTTGGGCCAATATGACGACCGTGCGTCTTTCTTTGCTTCCGTATCTACTGCATCTCTATTAAAAAGCGATGTACACGACGATTTACAGCGTTTTCTGACACGGCACATTAAAGGCAAAATAACACAGAAGGGAGCTAATGTACTGTGATAAATGGCCTGTAGCACGAGGAGCGAACACAGCTTTGCACAGAAATGGAATGCAAACGACAAGTAAAAGCTCAGAACAGCTGATTGAAATTACGGTGGTTTCTTTGACAGCAGAATCGACTTGAGTAAGCTGACTTACATCACGTGACCCCATGTTAGCTTCAGTTTCAAGGCATATTCCACATTGACTTGCGTCCTCTAGTTAAATAGCCCAGGGATTTGACCTCTGGTGACGTCACATGACCCTTGACCTCCACCAAAATCGCTTTACTTCTTTGACCTAAATATGAAGTGTCTGGCCAGTGAAAGATCCATGGAAGTCTCGAAATATCATGTAGCCTATACGAGTTTCCTAATATGACTTCTGATGACCTGAAATGACCTTTTACCCCCACCAAAAACAATAGGAAATTGAAATCTTTGCAGGGCATCAACATGGTATGTATGAGATCCCTCAATGTTACCCTTCTTGAAATGTTGTGTTTATGAGTTTTCACAGTTTGACCTCAAATGACCTTTGACCTCTATGAAAACAAAAGTCCTCTCCAACTTAGTAAGGCACATCCGCACGCTAACTGTGATATCAATCAAGGTCATAGATCATGAGATAGTGTTTACGAGATTTTCGCCGTTGGAAATCTGGTAACCTTGTATGACATCTACTAAAATGCAACAAAAATATGATTCTTGTAATCAACATGTTGCATTTACACGCTAAGTAGGAGATCTCTCAGTATAACCCTTTTGAGGTATCGCGTTTACAGGCGGTTTAGGTTTTCAGTCCTAGTTGTCCCTCTGTTTTCGTCAGATGAACTTAAACCTACACTAACAACAACAGTACGGTTATTCTTAATGTAACACATCTATATTCTAAGTATTAAAGTATCCGTAATTCATTGAAATGTTGCGTCTATAAGTTTTTTTTTTTGACCTCTGGATCTTTGAACTCCACCAAAACACCTGCAACCTTTCTCGAATATGGCAAATGTATATGCAAAGTATGGCAAGTACTTATCATTGCTATCTTGAGATCGCGTGTTGACAACCCAAGCGTCACAAACACTCACACAAATGCATACACACACCAGCCCGCGTAATTCCATAGATTCCTTTTTGCATTCGGAGAAGGAATCAATAACAATGAGTCACCAAAGTTTAAACTGAAATAAATTTTACGTTTAAGCAGGGAGTTGCTATTTCTTTAAAACCAGTGACTCAGAGGCGGATCTAGGGGGGGGGGCGACCCGGCCCCGGCCCCCCTTTTTGAAAATGCAAAAAAAAAAAAAAAACAAATAAATAAAAGGGAAAAAGAGAGAAAAAGCGGAAAGGAGAAGAGCTAGAGAGAAGGACAGAGAGTGGAGTGATAGAGAATGAAGCTGCAATTAGCAACCTCGAAGCATGGGAGTCACAGCCCACAGCAGATCAGTTTGAACGTCGATAGGGACGTTCACACGCATGCTATCTTACTACACATGATTAGATACAATCAATACGATACAATACCATCAGCCAATCGAAAAATACCTTACGAGACAGTGCGCATCAGTTGGGATGGGCTGCTATCAAGCCTGGCAAGTGCCATTTCCGGCCATCTGGGATGTATTAAAACTTCAAAGTTTCTTAGAACGCTCCGCGCCAACCTATGGTGGCGCTCCGCTTAGATAGTAAACGCAGTGGCGTATACTGAGGGAGGCCATTGGGCCATGCCCTCCTCACTAATGCCATTTTTTTTTTTAGTTCCTAAAATACGTAAATTTTTTAACACAAATTTTACTTCAAAAGGTAGCATATGTGGCACCAGATTGCATGTAAAGACACCTAATTTTTCAAAAATTTTCTTAGACAACTCCCCCAGGCCGGCGATCACACAACACACTGTATGCCCCTGTGAGAGAAATCCTGGGTACGCCACTGAGTAAAACGGGATTCAAACGTGCAACCCTTGGACCAAAAGTCACACCAGCTGAGCTAATCCGTCCTCACAGAAATATGTGATAAAATAAATCAAACTTTACATTTTGTTCACAAAAATTGATCTTCTTGATGGCTGCTATCAAGCCTGGCAGGTGCTCTTTCCGGCGATCTGGGATGTATTAAAATCTCAAATTTTCTTGGTACGCTCCGCGCTAACTCATGGTTGCCCTCCGCTTAGTGACGGGAGCCCCGCCCCCGCCTCCAAACAAAAAATCCCCGCTACGCCACTGCAAGAGAATTAAAATGGAAAATCATGCGAATTACAAGGCCTTAAAAGTGTCTTTTTCGGCTATCTGGGATGTGCTTTTACCCAAATTTTCTGTTATGCTACGCATAGGCGGCGGAAAGCGGGGGAACGGGGGGGGGGGGGGGAGGACACATAATTTTCAGTGAGGGGGACGTCCCTCCATAAATAAATTCCTAAGGAGAAAAATGAGGAATTACAAATTAAATAAAAATCAGCAATCAACAAGTATAACCATAATCAATGACAAAATAAATGGCCAAATGCTGTTTTGTCAGTTAATTAATCCCTCGATTTTTTTCTGAAAGACGTTAAGATTGGCCCACAGTGCAGGTCACCAACAAAATTTTATTTAGAAATATAGTGGTCGGAATCATTACAATTTGGTCATTCACTTTTGATACTATGTAAGGCCTACAATAATACCATGATTTCACCGCCTGCACGTACCCCCAAAACAATGACAGGGCTGCTAAGTCTCGTGCATTTTGGGTATCATTTTTCCTTTCTCAATGAGTCCACGCAAAAGAAGAAATTAGGCAGAGGGGAACATGCACGTGATAAAACGTACATTTACGCCCACATGTCAGTGCAGGGTATCTGGGTCCTGGCATTAAGTCGAACTAAGATATGGGTCACAAATTTCTCAAGGAAGTCCCTCAATATTCACCAAGTTAGAACATGGCTACTAAAGATCCGATTAGACGCCTTGAACAGGATGCATTGTAGTAAGGCACTGTGCCTATGATAACTGTTTTCTGTTCATAACTTGTGGAAAAATTAATGTGATGAGAGGTTGAGACATGAAATTACATGAAGCAGAAAATGCAAAAATAAGACATGGGAAGTGCTATTTCCGGCGATCTGGGAGGTCTATTTTGTCAAAATTTTCTTGTACGCTCCGCTCCAACCGATGGTGGCGCACCGCTTAGATGGTATAGTGCCCTCAATCACAGGTCGAACAACTTCGGCCCTCCCCCCTTTTCAGAAATCCGGGATCCGCCCCTGAGTGTAAATGGTTACGTTCAGCCCCAGGCAGTATGTTGTAAAGCCTAGAAAATACTTAGTGATCCACTGGAAATGTGAACATCAATTTCGTCTTAACTGGGTGGAAAACGAAATTCAACTTGACATATATGATTTGTTCATGAACATAAACAGTACTTCTTTAACAGTCGTGCAAAAAGTTGACCACGAGTGCATAATTCCAAACTCTACAGTTCTGATTAACAAGGCTTACTACTTTTAAGTTCACCCTTCTATTTTAAACTGACCGCTCTTGAAAGCAAAGTCCCGCCCATTAATATTACACCGTTTTACTCTTGCTCTGAATAATTATGTTGGACTTGTCAACTTGTTATTAATGAATCATAGTTTCTGTTTTTAGCCTAGAGTTTAGTCGAAGTTGCAGCAGGGGGTGGTTCGGGGAAGGAGAAGGGTGAGGAGTACGATGTCAAAGGAAATACCACAGAATTACTTGTGTACGGTTCTTAGAGGAAAATTACCGCGAATCAAAGGCTTCATAAGTTTGGGGTTAGTCCATTGTTGTCATAGGTAATTATTTTTGCTGTTTGAAGATAGCTTAGAGTTTAGTGGAAGTTCCTGGAAGGAAGATAATGCTTGCGGAGGGGAAAGGGGTTAAGAAGCATGTGAAAGTAAAATACTACATCATCACCTGTGCAATACCTCATACAAGTACAGAAAGTCAAATAATCAAACAGTTTATACAGTCAGTTCAGGACTGATACATTGTTTTCATGGGTGATATTTTCATTTTTCTGTTTTTAGACAGCTTAAAGTTATCATGTTTTCGTTTAAGTGATTAGGTATTTGTTACATAAATACACATAAAAACATATACGTATATATACATAAATATATATACATAATTACCTTCATGTTAATTATGACATATATCCATCAAGTTATCCTTTCCAAAGATATAGTGTATATATGATCTTCAGATCTCTGGTGACCTCAGTGACCTTTGACCTAGATATAACGATCCACTATTAAAGGATGCACATATGAGATATTGTATTTACGAAGTGTTCATCCTTTGACCTCTGATGACCACTCCTGTGATACCATGTTTACAAGCAGTTTATAAGATGTCACCACCTGACCTCCGATGTCCTTCCATAATTTTTGATCTATACCAGAAAATGAAGGGCTCACTTACTGAAGACAAAGCATCCACATGCCAAACATGAAAAGTATGCATGGTTCCCGTGTTGAGATAATTTGTTAACAAGGTTAACAATTTTACTATAGTGCCCTCAAATGACCTTTAACCTCTTTCAAAACAAAAGGGTCTTTTTTCTTAATATAACATGTCTACATAGGCTACCAAGAGTGAAGATGGTGCTCCCCATTCCTATCTTCAGCAATTTCCAAGGTTTTGGTAGTTTCACGTAAGGTGACCTTTAACATCCACCAAAATAACAATATTTATCTACAGAGCGTATGGCATCAAAATTCCAAGTGTGGAAAAACATCCATGGTTCTTACCTCAAAGATCTTGTGTTTACAAGGTTTTCAATTTTGACCTTTGGTTACCTTAATGACCCTGACCTCCACCAAAAACAATGGAGTTTATTCTCTCTCAGTCAATATGACAAATTTATTATCAAGTATGAAAAGTCATTGCTCACTTGAGATATTGTTTGTACAAGCCAAGCGACCCATACACTCCTCCACACATACACACACACACCACACACCTACTGCCATTGTTTGGTGCTCAACATAAGCAATGGAGTAGGGAAAACAAGCCAGTGAGCTACAACTGGAAAAAAGGCCGTGGCCGGTCCGACTTAAACCAGTTTGTTGGAAACTGAGCCGTAAAACCGCATCTAACTAACACACGCACACACACTTGACCGCGTGATCGCATGCAGATTCCAAGCTACACGTGTTGTGGCCAAGTGGATAAAGGCGGTGACATTTGAAGAGATGAACTTTAGCAACCGGAGTTCGATCCCCGGCCGGGTCAAAGTAAGGTGGGTTTTCCATCCAGGAGCAATGTACGGTTTTCTTTTGCTTTCAAAGGAAACCAAATTTGGTCTAAATTGTTGAGTTGTCGTTAGCCACCCAAAGTTAATTGTAATTCATGAGCCATAGGCTTCTCCTACATTCCATGTTTGCTGAGCGTCGTAAAGCAACTGTCCTTCATGGGCAGAACTATGAATTATGGATTCCTTACGTCTTCGGCAAGGAATCAAAAGGTATTGCCGACAGACCAGAATGGCGGAAGCCACCGACAGCCTCCCTCCTCTCACGTCTAGGGAAAAGTTTTAAAAAAGTGTCATCGGCTTCAAGAACTGTACTTGGCGGGGGAAGGTGTGCTGATCAGAATCACTGTCAAAACTAAAATATACGAATCTAAAGTCATTTGCCAGGGCATCCGATGACTACGTAGGTAAGGAAACAAAATAGTAAAAAAAAACAGACAAGTCGATCTTGCCGCTGAATTATCCCAGAAAAATATAAGCTCAAAATGAATGGCACAAAAGTGTTTGCAGTCTAACACATCATATCCTATGGCTGCATTAATATTGTACTGCCAGGTTCTGTATGGAGGTATGCATTAACTAAAGAAGCATACATTTTCTTAATTCAATGCACGTCGAACATAAATAAAGGCTTTACTCAATGGTATCATCGTGGTACTGATTGGTCACCCAGGCATCCTCAGCAATTATTTTAGAGGAGGCTTTCCAAGCAAGAGGCAAACTTTCGACAACAAAATGTGCCGTGATCGTAAGGTTTGTAGAACTACATCCTTTAACCAGTTAACAGGAATGCAGGGATGAGTTGCGAACAGCGCTTAGGCTACGGTATAGTGCATGGGGCGAAGGTGGGAACTTCTTCTCGGGAGATGAACGTCGTTTCCCCGTTTTTGGTTCCTGAAAAGAAATACCTACGTAGTCAGTCGATGTTGACATGGCAAAACGACTGATGGATGGTTCGCGGTGCATCTAAGTGTCGACCGAGATTCTGAATAACGCACCCTTAAAGTCTGCAAAGCGTCTCTCGGTGGTTTCCGCTAGGCGGTTCTGCCACCTGTATACTTCTTTCATAGTGACGAGCTGAAGGAAATGCGCTACTCGCTCCGCATGTTAGAGGTCATTTTATCGCTGTGCACATGCTCTGTGGTTTTGCTTCTGATGCACCGTTTCAGCTGCCCTAATCGTTACGTAAGATGGGTGGCGCCAGGATTAACCCGAAGGGGGAAGGGACAGCGACCCTAAACCCCACAGTCCCGATATCGAGCAGGGAAGAGTGAGGAGGGGATTTGAAGAAAACCTTTGCACTTTACGATGTCATTACAGTGCATCTTTAACATAATATTCGTACATATTTGAAGTGCCGAGTTACGTGACAAAATCTAAGCGGAACCTCACCACCATTGGCGTGTAGCCTTTAAAGAAATTGTCGGCAATCTGAGGCGATGCCTTACAGGTTGCCGAATATGTCACTTCCCAGGCATTTCAATTTGTATAGGTATTTTCTACCTTTTATGATTTGGAAATTTTTATTCCCCCCTCAAGAGGGGTAACTGCAGGAGAGAAATAGTACTTGACATACAACCTTGCTGTATTTATGTTTATGTGTTTAACAGGAAATCGGAGGTAATATGAGCATGTCATCGGTACAGAAATCCATGAAAGATGGTATTTGAAAGTCCCAATTCGTATTAATTGCAACAAGAGGGCGAATCTGCAGGTAGTACAGTAATCGAAAATTAATTCACATGATGTTCATGTAACTGTTGGGTGCGAATCCACGATTTTGAACAAAAGGTCGTTGCAATGGGCTTAATGGCTCCGACGTATCTCCGAATAAGGGCTGAAGGTCTCCCCAGGAAAATGTTGAAATGAAACACCTGCTGGACGCAAATGTAGCCCCACTCCTTACGACTAGCAGCCGGTCGGGACTGATGATGTAGAGGGCTTGAGGAAGGAAGGGAGGTAGGATTATTTCTGAGGTTTTCCGGGGCTAAATCTTGCAGGAAGTGAGAATGGGAGAAGAAGTATTCAGAATAGATGCGCGCCGAAAATGGCATTTTTAGGAGTTTATATCGAAATAGGTAATAGAAAAGTAAGAACGGTTGCCCAGCCACAAGATATGTTACTGTCCCATACAGCCAGAAATAGAACTTTCCGTGCCTTACAAATTACTCTGACTCAATATTAGAATCTCGGAAATCTACACAGATCGATGTGATAAAAATTTGCTTTGAATATTTAGGTGGGGGACACTGACCCTTCCCCCGCTGCATACAGCCAGGAGTAGAGGTATGACTCACACACTGTTTAAAATGGCAAAGACGGAAAGTGTGGGTTCTCTCCTAAGAAAATTCTGAAATTAAAGACTGTCAGATGTTAATTTCTTGCTGATGGAATTAAGGTACTCAAAGGTATTTCATCTGTTCATGGCGCTGTTGATTATTTTAAAAATGTCAAGTGACTTGCCATTGACCCAATAATCATGTGCATGTCAATATGAACAGACAAAATAGACTAGGCAATTCATCGATCGGGAATCTAGAAATACTCAATCATACCCATCCCAGTCCTCATTTTCAGTTGAACACAAGGTTTCTGGGACCTGACTGCAGATAATGATCGCCTTTTAGGCATTGTTAATAAGGCCTCAAAAATAGCGCGATTAGATCTGTTAATTGAAAACAATGTCAATAATACAGCAAATATGAAAAAGTGTGAACCCTCTAGGACATCTCTAAGACATGGAAGAATAGCCACGTGCCAGTATTAATACAACATTACACTCTACGACAAGTTTACCATATGTCATAACCCGCATGATATGACTTATTGCAGCTTCCTTGGTACATACTACCAGAATAATTTAAAATTCACGAAATTTCCTACCACGTAATGTTAGAGATTAGAAAACCAAGACTAGTGCATTTAGTCCTGCAGAGTCTAGGTTTTGGTAGGAAAAATGGTACGGAATTCTGTTTTAACTCAAAAGCATGACTCGTTCATGGAAATTTGTCGGGAGGCCCTGAAAAAGTCAAAATATTGGGGTGCCCGTAACTTACAGGTTGCCTCGATTACTGGGAAATCTGGCTGTAAACGAAGTTGCTCTAAACTGCCCTGTATCGAAAGCAAGATCAAACGCAAAACCATTCGTACAGTTGCGTAAGCTTATATGCGAGCGTAAAACATGTTTATCATTATTTTGGCGCCATTAAGCCCTTTAGAGGGAAATACTGCACTTGTGGCACCAGTGGCGTAGCCAGGTTTTTCGTCAAGGGGGGCAAGAGCACCAAGATTTCCCCCAATTAGTGATCTGCTTCCTAATAATCAGTGTTCTCCGCAGGTCCAAATTTTGTCCGGGTGATTTCTTCTGACCTGGCTGATGTGACTGATCGCCGTCCTGGGGGAGGGGTCTAAGGGGAGGGGGAAACCCCTCATGTAAGGTGGACTAGATGCAAAATGGTGCCACATTTGGTGCTAAATGAAAATTGAATTTCCACCAAGAATTCCTATTTTTAGGAAGCTTTTTTTTATCTTGCTTGTCTTGTTGAATTTTTCTTGAGTCCTACTGGTACTTCAGTTAGTTAGTTAGTTAGATGAGGTTTAACGTCCCAGTTTCCAACCAATTGGTACTGGTACTGGTACTTAAGAATCACAATGGGTGAATTACAGTAATTTAGTGAACCCTAGTACACCTTTTCCTTCATCAGTTCACCACATTCACCACAATCAGTGAATTTAACGAGGACCTGCCCTGGTATCAGAGTATAGCACTTGACCACTAACCTATTCTAACAAACTGCATATACCACAATGCTGCTCCTTTAATTATCAAGAAACATTGGAAGTATACAGTAAAATGACAAAGTCCCTTGTCAGAGGTCCAGACAGGGACGACGATAGAGGAGGGTGTGGGGGTGTGAACACCCCCCCCCCCAGATCCACGCAGTCGGCAAAATCCTGCACTAGTCGGCAAATGAAGGAAAAGGGGAAGTGCAAACGAAGAAAAGTAAGAGGAAAGAAGAAAGAGGGAAAAAAAGAGAAAAAAGAGGAGAGAGAAGAGGGAGAGAGAAAGACCGAGCGAACAGAGAAAAGGACAGGGGAGGGAGGGACAAAGCAGGGCAAGAGAAAGGGGCTGGTGCAGACGGAAGACAAGTGATTGGAATGCATTTGTAAACAACGTTTATTACAATATTTTCAAAGCCCGTAAGCAACACTTTTTGAAACTTAAAACTATCCTGGCGGCAAAAAATCTACATAGGGCTTTTCAGTATCATTGTATGCTAAAGGAGTTCATCGTTCATGTGGTTTCTGGCATTGAGTAGGTAAATTCTGTACCAGTCGGCAAAATGAAGGAAACATGACGAAAAGAAAGGAAAAAAGTGAAAGAAAGAGGACAATTTCTGTAATCAGAACCCAAAATTTTCGACGCACTACGCGCGCTGTAATGTCTTCCCGGTTTCTTCAGTAGTTCCATTCCACATAGCTAGATAGCATAAGTCCTGTCAACCTTACCAAGTAACATGTAGGCAGGGTACACAGGTTATGTAAATTTCATCCCATATCGCAAAGCCTAGTTGCCGTTCTCTAGTCTGTGTCATGCGGCATACGGTCAGTCGGTGAGCGACTCACGGAGTAAAGTTTGGCTAGTCCAGGTGGTTTCGACACAATGTATGTTGTCACTGATACAGCCTACAACATTTACAGATTTTATGTTTTTACTGTTTTTCTTTGTTCTTAATGATAACATGTTTTTGTGTCAGCCTATCAAAAATTTTCGCGCCCTTTGCAATTTCACGATTCAGACTCAAAAGAACAGTATCAGTGCGCAACTAGGCTCTTGACATATTAAGTGATATTATGCTAAATATACGGTACTCTGCAATGCCATGGGATAGTTAGGCTCCTTCATATCCCTTTCTCAACCCCTCGACAAGCTGTCGGAACTTGGGGTCGCTGGCATGGCCCGGCCCCATGTTGGGAAAATTCTGTCGCCACCCATGGTCGGTTTACTTATTTTAGCTTTCAAAAGGGTCATTTCTGCGATAAAACCCCAAATTTTTGGTATGCTTTGCCCGCTCTTCCTCAGTTTCGTTACTAATAGCTGAATATAGAAAAACCCTTTCCATCTTTTCAAGTAACTTCAGTAGAATTTATCGTTTTATGTAAATGCCGGGAATCTCATCTCATTTCGCTAAACTAAGTTACTAGTAATGTTCTCTTGAGTCTGTCTTTCGGTACGGCTAGTGACTCGAAGAGGGAAGTACAATGTAAGTTGTGCCCAATTGGGCCCAACTGCCTGGACAGTTGACCTCAGTGGCGTACACAGGGGGGAGGCCATTGGGCCACATCCCCCTCACGGATGCCAACTTTTTCTGGTCCCTAAAAACGTAAATGTTTTAACACAAATTTTACTTCCAAAGGTGGCATATGTGGCACCAGATTGCATGTAAGGACACTTATTTTTCAAAAATCTTCAGAGGGGAGGGGGACACTCCCTCCCCTTACACCCCTCCCCCAGGCCGGCGATCACACAACATATTGCACCCCCCCCCCCTTGAGAGAAATCCTGGGTACGCTACTGGTTGATCTATATAAGCTTTAAATAAGTACAGATTCTTTTTAGTGTAAGCTTACCCAAAAGTTTCGCGCGCTTCGCGCGCTTTGCAATTTCACAGTTTAGATTTCGGGAAAAACATTAAATCGGGAGGAAGTATTTTCCTCTAGTATATACAAAATTTTATGCAATAATATGCCCCGCAATGACATGGTATAATACACAGGTTTTCTTCAAATCTCCCCTCACCAACCCCTCGACGGCATTGGGGCTGTCGAGGCTCCGGGTCGTTGCCCCCCCTCCGTTAGGCAAATCCTGGCGCCACCCCTGCTGGACCCCTACCGGTTGGACTAACGGTTCTCAGCTCTAACTGCATCTCTTATCAACACTTTCAGTCGGCATTTCTTTCTTCTTAGTCGGCAAATACGGCACCACACACCCCATGATAAATGCTCTGGCGATGTCCTGGGTCCAGAGATCCCATGCTGTATAAAACAGAGAGTAAAACATAACTAGTACAACTACAAGCATGGTGTCATCATTCCATCTCTGAAAACCTTAATGCGGACTGGTTGTGCCAGTGTGGCATATACTTTAAAATAAGTAAAGTGTACTGTTGAAAAATTTAAAATTTTACCAGATCATGCGCAAATTTCACCATATATTCACTTTCAAAATTTCCCCAAAGTTGCCCCCCTGTCCCCCCCCCCTGGCTACGCCACTGTGTGGCACAGAAGATTTTCAAATTTTTAAAACCATGATTTATAGAATGATAGGAAATTCGAAATAAGGCAGCTTGGTAGCTTTATTTTTAAGAACTTTGGTTCTCACAGAAAGAAATTCAGTTATTTGAGGCTCAATTAGACTCAAGAATAATTTTTTGGTCCAAACTTTCAAAGTTTCAAATGATTTAACATTCGTAACTCTATTTATGCGTTATGTTCTGGGAAGATGAAGCTATTGCTGGAGTATAGTGGTGAGACCATAGAAATAAAAGTAAGGGAGAATGACGTCTGCCGATCTGGACTGAAGCCATTGATTTGGCTCGGTTGTACGGCAACAGAGCACCTTACTTTTATTTCTATGGGTGAGACTAAATGGTTTAATAATGCTCATAGCTAGTTTCGTTGCATGTTATGTTAATGCATTTTGAACGCAATATTTCCCTTTAAGCTAGACAACATGCAGAGGCTTTCAATATAACCAGTTAATACTTCCAAATTTCCACCCCGCCTTAAAGCTATAAGAACTGTATCTGTTCATACCTTGCAATCACACATAGCTCAAATTTGAACAATTTTCATAGCTTTATAGCACACAAACTGAGGTATGAACTGGCCCACATGTATATATGTATACGATTTGGGAATTATAAATTATATGTATTGGACATTTTAACTAAATGGATTTCTTCAAGGAAGTACTGGTCCCACGTACTTTGAAGAACATCATCGCTATCCTGCACTGCACTGTACATAAAGCCGAGAACAATCCCCTTCAAGTCCGGAACCCAGTTCGTAAAATAAGCAGCGTACTTCAGAAAAGGTATGAAGAAATGGTGTCTTCGAAGAAGATAAGAAGACATTTCGCTTGGTTGGTTTATATGAATTTGATTTCCAAGCCTTTGTAAGCCTCGTGCCTAGTTGCTATTAAGCAATTTGAGCTTGCACCCCGTATGAAGTCAATTGGGCTACAATTTGTTGTTTTATACGAGTCAGAGAGTACGACAATCGTATTCACTTTTGAAAAGACAGAAATATTCGCTGCTGGTTTTTGATTCCTTGCCGAAGGCAGGCAAGCAATCTATGCGATGGTGATGTCGTGTGAGTATGTGCGTATGAGTGTATGTGTGTTTGTGACACTTGTTGTAAACACGATATCTCAAGAAAGCAATGACCGAAACTTTTCACATTGGATGTATAGATTTGCCATGTTAAGAGAAAGAACCCTATTGTTTTTGGTGGAGGTCAAAGGTCATTTGAGGTCACCAGAAGTTCAAAAAAGAAAACCTTGTAAACACGATATCTTAAGATAGCAATTACGGACACTTTCATATTTGGTAGATAAATTTGTTTGGTGGAGGTCAAAGGTCATTTGAGGTCACCAGAGGTGAAAAACCGAAAAACATGTAAACACGATATCCCAAGAAAGCAATGACAGACACTTTTCATATTTAGTATATAGATTATTCATGAAGAAAAGAAGAACCTTTTGTCTTTGGTGGGTGGTCGAAGGTCATCTGAGGTCACCGGAGGTTAAACTGCGAAAACCTTGTACATGGCATGTAAACATGATATCTCAAGATAGCAATGACAAACACTTTCATATTTGGTCTATAGATTTGTCATGTTGAGAGGAAGAACTCATTGTTTTTGGTGGGTCAAAGGTCATTTGAGGTAATCAGAGGTCAAAAACAGAAAACCTTGTTAATAACATGATATATGAAGATGGGAATGACAGACACTTTTCATACTTTGTGTATAGATTTGTCATGTTGAGAGGAGGGAATCCTTTGTTTTCGTTGGAGGTCGCAAGTCATTTGAGGTCAAAAAACTGAAACTTTGTAAACATGACATCACAAGAAAGCACAGACACTTATCATACTTAGTGTGTGGATGGGTCGTAGTGAGTAGAAGAACCCTATTGTTTTGGTGGAGGTCAAAGGACATCTCGGGTCACCAGGGTCAAACCCTGCAAACCTTGTTAACACGATATCTCAAGGTAGGAAGCTTGGATAGGGTTCACCCTTGGGTATGTGGATGCCTTATGGCGATTGAAAGAATCCTATTGTTTTATAGAGGAGGCCAAATGTCATCTGAGGTCAGATGTTAAAAAGTGAAATTTCCCAAGAATTCTCAAGATCGTCATCTGCAGTCACTTCAGGTCAAAAAGTAAATTTCCCAAGTATTCCCAAGATCGTCATCTGTGGTCACCAAAGGTCAAACGCAAAATTTTCCAAGAATTCCCAAGATCTTTGTCTGGGTCACCAGAGGTCAAAAAGCCAGCATTCCCAGGATCAAATATAAAGACAAAACTGTATTTCTCTCAACACGTTAAGATAGCATTTGACCAGTGACTGAAAGAAATGGGATAACATGGCATTATTTGGAATGGACCATGCATCATCGAAGCCTCAATGCATTATTGCATTCTAGTATGTTGTTCTGGTCCATTTTAAGTGGGGTGCAATGGTCATGTGCAGTCAGCAGAGGACAAATTGTGAAAACATTGTAAAAATGATATAGTCAAGAGGTATGAATTGGAGGAATGAACTTCAGTGCAACAATGCTCCCCCATTCGGCAAGAAATCGCTAAGCCTTTTGGCTTTCTGGTTAGTACAAAGCTGCCATTCAGCTAAACCTCATAAGCCGCCTACAGTTTTAATTTTTCATTTTGGCTAGTAGCTTCATTCTTCATCCAAATGGAATTTACTGTTATCTTGTTTGCTTTTAACTACCGGCCTTCTAGTTTCCCCTCCTTCGAAAGGTAAGAGATAGCTTTAACAAACCTATCCCATAACATGATATTTTTGAAAGGAAATACCATTAAACGTTTGCGTATAGGCTAAGCCGTAATGCAATGACTGCAATACAATACGTCAACCAACACAGGTAATGATAATCACCATACTGGTATGGGGGGGGGGGGGCTTGGAACTTTCGCCCGAAACTTAAAACATTGTTACGGCTTGTGGTCGCGAGTCAAACCAATAACAGCGAAAGATCACAGAAGAACGAGATTAAAATTCAACAACTTAATGATTATTTACAATCCCCTTATCTTACTTAAATTTACAATAATTAATTAGACTTACTCACAATCCTTTACTTAATATTTGCCTGGTCTGGTCCAAGGGCTGGTAGTGCATGGCTGCATGCACGTCGACGATGGTACGGTAGTAGACCTGCAGCGTGCTGTAGCGTAGGAACTGGTTCCACGAGCGAATAATGACAAGGCTAGGCGATGAATGATGGATGATAAAAATCTCTGTACACAGTGTAGAAACGGCGTAAGGCAATTTATCACAAGTGTTCAGTGTCAGTGGCTGGCTTATGGTATCTCAGCAGTGTCTGGGCTTGATGAAGTTTTAGGGTATCTCTCGATGTCTCTCCCCAAAACAGTTGTTGAACTGCCTTTTATATGCTAGGCTTTTATTCGAGAACTCTCCAGAATTTAACAGAAACTTCTAGTGTACACAGTCCAGCAATTACGAGAGCGTTCCTTAATAGAAACTTCCAGAGCACACAGTCGAGACATTACGAGAACGTTCCTTGTATGCACGGTAGTAAACCATGTCAATATTTAGAAGTGTTGTCAGGCCGCGTAAACAGTTCTCTCTTCTAGACAATTCTAGAAAGGCTGCGTTGAAGTTGAATTCTCTGGAACTTTCCATTCGCTCGTCGATGGATTCAATCCGGTGTTCCTGACGGGTCGTCTTGTAACAACATGCGTAAAATGCAATATCTTTTTGTTAATTACAGTACAATTCGGCCCAAATGGAGGAAGTGGTTGGCTTCACAGCAGTCCCAGACCTTGGCTTTGTAAACCATGATCATCGTTACAACAGAAAAACGGGTATATGTCTAGAACCACTCCTGGCAAGGTATAATTATTCTCACTTTATCTAGCATACAATATCACAGGTAAACTTTCATTCTTCAGAAAGAACTCAGAAAGAAGCAGCGTCCACAGTAGACGTACGAAGCGGGTGGTGGTGGGGGTGGGGGACTTGGGGCTGTAGTTCTTCTATTACAACGGAGAATTTCAACTTGTTATTTTCAGGCAGAGGATATTAATCTTGTGCAAACATGCATTGGAACATGGTGCAAAGTGCTACATCTCGCCCTCCACCCACACTGGAAGCAGTCACGCGCGCGCTTATGGTACCTGTCACTAGTAACACCGTGTGAAATGTCACGCGTGCTATCTTCCACACGGCGAAAATCAGAATCTCCTCCTAATCAGGTAAATCCTTTTCAATGATAAAATCATGCAGGACAAAGCAGAGATTGATTGGTTCCAGTGCTTCCAAGTTTGCTAAGGCGTTACCTGGCTTCTCATTGAATGTTACCTTTTGGGCAGACTTTTACTATTTTTCCTGCAAACTTGTCGCATCCCACTCTCCAAATATAGGCAAGAACGATGGGGTGTCACGACAAACAGATGGAGCTGTCGGGTTTGTATGCTGATAAAATCTTGCACTACTTGGAAAAAAAATCAGCAAAAAATAGGTGCTGGTTCCAGTAGTACAATAACCACTGAACTGCGTAGATCATGTATGGTAAGATTTTAAAGGGCCCTAAAATCTGGCCCAGCCTGTTTATGAATATGATTATATCTGTATAAATACAATTGGTGACTGTACTGTGATTGACATTAATTCATACAATATCTTGTTGGTTGGTCAATTGCTGTCAATCGTGTTCCTAATTGTCACACACAGTACTGTGTAGATACGGCCTTGAGCAATTTAAATTCAGTATAAGAATAGCTTTGTGATGCAAGCTGTAGTAGCTTCGTCCGTGAGGTGTATTAAAAAGGTGCCTTTGTTTGAACTGAAGGGGGGGGGGGCTAGAAGTAAACTTAGTATGGAAAATTTCTATTGTCTGGGGCCAGATTGTATGCGGCCCGTAGGCCAGACAAGGTACTAAAGGGGGCGACGTAGCTTCCAGGGGGTGAAATATGTTATTATAAATTTGAATTAAGGCAATGGTAACTTGAAATTTTTTAGGAGGGCGAAAATTTTCCTAGGGGAGTACTGCGCCCCTTGTTTACTGGCTTAATTGTAGGCCTTTTCAGTTACTTGATAAGCTGGCAAATTTAGCATCTGGCAGATTTTTGTTTGTCGATGTACCCAAGCGTCAAAGTCCGCTCCCTGCTTGAACGACTCGTCGATCATGTGTAAAATTATAACTTCTGCTGGTCAGTTTATCCGAATATCACTTGAAGAAGACTGAGGGTAACCAATCGGCCTACAGTGTGCGAGCCAACTGGTACTACGGTTGCATAACAACTACAGCCCACGTTTGCATGACTCTATACTTCTGATGCACATGTCGTGACTAAAATCTTTTCATTATGTAACATATGGCATTTTTCCCAGAAATAGAATCATAAACATATAAATTTGGGAATGTAAAGACAGCTTAACCATGACAACAATCAGACGAAGTCAGTCGTTTGTAAAGAGGCACCGAAAATGATAAGGAAAATATGGTGGGTTGCTTGACTGAAGTACTTTTAGTCTATAAATTTAAAGCTTGGCAATTTAAAACGACTCCTTTTTATATTTCGTTTCTTTAAATGCAGGTATAGTCCTACAATGCATGAGATTGGTTCCCACCTACTCCAATTGTGAGTCTTGTCAGTTGGTCCATTATGTGTAGTGATATGCCGTGTCTGAAATACATTAGCTGAGTACCATCATCATGACGTTCAGCTGGGCAGGTGATTTCTCCTTATGTGTTATGTATATGTATATGTATGTATATATATGTATGGATATGTATGTATGGATATGTATGTAATATATATATATATATATATATATATATATATATATATATATATATAATATTATATATATATATATATATATATAATATATATATATATATATATATATATATATATTCTGACAATACGTCTGTTCTGAGACAGAATGTTTTATACAAGATATTACAGCAAACACTTAATGTACATATACACTTACACGCACGCACGCCCTACACACAAAACAATCGGACACGGTAATGCAAGTTGGATAATAGAGGCTTTGAGGCTTTGGGGCTTCAACGTTTTTCAAAAGATAGTATTGTTTAGCCCTTATATTGAGCAAACACATTCACATAGTGGTTTTATTTCCCTGTTGACATACAAAACCTTCAAAAGATCGGCTCAGCCCCCCCCCCCCTTCCTTGGTTGGGGCACATCATGCCACTGATCCAAGCAAGACTTATAATGCAGCCTATGTGAAGAAAGTCAATTGCATGAATCTGACTGGACTGCAAGAGAAATTCATTGAGCCCTCTACACCTTACAAGCGAGTCACTACAGTATAGAGAGTTGTCACAATAACTAACGTTTCTTTGTGGTTTAGACTGTTTAATGTAACCTCTAATCAGGATTCCGAGAATTTTTAACTAGACAGGACTTAAGCACTGTAGGCAGTCCTAATTCACAGTGTAACCGTTTGTAACCAGGTGCGTCACTATACCGGGGGAGGGATTGTGGGAGCGCCACACCCCCAGAAATTTCAGAGTGCTGCCTGTCGGGAAAATTTTGCGATCCGTCTGGAAAAACTTGGCACTTTTTTTTGCCAAAAATTCACTTTATCAGGAAAAAGTCAGAACTGTCGAGCAATTTTATGATTACAACGTTGTACTTAAGGGAATTAGTGTGGGGTGGAAATATTGCTTTGAATACGTTTAACCAGAGACCTAACCCCTGCCTTGGAAACAGAGACCTAACCCCTGTATTGGGAAACTATTCTGTTTTGGGGAAATTTGTTGAATAGTGCTGGGAAAGTTATCACAAATTGGGGGTTCTGTTTCAGTGATCTCTACTACACTATTTGGGAAGCCATTGTCTTTTGAAATCCAGGTTGTCGGGAAAATAGAAGTACCGCATTGTAAAATAGAAGTACCGTATTGTATAATTGCATAATTGTCTGCCATAACAAAGACACCGTGTCCGACACTGTAAAAATAAATGAAAGCCTTTCAGAATGTAATTCAACTCAGTCTGACTCGTTGGGAATGAGTAGTATTTCGCCTGTTTTTGGACAGTTACGTCTAGTCGCAGTCAGATTGTAGGCTAACCACGCAACACACTGCTGAGGTGGATATAGTTTTATCTACTGTTCATCAATCACACATGAGGGAGAGCACATTGACTTTCTGCAAGCGTCGTCTGATTTCGTAACACTCCTTTGATGGTCAGTTTATACAAAATGTCGCAGTTGGGTTGATGACAGCTTTACACGGCTACGAATTTACTCAATTGGGACCCCACTCTCACCCTCCCCCGACTCCACGACGAATATCAAACAGTTTGATACTATTTCTGATGTGGTCACGAAGAAGACTGACTGATTGTGCAGCGTACGCTGGCTTTCCACTTACTAAAATCGTTAAGTCGGAGCACGTTTATGTTTGCTGTAAACATGCACTTGAAAATGCGTACACTTTGTAATGCGATGGTTGCGTAGGAGACTCACTTTCCGACTCCTTCTCCAGATACAGTGCCTAAACACGTTACCTAAATGTCTTAAAACCCTATTTTTCGGCGCGCTTCACGCGTATTCTTCATATGCGCTAATTGTCCAATTAATAATTCATAAAGGACAGAGAGTGCTTTGGATCATTGCAAAACTCCGTGCAACCCTCTCCACCGCCAAGCCTCAAACGTAATGAATCATAAAGAAATCGAATGGCCGTTAGCCCTGGCTGTTGTGAAACAAAAGGGCTAATGGCAATTTTTAGGTCTGTTTAGTGCGTATTTGCTACTTGCAGATAGATAATTGCTATCTTAAATGAAGGTAAATATTACTAAAATGCCCTCAAATGTTGTTATTCCCTATTGACATACAAAACCTTCAAAAGATCAGCTCAGCCCCCCTTATTTTTCTGCTCGCTTCCCGCGCATTTATCTTATACTCTTTTTGTCCTATTGAAACTTCCCATAGAACAAGGTCAGTGTTATGCTCATAGTGCGTAACTGCACACGCCTCTTTGAAAAAAGGTCAGCTACATTTTCTTTCAAAGGAAAGTATTTTATTTCGTGTTACACAACATTTGCTTATCTTTCACTGTTTTTAAGTATAGGCCTTGTATGGTTGCTTTTTAGAGGAAGGTAAGTGGGAAAGTTTACTTTAAAAAATGGAGTCCCACAGAAGAAATTTAATGTTTTATCCCTCATGAATATTTGTTCTTCTAAACTTTCAAAATTTCAAATGATGCAACATCCATAAATCTTTTAATGGATTTTATTGGTGAAAGTAAATGAATTTATAATGATAAAAAACATTTTCTGTTTTTACCGTGTTGGTATATGTTAGTGCATCGTGGTCGTTGGAATATTTCTGTTTTTTTTTATTTAAGTTTGTACTTATTTGGGTCCTTCTTCTTAGCATCCCGGGGCCTAAGACTGCGAGAAAATGATGTCAGAATGGTATCATTTGTCAGTCTGTCCGTGACACTTTTGGAAACTAAAAAGCGTATTTAAAAGAGGGGTACCGTATTTCTCAGGGGGTTGAGGAAATTGTTACCACGCGAAGAAGGTGCTGGGAACTACCAAAAAGACTTTCGTATGCAAACATGACCGTTTGAAACCCGCTTAGGAGTGTTTAATATGCATTTTATGCACATTTGCATGGGCGTCAATCCTGGGGGGACAGGGGGACACGTCCCCCCCACATTTTGGAAAAACGCCCATTGATTTAAGATTTTTACACAGTAAATTTTTGACAGAAGTGGCCATGTCCCCCCCCCCCCACATTCGAGTAAAGATTGACGCCCATGCACATTTGTCAAAGTAATGGTTCATGTGACTAGTTAACGTTATATTGACTGATTTCCCGTCTTTAGACTCTATATAACCATGTCAAAATGTTATCGTTTGTCAGTCTATCAGTGACACTTGAAAGCTACAAAAATTTATTTTTCAAAGGGTTGAGGAAATTGTTACTCCGTAAAGAAGATTCGGGGAACAACTAAAAAGGCTATGCAGACTTCACCATTTGACAACCGCTTAAGAGTGACTAATATGCATAAACATCGACCAATCAACTGATATCTCTACCAAACTATAGGTCTACCAGTAACTAAAAAATGCGCCTATTGTGTCAAGCCGATCGGAAAGCAGAGACACTGTTAAAGATAGTTTAGAAGCACAAGCAAGTACGTGTGCACTTTGTGGAGGTTTAAACATCTTGCTGTGGCAAAAAAGGAGTAAGTAAAAGACTTCCTATTTGACTTTTGTAAGTTTAACTTGTCGTGATATTTAAGTGTGGATTCTCAAAGTAATGCTTTCATTTTTCTATCAAATTAATACGGTCCTTCTAATATTTGTAGTAGTGGGATTAAAGGGGCTTATTGAGTTGGTACCGATTATTTTGTGACGAGTTTGAAGGAAATCATTGCATGACAATGCTTCTAATTAGCCTCATTACTCATGTATCACTTTCTATAGTGACCGAAAATGTGAGAAATTGTAGTTTTTGTGGACAGGGGTTGCATATGGTTACTACCTAATGCAGGCGCGGATCCAAGGGGGGAGGGGGGTACCTCGGGCTCAGCCCCCCCCCTTTTTCGCCACATCAACAATAACAAATACGCGAAAATTAGCATAATGTTAATCTAGGAGAACATTCAAGGGGGCTTTCAGTCCCCTTTTCGAAATGTCTGGATCTGCGCCTGACCTTATGGTAAAAAGTGTCTGGTCACATACTGGTAATAAATGATTTTAATCATTAATTACCCTATGATTGTCATTTCAGTTGTGCATCAGATATGCAAACCAGTTAGTTTGAACATTTACCATCAAGATATGAGTAAATTTCAACAGGTGTGAAAGAAAATCATCAATTTAGTAAACCAACTCAATAAGCCCCTTTAAGGTTACATAACGCATTTATCTACATCCGGCCCGAAAAGCAAACCGTGAATGTAATTTCAGAAGCACATGAAATTTAATTGAAAACTTTTTTCACAAACCGCCACTTATCCTACTATACCATACCGGATATTTTAGGTAAATAGGCAGCACAAGACTGCTACAATAGTGTAGTACTGCACCCCACATAGTACATGCAGATACATTGTATACCATTTCGATATACATAAACCCGGCGATGAACCTTGCACTGTTGCATCTCTCTCCACAACAAAAGTCAGCTGAAAAAAAAAAAAAAAAAAAAAACTTTCGTGTTAACTGTGTCAGTTCGAGTGGATTCCGAGGGTATAAACCCTTTGTTCTCCGATGAATGGGGTGGAAATTAAAAGAATGCAATGACAGTGCAATGCAAAGTGAAACAAACGCTAAAATTCCTTCAAAAACGCTATTTTACCGCTCGCTTCGTGCAGTTTTTTCGAAGGTGATCTTACTATTCCTTCCTACATTGGTATTACGAGTGCAGCTAATATAGGTGCAGGAGTATAAATTAACGTCCTGGTAATGGGGCACCTGGATGCAGTCTGTATGTGCTGGATGCACTCTGTATGTGGGGAAGTTCCGTACTTCTTTGCAGAATACGGCTGCGTTGGCTCTCGAGTGATATTATGACTATCAAAATGACCCTCCAAAGGAAAAAGGTTCCCCACGCTTGACTTACAATATCCTGACATGTAACTTTGCGATTTCTTCAGTGAAGCCATCAAGAGGGGCATAGGATACTTGCCCCCTGTCATGGCCTTTTCCCTTACTTGCCCCAGTCCGCTCCTGAACAAAGGTATAAAGTTTACAGTCGCAATGCGCACAAACATAATTTTACCCCCCCCCCCCCCCTCATTTAACATTTAAGCTTTCCCTCACTTCCCCCACTTTTAAAACCCTGGTGCCGCTGGATTTTTTGTACACGGTACTTTATTCATTTTGCAAAACCTTTTAGATAACGATGACGTAATTAAATACAAGAACAATAAGCACATCAAAAGTGGTTGAAATGGGGTAAACACTTTTTTTTCTCAGCGAAATGACCTTCCATAAAAAGAGGGCGTTTGTTGAGAAAACCTGACAACGTTAAATGAGACTTAAAATACAGCATAAAATCATGGCAATCATTGTCGAATAACACGTTCTAAATATTTTTGGCAGGTGGAGGGCTTTCCCTATTCCAAATCGACGTTATAAAACTTGTTTTTGAGGAAATGTGTTAATACGTAGTACCACATTTGAAATGTTATTATGAGAAGGTGAATAAGAGTGAAAGTGATCTAATTCATCACAGGTACAAATATGTCTCTTTTGTTAATTTTTACACATTAAGAAAAAAGTATGACTAGATTTGGTGCAGAATCGACTAGAATTCATACAAAAACCCTATTTGGTTCATTTTGAGCCCAATCTAGTCAAAAATAAGACAAGTTCTGGCCTTTGCCCGTATTGACTAGATCCGTTTGAAATTTTGAAAGTATGTGTTTAGAAGCATACAAATAAGGACACGATATGTACGTATATATATATATATATATATGTATTATACTATATTATATATATATTAATTTCTCAGACACTTCCTGCATAACATAACTGTGTACAGATTTCATAGACATGCAGCAGAGTTGTTGACTCGAGTCCGACCCGAGTCGTACATTTTCTTGACATGCGACTTGACTTGACTTGAAGAAAAAAGACTTGAGACTTGACTTGACTTGACTTGAAGAAAAATGACTTGAGACTTGACTTGACTTGAAGAAAAATGACTTGCGACTTGACTTGACTTGACTTGAATATATTTGACTCGACTTTTCTTTCATGCATTCAAGATTTCATTGTGCTGCGAGTAGAAGGCTATGATACTCTCAGAGGTCGAGAAAAAGTATAGCTGTAGTACAGCATAGATTATAAATGCAACCATTTCAATGCATACTTGGGACAAGGCTCACCCCTTATTGCAAGCACACGTCACATTTCGCAATAGTGAAGATCAGGCCTTTCCAACCTATTTTCGGCTCGATCAAGGCCCCTTCCACAGGATGTTGTTGAGCAAACACCCTGTCTACAAAATATGAATGACCGTAAAAGAACGCCCTGTGTCTTTATTAAAATATGAGTGACAAGAAATGAAAGCTTATATTAACATAAATGGTGTTCAGTATAGTCTTCGTATGGGTGGATCCAGGTATTTACAAACCCATGGGGGTTTACTACGTGATGGCGAAGCCCAAACTTGCGATCGTCGAAGGAGTGAAGACTTGATGGCGTGGGAGGGTTTTCAAGAAAGTATCCACTGAAACGCTTTAAACTCAACTTTCTAGTTACCCGACAATCAAGATTAGTAAGCAAACGGTAAACATTTGTAATATGATGCACTGCGACCTCTGCAATTTCGGAATAGGGTAATCAATACTGATTGTTAATGAGTCAAATGGCCATGAACACGGGGTCTGGTCACTTTCCAAATTGCAATTTGCTGGTATCTGGCAATCAAAATAATTTAACTTCGTAGTATGCTCATTTTATCTTCATTTCATAAACACTAGTTTTAGAACTCAATGGAACCTTTGTACTATCTTTTTAAGCTCCAGCTTTTTATTAAGTACTTTATTTTTTCAACCACCCCCTGCTGCCCTTAGCATTTCCCCTCCCCCTGAAGAGCAAAATCGCTCCTTCATGAAGGAATTTCCATATTTGTGTGCTTGCGCAGGGTTGTAGCGTAGACGAAATCTCGGGGGGGGGGGGGTTCAGTTCATGATACTCTCTAAGTGTAGCACCAAGTGGAGTGCCTACAGATAGTTGACATCAGGACGGACCCTTCCTCTTTCACCTGTGCATGATTTCTGTGACATGGCACTTCTACAAGACTGGTGCCCGGTGCGGGATTCTACCTAACGCTCTTAATACTACATGGGGGGAGCCACCATCGGTAAGTAGGCCTTGCAAGAAAATGTTCGATGAAATGTCTCCCAGGTGGGGTTTGGGGATTGACACCTTTTAGACTTTAAAGTTGGATGTAAACATTCTTTTCTGTAAGATTTCATCCATAAGAAACAAATTCAGATTTCAAGAGGAAATATTGAATTTGAATTTAAGGGAAAATTCATTCACCCCAATTTAAATAGTGTACCCGAGTAACCTCTCCATAGACCCTTTTCCAAATAACAATTACAAAGGATTGTGGGACAGAGTTTGGTATGCGTCGTTTTTTGTCAGTGGCATATTACTGTGGCGAAAAACGACGCATGCAAAAACACTATCCCACAATTTTTTGTAATTACTATTTGTCTATTGTCTTTGTATTTGTCGATCCAGGTATTTGCAAACCCATGGGGGTTTACTGGGTCCCAAACTTGCGATCGTCGGAGGAGTGAAGACTTGATGGCGTGGTAGGGTTTTCAAGAAAGTATCCCCTGAAAAGCTTTTAAACTCAACTTTCTAGTTACCCGACAATCAAGATTAGCAAGCAAACGGTAAACATTTTATGAAATCTTGTAATATGATGCACTGCAACCTCTGCAATTCAGGAATGGGGTAATCAATACTGATTGTTAATGAGCCAAATGGCCATGAACACGGGGTCTGGTCACTTTCCAAGATGCAATTTGCTGGTATCTGGTCAAAATAATTTAACTTCGTAGTATGCTCATTTTATCTTCATTTTATAAACACTAGTTTTAGAACTCAATGGAACATTTGTACTATCTTTTTAAGCTCCAGCTTTTTATTAAGTACTTTATTTTTTCCAACCACCCCCTGCTGCCCTTAGCATTTCCCCCTCCCCTGAAGAGCAAAATCGCTCCTTCATGAAGGAATTAACATATTTGTGTACTTGCGCAGGGTTGTAGCGTAGACGAAATCTCGGGGGGGGGGGGGGTTTCAGTTCATGATACTCTCTAAGTGTAGCACCAGGTTGGGTGCCTACAGATAGTTGACATCAGGACGGAACCTTCCTCTTTTACCTGTGCATGATTTCTGTGACATGGCACTTCTACAAGACTGGTACCCGGTGCGGGATTCTACCTAACGCTCTTAATACGACATAGGGGGAGCCACCATCGGTCAGTGGGCCTTGCAAGAAAATGTTCGATGAAATGTCTCCCAGGTGGGGGTTTGGGGATTGACACCTTTTACACCTTAAAGTTGGATGTAAACATTCTTTTCTTTAAGATTTCATCCATAAGAAACAAATTCAGATTTCCAGAAGAAAAATTGAATTTAATTTTAAGGGAAAATTCATTCACCCCAATTTAAATAGTGTACCCGGGTATCCTCTTCATGAATGGCTTTCAGAGTCCTGTTACAATATAGTTATCATTGAGTTGTGAAGTTCACACATAGAGTAACTCCTTGGTTTATCTTGAATATGCAATATTTACGTTCTTACATATCATGAATAATAACTTGCAGTGAAATTAATTAAAAGTTTCTTTACCAACTCATTGAGATAAGGGCTAATATAATTAAAAGTAATCATAGGCTATTTATCTTTAGTTAGCGTATGTACTCGGCTGTAGTATTTCAGCGGTGTATCTTGTAGGAGGAAGATGGGATATTCGTTAGGAAGAGAAACCCGCATACGATCGCGTCCACGGCGGGGGTCCGGGAACCTCCAGGGAAAATTTGGGGAGGAACGGAACTCTTAGATGTGATTTCCGTGGTTTGAAATCATAATGTGGACAGTAAAATTGTCAGAATTTCATTATTTTTTCTCAAGTAGGCCAACTTTCATTTACGATATTGATATCTCGGAGGGCAGTTGCCCCTCCCCGGCAGGCTACGGCCCTGCGTAAACTCTATCATAAACGTATATTCACAAGGACGTTTTTTCTGAAATCTTTTCTATAATGTCATTCAAGAAAATAGTTTTACTCATCATGAATATTTTCGGGAAAATAACAGGCATGGTGTTACTTTTTTTCTCCTGTACCAGGTTTAAGCATACATTCTTTTGTTAGGTGACTTTGTACCCAGGTAACAGAATACTAATCATACACGAAAAAAAGTTTGACACATTATGTAGGGTATATCATAGAACTGTAAAATGATGAGCAGTATAATTATGTTTGGGTTTATCCTCCTTATTTCAAAACGATCCCATTTCCATAAGAAATTAGCGTTTCTTATCTACATATTGGAAGCTGCTTTATTTTTGTAAGCTTTTGTGGTCCAATGATTGTCTTGAGAAGTTGTTGGTTGTATTTTCTTCGAATTGATATGGACATCATATATTTCGTAAATTCAAGAAAAATTAAGGTCTACAGCCTGATCTCCACATTAAGAGTGTATCTAGGAACTGCAGTCTGGTTCATGGGCTTATAATATTTTATTTTGAAAATAATGACTTGTGACTTGACTTGACTTGAAGGAAAATGACTTGTGACTTGACTTGAAGGTATATGACTTGTGACTTGACTTGACTTGAAAGAAAAGGACTTGTGACTTGACTTGACTTGACTTGAAGGTATATGACTTGTGGCTTGACTTGACTTGAAGGTAGATGACTTGCGACTTGACGTGACTTGAGAAAATGTGACTTGAATACAACTCTGATGTGCAGTCCTGTCACAGGGGAAACTTTGCAAATATGATGTTTAAGCTAATACACAAATATCTGTATATGCTATGAAATTTCTCATGTGTACGTTGACACTGTGAATAATACTGTTCAAATTTTAGATGGCAGTAAGAGCAGTTTTACGATTTTCACTTTTTCGATTTCAGATTTCAGTAAATACCACCCTTCTTCAGTTGGGTAATACATATTAGTTTAAACAAACTGGGGAGTCGCTCAGATCTTGTATTCCGGCATTGTCGTATATATTAAACAGTTAAACACGTAATATAAGGATATATCAAAATACGTTATCGGCATCATTTTTACCAGCAAAAATCGAAGTTTCTTGTTTGGCGTAAAAGATTTGTAACCATGCACGGTGGGACACGCGTGAGTTATTTTCAGACCAGTAAACAGGGTTGAAAACGTTCTAAGTGAAGATAAGGAAAGGAGGCAGTAAACTAAGTTTTCTTCTCACTCTTTGATTACATACAGAGGGAAGCATGGTTAACTTTGATGATGTTCTGGAAGCAACGGGAGGGTTCGGATGGTACCAAGCCAGGACTTACTTATTTCTTTGCATACCTGCCTTGCTTGGTTCTTTGCTAACCTTCACCCAAGTATTCATCGGCGGCGTTGGTGATCACTGGTGTAAAGTCAGTCAATGGGAGAATGACGGTTGTAGCCAGTGGGGGCTCACTTCACTTCAATGTAATGCCTTGAAAAAGAACTTGACGGTTCCGGAAGGCGACTACGACGAAAAATGTATGATGTATAACCTGACCGGTGTCGATCTTGAGACAGTGTATGGAAATTACGCGGAAGTGGCGCAACTTGACGTCATTAAATGTAACGACGGCTGGGTCTTCGATAAAAGTGTGTACCAAAGCACAATTACGGAGGACGTAAGTCTTTTGTGTTTCTAGAAACAACAATAAAATCTGAAATGATTGTGCAACTGCATAGTTACAATTTTTCTTCTGAACAAGTATTTCCGTGAAAATTTAATTAGTGAGTAATATATAAGTATATATATATATATATATATATATATTATATGTCGATAAAAGTGGTAAGAAGTGCTTAAAGTTTGCGGAAAAATTCACAACGTTTCGGGTATAAACCCTTCATCAAGTGGCAAAAGTGCAACTGATCAACAATGACACAGAAGAAGGAAAAACACACACTAAAATTGAACACGGGCAAACCGCTTGAAAAAAAGGCACACGACGAGAAACTGCGGTATGGAGACCGAGGAAAACTAGTATAAAGGGAGTTCAAAAAGGATCAAGTTATGTAAGGTTCACCCTAACGTTAAGACCGTGTGGAGAGGGTTCCGAGCTTCATGATAAGCCCTTGGGCACTTTTAATTACTTTTATCGACGTACACATTTCTATAGTGCTCGGCAGCATTTCGACCTTTAGGCCTTTATATATAATATGTAGGGAGACAATTTTCTTTATTTTAGAGAGGATGCTATTAGGGAGACATCCCATGTCTCCCTAATGTTTTAGGTACAATTTCTGGACGTTCCTTTAGTGTCGGAAATAGCTTTAGAATGTTCATTGGAGTCTAAACATCATATTTTGATAGTTCCAGGGTTAGGGGTTAGAAAATTAGGTTGGAAATTAGTGTGTAAGTCAATGGAAATGTCTCCCAAATATACAATTTAGGGTTATATACCGTATATATATATATATATATATATATATATATATATATATATATATATATATATATATACATATATCATATCTCATATATCAGTGAACATTTAAACCTCTTTTCAGTGGGAGCTTGTTTGCGACAAATCAGCGGTTCCGAATGTTCTGCAGTCAGTTTATCTTGCTGGATTCCTCCTTGGCTGTCTCTTGTTCGGATATCTCGCTGACAAGTACGATTCTCTTTGCTAACTTTTTCAAATAAATATTTAAGCAATATCTGCTGGCGTAATTAATGCAAAATGGTGATGTGTTGGTAGATTATGGTTGGGACGAACCTACTCTTTGGTGAAAACATTTATATGTCAGTATATTTCATTTCCAAGTAATTTTTAGAGGAGCGATTTATTGTAAACCACATACATCAGAAATGTGAAACTGTGTATGAGTATGTGTGTGCCAGAGAGCTCAGAGTGTGCAGCTGACTCCTAAGCCGTAAGTCCGATCAAAATCAAACGTGGTAGGCAGTAACTTTCCATCAAAATGTTAACTTTTCCATCAAAATGTGTACACATGTCTTTCATAACGTCATAGGTCGGAAGTCAGAAGCCAAAGGTCAAATTAGCTTAGTTTGATTTTCGCTATTAACTGTTAGTACCTTTTGGTGTGTTATAATCACTGCACCAAATGATATGTAGAAAACGATGATACAAAATAATGAGCCCTTTTTTGCTTAGGGTCAAGATCAGAGGCCAAATCGGCCCATATTTTGTGAGAAATGTTCGCGATGTCTTCTTAAATCGTAAGGTCGATCAAGTTGAAACTTAAAATTCAAATTGACGTAGACTTTGCTAAAAGTTTGTCACCAACTCCTCCTTATCTGAAGTCCTATCAAGTTGGGGGGTGGGGTGGGGTGTGTGACTTGCGACTCCATTGGATTGCGGCCTCCTTGTTTAACATAGTATTCCAATTGCTTTCCTTCATGTCGTCACAGCATATTGCCCTGTTGCGGTAATCAACGCTTCTTTCAGATCCTTAAGATAGATTAAACGCATAAGGTTAACCCCATACCCATGGAAATTTCTTATCTTGGCCTGAAAGTATGTATATGGCGAGCCACGAGATACTTTAATTTCTTCGTCGTATTAAATTCGTTTCGTTTCCAAAACAATGAGCGTTTTGTCTTGGGTGTGGTAATCAAAATACTCGACCTTTATATTTCTAACATTTACAAGAATAATGTGAGGGTTGATGTAACGAGTTCTTGAATCGCGTCCTTACGTCATCGATAGGGTTAGTTAGTTAGATGAAATTTAACGACACACCAACACAAATGTGTTATATAGTGTCAACCAAAGTTTAAATACAGTGCAAGTCCTTCCCTTTAGTCGCCTCTTACGACAGGCGGGAAATACCATGGGCATATTCTACAACCCCCAGCCCACAGGGGGCGTCATCGATAGGGAAACACACATGATGTATGTTCGTACAAACTATAGCAAATGTGAATTATTTCCCAAAATGCTACGTGTATAGTTAGGCCTACACGCATTTGAATAAACGATCCCATTACACATGTATAGAATTAAGAAATACCGCGAAATTCGGACCATATTTAGGAAAAGGGAAGGCTATACTTTTGACCCAACAAAAGTAGGGATCAAACTCAACCTCATTGTTTCATAAGTAATGTAGATGTAGCGAAAGCCTCATACCTTGGTAGCACCTTGTGGTAACAGTTGCCCCCCTCAACGCAACTCGATGCACTCATACCATTCCAAAAGTGCACGGACATGCCGTGAATAAATCCATTTAATTCAAAATATTTAGCTTTATCGACATCTTACATTCAACTGTTCCTTCGCTCGTTCATTCCATTTTATTTGTTGAGGGTAACTCATTTAGCCTGAGCAAATCTTCCATGGGGTCCTTATAACTACAGTACAGACCTTATGCATATGACGTTACAGGGGAGAAAGTGCTTCCTCGTTTGGAAGCAAGCACGTATCATTGCAAGTTGCACCAACAAATGCAGACAGCTGATTTGTCAACCAATCAGATACCCGCGTAAGTCTGCTACACGCGCGTGCGAAGACTACTGCGTACGTGCCAAGAGTTTCATTGTTTTGCCTCCAAAATGACGTCGCGTGACGTCAGTCAATAAGGTCTATATTCAAAGTATAAAATACGAATGGTCAGTAAAAGAAAGCGTGACCGTCAACAGCTTCCCAGAGAGGGGGGCATGACCTTGACCTAAACTAATTCAAGCGCTAATCGCGAAGCCCAGTAAACGAGGAACTGGGGGCCGCTTAAGGACCCGAGAAAAACCTTGCATTTTAGATTATTTATGGTGTAATCTGAGGCATTTTCTCTCCATTTTAATCCACTAAATCGCTGTTTCCACCACTGTCGAGAATGATTTCATTGAATAAGTTATATTGTAAGCTAAGGCTTCAACCATGTACCTATACTATTTTAGTTCAGGTGTTGGAAAAATGAGGGGGGTGAGGGGACGACATGGTATTCCCTCCACTTTCAAATGTTGGGGGCACGCCCTCACCCCCACCTGTTGACGTTCATGAAAAAGGTATAAAGCACGCGAAATTATTCAAAACAGTGAATAAAAGAAAACAAAACTTTGAAGACAGTTGTTTAATCATTGCGAGGGAATTTAATATGTATGTTAATTTCTGTCTCATATATGCCAGTTTAATCCAATGAGAAATTCAGAAACCAGCATATTTCAAATCAGCTTGGCTTATGGTTAGTTTCTTTACTGTGGCAGACTACATAGCACCTAAGTTACGTATGTTTAGACCCACAGAATCATAGCTGTGTAACTGGGTTGGTCTGATAGACTGGAGGGTTGTTTTACATAAATCCCTTCTCCAGTTCTTTATCATTTAAAGGAGAATTGTTTTGTTCTTGTTTACAGAATTGGTAGATATTACACTTTCTTCATGTGCAATGGAGCAGCGGCCATTTTTACGGTTTTATCCGCTTTTTCACCAAATGCCGTAGTATACGGGATTTTGAGATTTCTCATAGGAGCATCAAGCTATGGCTCTACTCTGACTGCCTTCGTGTTTGGTAAGAGGAAAGAACAAAAACTGGTGTATTCTGGTAATCTGACGTATTAAACACATTCCCCACAAAAATAAAATCTTTGAATGGCTATGAAAGTATAACTTTAAACCAGGCCCGTAGCCAGACAAGGTGTTGAAGGGGGGGGGGAGGCGGAAAAGCTTCTAGGGGGCGAAAAATTTTCCAGAGGGGGCGAAACATACTAAAATACATTACGGCAATAGTAATTTTTGATCTTCTAGGGGGCGAAAAATTTTCCAAGGGGGCTTCGCCCCCCTTGGTCCCCCTTGACTACGGGCCTTCTTTAAACGATCAAGGGTATAAAGAAAACCTCTTACTGATTTGTAAATTCTAACCTCACTTCAGTTGGTTTACCATCTCAATAAGTTACACCGTATCAACGCATAAACTTATACAGTTTGTCTCACATGAAGGGATCCTTGTCCAATGAAACAGAATGGAAGTAGAGGTGGTATTTTAAAAGTTTGGATAAATTTATGAATGTGATCGCATTCTTGAGTTAGTGGTGGAAGTAGTTGTATAAGGGGAGGTTACAGTGGGAACTATTTTGAATAACCAAGGATTTTTGGATCCTGGTTTGAGAAGCATTTTGCAAATTTCGAAGTAAGACGTCTAGTTCTAGGAGTTGACCAAAGAGCAACTTGGGGAGGGGAGTACAACCTTCGTGACCCCCACTGGTACAGGCCTGCAACTCACCAGAGCCACATGGTTTCCACCTGTACAGGTTGCTAACGGAGGAGGAAGGCAGACATTTATGTAATCCCCTTAAAGCACTTTAAAAGTTAGTAAGGAAGACGACAGCATTTATGGATATTTATACACACCTGTCTGCTTCAGGTGGTGGTAAGTGGTTTCAAGTGATTAATGACCCTTTGGGTGGAAAATGCTTCTTAATATCCGACCCGCAAGGACGCTTTTATAGTATGAGGTTGTACCCTCTGGTGAGAGAGTATACCTCTTCCCAAAGGACTACCAAGCTCTATCTCCTGAAGACCTTTTTAAGGCTTCATTAGAATGTGTTATTCATCGTATGCTCGTAATTTTCAAGTCTGTTTGAAATTTTGAAGACTGTGTTGAGGGAACTTAACGTCAAACCTCAATTTAACTGTTCAATGGTAACGAATTACAACAATTTATAACCATATTTAATCACATCAATCTCTCCCACACCAGATCCTGGCTACTTTGGGCTGAGACTTTCAGCCCAACCAAATTTCTAGTATTGAAAGGTTTAATAAATGTTATAGCTATTTCACTCATAATAGTTCCGGGCAGACTTCACTAAACTGTTAAGAGTATGTGTTCTACTCCTGGGACACGAATAAGTTATGTTGTGAAAACTTACACTTCCTTAGTGAGTGTAATGCAACAATCCTCAAGGGAGGACGTTTTGACTAATACGTCATTTTCGAAGTGAATATAACCATCCCACACCTGATCTTTTGCCCCAAATGCCCTATTTGCTGTGACATATTAAACTTTAGGTGGGTTATCGTGGCTTAAATGAATGGGGTGGGGTGGAGGTGGGGGTGGAGGAACTTATGGTTACAAAGCGACTTACCTTTTAGACAAATGTGTCTGCCCCAAACCCAATTGAAAAGTGGTAACAAAAGGCAGGTGGGCTGATAGCAGAATCAGTCATGGTAAAGGAACCATTGTTTGAAATTTATATTAATATCTTAAGTTCGCAGAAAAAGAATATATGCTTGTATCTATACTAAACCAGAATTTTTTCCTTTTCACACAAATTCCATTCTGTAACAGCGACTGAAATGGTGCTACCAGGTCAACGGGTGTATGTTGGCGTTGTCCTGTGGTACTGGTTTGCCTGTGGCTATTTCGTTCTTTCTGCATTAGGTCGATACCTAGCAAGCTGGAGAGTTTTCATCGCCCTGACGGTTGTCCCGTTTGTTTTTCTCATCCCGTCTGTCCTGTAAGTAAACTCACTTGCATTTGACTATAACTATTATTATTGGGTAACATTTCTATACATTTTCCTTTGTAATCTAGAAAAGTGCATGGTTGGTTTCCCCAGGGAGTTGTAATCCGAATGGATATAGCTCTCCAAAACTTCCTTTAAAGTGAGGTTTGCGCATTCAAGGTCATCTAGTAATCATTCGATTATCTTGCTCTCAGGATTCCTATAAAGGGATTTCATGTAACGTCACGCGCAATGGATTCCCAGGCGCTGAAGGGCAAAACACACGCACAGTAAGCGAATTTACAACTCACGCGCACGGCATAACCATAGATACTTCTGTGACACAATGTACGCGTGCCCGTCAAAACCAAAGAGACGCGCGATCTTGCCCTTCAAAACAAAAAAAGACGCGCGATCTTGCCCTTCAAAATTGCGTCTAGTTGGTTAAAGTCACGTGACTGAAATCCCTCTATAAGCACTAAGCTGGATTAAATAATTAACACAGAGGTTTGTTGTCTGCTACATCTGGAGTAGAACTCTGGTGATTTTACCTATTACCATAGTATTACCAGTCGCCTGAAAAATAAGTATAGGCCTATTTTCTCTCTGTTGTCGCTTGGTGTCGCAAATGAAACGGCATTGGCTTGATTTTATGTAAAATTAGGAACATAGAAGTATGTTTGGTTATTTTAGGAAATTTGAGAAATTTTTTCAGAATGCAGTAAAAGAATTAGGCTCATGTCTCGTAAGCTCATTTGCATGGTCTGCTTAGATGGAGAAGAGGCATTTGCATTGATCTAGTTCTATTAAACAGTCGTTTTGAGTTTATAAACCCGGTCGTTACTGTGACGGCGGTATACAATTTACTATGACGGCGGCATTGTTCAATTTAATCTTCTTTTTAAAGTATTACTAGAGGTGAATGATGTGCCAAGGAGAAAGAAATCAAGTTGAAAGCATTAAATAAAAGCTTAAAGGTCGTGGGACATGAAAATAACATAGTTGGATATTTGATGTAAAAAGCATTAAATCCAGAAAATAGCCACAATTCCCATTAAAATCCATCAAATATTGACCATTTTACAGCGAAATTTCTATTTCACACTTGGATCATGAATAAACATGAGCTAAATATGCAAATATGTGACATCCAAAGAGGGACATACCATATATGGCACATGTTAGCCTTTGTTTTTTCAACCTTAATTTCAAGGACACTGGTAGCATTGTTATTCCCTGAGGGGTTTATTATAAAAGTTAAAATTTTTTCCTTGAAAAATATTGATATCACTCACCAAATTGTAATCTGTATGATCAGTAATTAAGAGATAATTTATATAGGGTTAACAAAAGAAATCTTCACACTGTGCAACACTCCACATCATTATTTTTGCATAGGCAATTAGTTTCTTCAGAAACCATCAAACTTTGAAGACGTATATTTTGAGAACGGTAAAAGATATTGAAATAATTCCAACGGATCTTTGATTGGAGGACTTAATTCTTTAACTGACAAGTAAAACAGCTCTTTTTGGTGGCATGTCACACCACCTTTAAGTCCTGAAAAGCCTTATCACCATCTAATAGTTGGTAATCTTAATGTATTAGCATAAATTGAACATCTCGTGCTACCTCCAATCGGATAAAAACTCTCTGGTTTCCTCTTATCAACATAGATGTCACTTTTCTTTGCGTTGTCAAACATTTCTTCCGTAAACTGCATGTTACTATCTCCTGTAGCCAGGATTGTAGTGTGTAAGTACGAGTGTTAGTATGTTGTCTCTTGTTGTTTTCACAAAAAAAAGATAAATCATGGTGCCTTAAATAAGTGCTACCTTAAATACTCTTGACTTTGAAAACTTGTTCATCTGCCAGTAACAAGGGGAAAGAACAAGGACGCATGAATGTTTGTATCACACCAGGGAGTTGCTATTTAGATGGAGATACATCGGAAACTTTAATTTATGCCAATCTGATTAGATTCATGCACCCCATCGTTTCCATAGTTTCAATTCATGAGTGATTATTAGAGTTTAGAGTACACACTTCTTTTGTCTGATCCTTTTCAATTGATAAATGATACCCAAGTAAACCTTATTCACACTTACTTATACCGTATGAATAAGGTTAGGAGGAGCAATGCTTTCATTCGAAGGTTTTTACGGACAGTCAAGTAAGAAGCACTGTCTAATAAATCAAAACGACTGTTAATTCCTGAGGAGTCTGGAACGACTAACTTATAAGAAGAGGGTCTTACACTGGCACAATGCGTAAATGACTAAACAGAGGTGTAAGACTATAATTTGTCTTAAGATTATATTACTTTCCGCAAACTTTCCCAATTTCCGAATAGTAAACATGATCAACATGTTGCATAAAATGTAGCTAGCCTAATGTGATGAGCGTTGCATCGCGTTGGAAGCTGCAAATTAATTTTCAAGGAAAGCGACTGGCAATGCTATAGCATATAGACAAAATTTGTTGACATTTCTTTCAACGTAGCAGACGACATGAACCCTTTATTAAACACTAACAATAGCTCTAAGCCCATTGTATCTTCAAGTGTTATACAAAACAAGTGACCTTGGCGGCAACTAGGTGGGTACAAAGGGAAGAGCTGCCGTTATATCTCCTTCTAAATAACAACTGCCTGATCACACACCGGTACTTTCTTGCCGTACAAACGGCTAATGTGGCCTTAGTCCAGGTCGCGTAGTTTTCTTTTCCAGAACGAATGGGGGAAATTGCTTTTTTTTACCTCTCCCTAACTTTAATCCTAACCTGAGCATCATTTTTTCATTTTTCATGATTTCAATGGAAATTTCCGAAAATCTCCTCCGTTCGTCCTAGGAAAAAATTCCGCGTCCTGGTCATTTTCCCTCACTCTCTAAGGCACGCTTACCAAATGGCGCATTGTCTACAGCCACTGGCTCCCAGAATCCCAGAATATAGGTAGTATTCTCACACTTGCGAAAAAGCTCCAATTACGAATACGTACTTACTGTAAGTTTGATATAATATCCCTTTATTGCGTGCTCTTTAGTTTCAATTAGAAAATAAAAAATGGGACATGTTTATGAGTGAATGACATGTGCAAAGGACCAGCTGACTAGTTGCAAATCACACACAGTGATTAAAGGTGATACTTTGTATCCTTTAACAATGCTCAATTAATTCGTGCCAATCAACCATCTTTTTGTTTTGTGTTCATATTGTTCAAAGTGTGACTATGAGCAGGAAGTTCTCATGTGCACAACTCCCTGCTATAGGGTGCATGTGTGGTGAAGTGTCGGGTAGCAAAAGCTGGGGGGGGGGGGTGTAGCAGGGAGTCGTCAGGGAAGTAAAAAAAAAAGTACTGCATCTGTCGACAGTATATCTAATAGGTTTTTATATGTCTAAATATGAACAAGAATCTATATCTGGTCATTTTCAGGAAACTTCCAGAAAATTTTCATAATGTTGTAGCAAAAGTTAGACTTCTACCTGGTCAACTCATTTGCATGCGGTATCTTTGAAAAGGAAGGGGCTAACTGTATGATTTGGATTTAGCAGTCGTTTCGAGTTTAATATCAGCTGCACGTTCACATCAAAGTATTGTTCTGCGCAGGCCACTTGTTAAAGGATTACGTGACTTGAGTGATGTTGCTAGGTGAATTGTATCAAATGGAGCTACCAAACAAACGAAAAAATCCCTTTGCGCCAAATAAACGGCTTATCGTTGATAATCTCTCTTCGATGAAGTGGGTCTTAAAAGTATTAACATAAATTAAACTTTTCGATGTATCTCCATCCAAATAACAATTCTCTGGTTGCAGGTGACTGACTAGCCCAGTAGCTCTATTTATTAACGTAATTAAGGACATGTGTACAAGGACAACAACGTATTAAAACGGTACAGTACATGTTTTATAAGTTTAACATGAGTTTATGCCAGAACTAGTAAAAAGGACCAAGTTGTCGTGGGGTCCAGGAGCAATGCCTAGATTTCTAGAGGGCGAAGCCCCCAGAAAATTTGGGATGTTTACAGAATTGTGAGTGTATTTTTGATCCCTTGCCGCGAGGTCAAGGAATCTCTGCATTCATGCAGACATGTCCGTGTATGTATTTATGTGTGTGTGTGTGTGTTTGTGGGTGTTTGTGGGTTTGAGGCTCTTAGTTCGTTAACACGATATCTCGAGAAAAGGAAACTCAGATTAGCGTCATACTTGGTATGTGGGTGCATCATATTAAGAAGAACCGTATTGCTTTTGGTTGAGGTCGAAGGTCATATGAGGTCACCAGAGGTCACATACCGAATACGTTATAATTACAATGTCCCAATAAGGTCAAACAGGTCTCATACTTTGTATATGGATGCACCGTATTAAATAGAAGTAACTTACTGGTTTTGTTAGAGGTCAAAGGTCATGTGAGGTCATCAGAGGTCAATAACTAACAACTTTGTTAACGCAACATCTTAAGAAGGGAAACTCAAATTGCTGTCATACTTATTATGTGGGTGCGTCCTATTTATTCAAGGAACCCTATTGTTTTGAGGTGAAGTCAATGGTCACCAGATGTCAAAAGGTCAAACCCTTGTAAAATATTTCAAGAAGGATAGCCTCAATAAAGTTCATACCTGGCATGATGTATCAGCATGTGAATCATCTGTATTGAATAATGAAATACTTTTGTTTTTCGTGGAGGTCAAAGTTCATTTGGGGTCAACAGAAGTCAAATGAGAAAAGCTTGAAAAGGGCTAAACACGATATCTCAAGAAGACTAACAGTGTAGGATCTCATATTTAGCCTATGCATTTACCATATTGCTTGAATGATTTTTATGTTGGAGGTGAAGGGTCATTTGAGTCACCAGAGGTTAAAAGATCAAAACACTATAAACACTATAAACATATTTCACTTATCTCACTTGAGAACTTAGTAACCTTGGTGAATCTAAGACGTGCTATCATGATATCAATCTGTTTGATCTCTGTCTATGGATCTTTCATTCTGTTCGTAAATGTCAACACAGTAATTTTATAACTCTATAATGAGAATGTGCCAATGTGAAACCAATGTACTGTTTTATACTGCATTCCAGAGGCAAGGAATCACTAAGCCTTTTGGCTTTTTAAAATGGAACTAGATAAGCACTTAACAGATCATAAAACGGAATGTTCCATTAGGGAAGTGCGGAATTTAAGGATGATGTTCACAATCATGGGCGTCAATCTTTACTCGAATGTGGGGGGGACATGGCCACCTCTGTCAAAAATTTACTGTGTAAAAATCTTAAGTCAATGGGCGTTTTTCCAAAATGTGGGGGGGACGTGTCCCCCTGTCCCCCCAGGATTGACGCCCATGTTCACAATATAATACTTCGTGCATCCAGCTAACACCAAAAGAATTTAATCAACATTTTTTTAACAATATCAGAGTTTTGACCGAATCGCCCAGATGGTTGCTGTCCAAGAAAAGATATCAAGAAGCGGAGGAAATCAGCAAGAAAATTGCTAAAGTTAACAAGAAAGAAGTCTCATCCGATTTCCTGGCCAAGTTGAGGGAAGATGTGAGTACACTTAGATAAAATTTCACCACAGTTATTGACGAGAATGATAATCTCCCCATAAGATTTGACCATAAGTTTTGCATGGTCAAAACTGAAATTTCGAAAATGTAAAAAAGAGAAAACAAAACAGATAAAGTTCTCTTGGCCATAGAACTATCCACTGAATAGATTTCTCAAAGTAGGGAACGGGCGCCCCCACATTTCTAGTTGAAACCATCAGAAGCCATGCAGAAGACGTAATAGTAGGAATTGCTAATGTTAGCAGTTGAGCTGTATAACAGGAGGGACAACATCATCAGGATCCACTTGGCTAAGTCTAACCTGAGGAACACTAACATTATTTCTACTTTGATCCATGGAAAAATAGAACTCCCTTAAATATCATGCGTATTGTTGGAACAATCTGTAAGGAAAAATACTGAGCAATGTCACAATTATGCACTACAGAAACTTCGTCATAGTCCCACTTTTTTAGCGAATATAGGCTAAACAGCGTGACCGGACAAATACCCCCGGACAATATCCCCCCGACAATTACCCCCAGTCAATATGCGCCTGGACGGGTAGTCTTTGCCCTGGTGGTATACGGTAAGACCGGGGGTGAATGTCCGGGTGGGTAGTTGTCCGGGGGATATTTGTCCGGGCTAAACAGTGAAGTGAAAGTATAGTTCCATATTGGCCTGCGACTTTCGTTTCCTCTCAGGGCAATCTGGAGAGTTGTTCGTTGGTGACCTTTGGAAAAGGACGGTTTACTGTCGTGACTACAGCCGTCGCCAGGTACTCTAACGCACTCGTTATCGTAGGCCCGTAGGGTTACGGTACATTTGCACAAAGTACATATGGGGCTGAGGACACTTCACACACATGAGATTACTCAAAACATAAAGACAATCGTTACAATTAAATTCCTTTTTAGGGGAGAAATAGTATTCGCCCCACGACCATAAGGAGTTTCGATTTCAGGATAGTAGAGCAGTAGAGAAAGAGGACGTTACGCGAAGCGAAAAACTGGACTGGGCATGAAAGGTCGTCAAGTTCCGTCGCGTTGAATTTCAGAACGGTCGTCGACCGATCTAACATCCGGTGTAGAAATAAGAGGGCACAAGAGGTTTTCACGGCAACTACCTTGGTCAGGAGGCACGCGTCTCTGTGACGCGACTATTTGCTAGCTCACAAATTGGACTTGACGAACAACACTAGTGCATCTTTGGAAAGTCATGTTATGGTTGATTCCGTATTAAACCTAGAAATGCAAGTGTCTTTTTGATAAATAAAAAAATAACAAAAAACAGTCATAGCTATGTATATTCTGCCATTTGTCTATGGGCTTATACCGCTTTTATCCTGAACTTGAACTTACGTAACTCTTTTCTGAAACTGTTAAACGCAACTGTAAATGTATTCGTCACGATGTTTTCAAAATAGGTAACAAGCAAATAGACCCTTTTTCACAGAGCAACTATAAAGGATTGTGGGATAGAGTTTTTCGCAAGCGTCTTTTTTGGCCACAGTAAAATGTCATTGACAAAAATGACACCGGCACGATTACAAACAATCCCTGTAACTTTATTAAGTCTTGATAACCTTATAGAGGGATTTCGCCGACTCACGTGATCGCACGTCACTTTGGTTTTGACGGGCACGCGTCCATTGTGTCACAGTAGTATCTGTGGTTATGCCGTTCGCGTGTGCTGTAAATACGCTTACTGTGTGTGTGTTTTGCCCTTCAGTGCCTGGGAATCCCACGCGTGTGACGTCACATGAAATCCCTGATACTACGTCATTGGGTTTTAAATGGTTCATATACTAAATGAAAAAAAAAAACGTTTATTTTAATGCAATTATGATTAGTAAATACTAGAAGCATTATACAAAAGATGATAGTATAATAATATGAATAATTGTGCCTTTATATTGTATTGATTTTACCGCACATCAAATTACACAATAAACACGGTTAGGTCCGTCACGGTCCACTCTTCAAATAGTATGAACATATGTGGCTTGTTGAGTCAGTAGGTACACACTTCCCAGGCGCGGATCCAGACATTTCGAAGGGGGGGTTTGGGGCTGAAAGCCTCCCTAAATATTCTCCTAGATTAGCATTATGCTAATTTTCACGTATTTGTTATTGTTGATGTGGCGAAAAAGGGGGGCGGAGGCAGGGAAAGCCCCCCCCCCCTTGAATCCGCGCCTGCTTCCATAAAATAGTTGCCTGTGATTCATGAGTCATTACAAAAGGTCCATTACGCAGTCCTGGTTGGCAAAATTTTCGTGTATGAATATTCATACGCAGAGGCTGCTGATTTGAGTAACATCTACTCCAATAACAACTGCCTGCTATACGTGATCGTTGGAACTCAATATCAATGTCTCGCCACGTGGGCGTGTGATAGCCGTGGGTGTTAGAATGTCAGCCTTGACCGCCATTGTTCATACCAACCTATAAGACTGCTTATTCTAGACACAAAAACCAGTTCCATCTTAGGCAATGGTTAAATTAGTCGCCACTTTCAATCCCATCGACGAAATATGATGTTAAGATTGACATTATGAAGTTACAAGTACGGCATGCAGCGTTTTTAATCAAGTCATTTGATTTTTGGTGTGTTTCATAATTCCATTCGAGCCCAAAAAGACCGCTCCTTAGGTCCAGGGAAAATTTAGAAACTGCAGAGATTAAATTGAACTTACAGGGGAGGGCTTCGGGAAGACATCAGCTACATAGAACAGCAAAATACCAGTGGAGCAATGGGAATCTGAGGGGTAAGACTACGGGAAAATCTGGGAAGGAGGCGGTCAGCGAGGTCTGGACAACAAAACCCCGGGCTGGCGTAGTTAAACCTAACAAAAAGAGAAAAAAGACCCAGTCACCGACTGCACTGTTCCCCTTAAAACCAGGTAATAACTCACAAGCGCTCTAGCTGGTGGCATCTAATCTAGGTGGGTCCCCACCCCCTCCCTCGACCAAGCTTTTCACCTCCTCCCAATCATTTTAGTTAAGTTACTCCAGAGGACAAACATTTTTATTTTTTGTGCGAATTGTGAGAAGGTGGATAATTGTTTGTTTCGTTTCGTTTTCGTCAACATTTATTCGAGTCACTTTTCAGGATTTTATGCAAAGAACTATATATACAGAAATCAGACAGAGATGAAAAAATGACTCAGGAGGAACTCGGAGAAAGCTCCATGGAGCTTGTGGTATGAGTCCTCCTAATTGTAAAATGATTACAGACGAAAGCATCGGTTGAAATGAGATTCTTGATTAAAATGGTGTTCAGGTATTTAAACGGGTCAAAAAGAAGATTTTCACTAGATGTTTAATGACCTGTTCCTCAGAAATGTAAGAGCGAATGTTGTGAACTTTTCTCAGAGTTTTAATTTAAACTTTATTCAGCTTTTGGATGTTGATTTTGGAGGCTGTAATAAAGCAGATGTTACCATGCTCTAAGATTGGCCGTACGAGGGTATTATAAATCAAAACTCTTTTACTATAGAGGTAAGTTCGGTGTTTGAGTAAAAGTGACAAACGCTCCAGGTTCTACCACAGGGTTCTTGCAATATAAGAATTAAAAGTTAAATACTGATCAAAATCGATGCCTATAATGACTTATTAAAGGTATTAAGAATGAGTTCAGAGATATTTTCGATTAATAAATTGATATTAGATTTAGTAGCTTTCATTTTGTCCAGCATTCAGTAATTAATATTGTTGTCAATTGTAGTTCGGTAATTATCCCAGCCAGTGTTATTATGGTTTCTATAATAGGTAACTACATTGCGGTAAGCAGGTATAATATTAAATTTGGATAGCGTTGTACAGTGAGTGGTTAGACTAGGCTCTTCAAAGCAATAAGTAGAGAGGTTTTTATAATTTTCTGGATACTATAAGGAGGCGTAGAAAATCTTCGGTATTATCAATTGGGTTAACTATGGAGTCCGAAAAGGGCAAACTGGACATGTAGCACATCTAATTTCACAGGTACTACTACTAAAACAACACGTTGTACTACTAATTGCAAATGTACTACGTCTAATCTCACACGTAGTACATCTAATCTCACACGTACTAGTACTAAAACAACACGTAGTACATCTAATCTCACACGTACTAGTACTAAAGCAACACGTGGTACCACTAAACGAAAATGTACGTCTAAAATGTCACTGAGTACATCTAATTTCACACTACTACTAATTTTTGTGAGATGGCGGTATTACAGTTTTCGAGTAACAGAAAATACCGCGAAATACGATCGTAACTGTAGCCGCGCTGCGTAGCCGGACTTGTACTGGAAATGAACTTATAAAGTAACACAGCCTACACTGACCGATTGGGTCTGCGGAGGGTTTTATTTAAGTTTAATCTTGCTGTCATCTCCCACCACTGAGTGAGCATCCAGAGAGATAGTTTCCCTGTGACTCTCAAAAGGGAAAGGAATTCAAATTCCATGTACGGCACTCTTAAAAAGAGCATACTCGTGTCAAAGGAGTAGTACTGTGGTCTTTGTTTTCAATATCCTGCCCATATTTGCTAAAAGCATTAACTATATTACAATATGGTGAAACAGGATACCAAACCAAAAAGTTCCACAAAAAATAGAAAGTTCTCTCGCACTTCAAAAATGGGGAAACTTCGCTCCCGATCTCAAAACTTTCAAACAAAGTGCTCAGCCACAAAAGGCCTCTTGAAAACCGCTGAAATCAGTCTGAAAGCGAAACAAACTGAAAACTTCATTAAAAATTTGTCCGATAGACCCCTATCAGACATAGAAAAAATAGCTCTTGGCAGGGGCCTAAAATTCATTGCTACCCCTCCAAAGCCTACAACACTATCAATCCTCGAGGCCCTAAAAGGACTAAAAAGAGCAATGAGAATACGATACAACTTGTACGGGAAAAACGTACGAAAACCCTCAAAGTTCCATTGAAATCCGATTGGTTTTCTTCTGTGACCTACAGCCAAAACTTGGAAAATTATTTCGAAGCAACGAAGGTCGATCTGGCTAAAATACCTATACGAAATGCACATGGGCGGCTCTAAGAAATTTTGTTTGGGGGGGCAAACTCAAGTCCGTATTCAGGGAGGTTCGGAAGACCCCCCCCCCCCAGCAATATTAATCGTCAGCTCCGGATAGTAATATAGCCTCAACAGGAGTATGCATAGGCGTAGGGGCCCAAGTTGTTTTGGGGGTGGGGGCTGTAACGATCTGCCCGAAAAATAGAAACGAAAATTTCCGCGCGCTCCGCGCGCGTCCAAAATGCTAATGTACTCACGTGATAGATAGTTCTCACGTGGCGTCATAGGAGCTTTTCACGTGTATTGTTTCAGCCATGTCTGAGGGTAACCCCGGCATGTGTGTACAGGCTTGCCCTCAGACATGGCGGTTGCTAACCCGTAGCTGTGACGTCACTGAGAACTATCCATAGGCATGCATCCGTTATCACACCGCATGCCAATTACATACAATAATTTGCCACATTACTAGCTATTCCATATTGGTCATAATTCTGGGGAAGTCGTTAAAAAAAATTCTGATAATAATCAGTGGTGTAGCCAAGATTTCTCTCATGGGGGTGGGCAGGCACTATGTTGTGTGATCGCCGGCCTGGGGAGGGGTCTAAGGGGAGGGGGTGTCCCCCTCCCCTTTGAAAATTTTTTGAAAAATTAGGTGTCCATACATGCAATCTGGTGCCACATATGCTACCTTTGAAGTAAAATTTTGTGTTTCAGTTTAGGTACAAAAAAAAAAAAAAATCGGGGTCAGTGACGGGGGCATGGCCTGATGGTTCCTCAAATACACCACTGATAATCATAATATATAAGGTTAACCATTAAAAACACACTGGTGAATTAATACCGAATACATAGGTACTGGTGCAATCCAAATCAGAACTATGTTTTAATTACCAAGGAAGTTTTTTTAAGTATCGACTTCCGTTAAGCTACATTATTGCATTATTTTTCTTTCAGTAGGTGCCCGAAAAATTCTCAGAATATTGCCCGAATTTTCACAAAAATATTTTGTTGGGGGACCTGCATCCCCCAGCCCCTGCCTCCTACGCCTATGGGAGTATGCTTATTATTATGTATTACAACGATGCCCCATGTAATTTTCAAAAGCTCTTCACAAAAGCACAAAGCATTTCAGGCAGTTAGTCATGAGAAGACTACTTCAAAAATAAATACAACCATATCAACCGATCGCTACCGTACTACCATAGGGGTGGATTAAGAGCCAGGTGAAATGGGCACAGCGGCTTGATCCATTTGTATAAAATGAGCCCCACCTTTAAATATTTTATTGTTTCTTTCATTGTGCCACAATATGTTTCAGCTTTGCCAAGAAGCCATAAAATGTTGGTTTTCTGGATTGTTTTCATAAACTAACGAAAATTTCGAGCATGAAGACACTTGAAAACGATGAAATGATAGCACTAGTATTTTGGATCTCAGTACCTTTCCGAAACGAATTTTTTACAGGGGGAGGGGAATTCCCCTAACTCAGAACGACGTCTCATCCTATATACAAATAGCTAGGCCACTAGTCAAAAGTCTTATCACACTGAGCTTAGATTGACTGTTTGGTGTGTTTATTTTAAATCAATTGAAACGGTATATACTTTAGCACAGAGGTGGAGAACCTTTTGCTTATTACAGGCCATTTGACAGTCATAAGACCGCTCGTGGGCCAACGGCGCTGTCAATTTGGACAAGGGAAGGGAAACCTCTCCTTCTATGGGAAACACAATACTTTTAGACTACATGCCCGTTACAACTTTTTGTAGACAGATACCTCTGCTCATCTGGCCAGGTGACACCCTGACAAAACTGCTTTTAGTCGTGGATGATAATCAACACGGCTAATGGGTTGTGTATCTAATGACCCCGAAAGCTCTGAAGTGTCTGCAAAACTATGGGCATTTAACTCCAGTATTCCCGTTACACTCCGTAAATTTATGACATTGTGATGCCTAAGCTAATCAGATTACAAATATCACAAGGTGATCATTTGTTTTGATTACCTTAGCTCGCACTAACGGCAGGTCCATTTGTGATGTCTGAAGTATATATACAGTAGTAGCAAACAAGCAACTGAGAAAACGCGCGCGAAGCGCGCCGAAAAAATGGCGTTTTGAAAACACTTTTGTTTAACCTTCGCATTGCATTGGAAAGTTATTCACTCCTTTAATTTTAAGCCCACTCAAGGAAAAGGGAGGGCCTAACCCATCTCGAATTACATGTTTTTTTATTTATTATTTTTATTTTTTGAAAATTGAAGACCATGCTTTGCAAACTTTTGGGGGGGCAAGTGCCACCCCGTGCCCCTATGGCGAGCCGCTAATGGAAATGCACTTAACAATACCTCAAAGGCAGAAAAAATTGCCTTACAATCACTAAAATACGATAGTTCTATTATTCTAAAACCTTTTGACAAAGGAAGAGGTATTGCCGTGCTAAATCGCTCCGATTACAAAAACGAAATCGACCGTCAGTTGCATTCGAAATATTACGACCTTTTAGACCACAACATTACAAACGACACTAAACGTTTGGTCGTGGCGCAGCTAGAAAGCATGTGGCACGCAAAGGAAATTGACGAAACCACTTTCAAATATCTCAACTCCAACAGTCACCAAATTCGAACACCGGTCATCTACGCCTACCAAAAGTGCGTAAGACACCACCGACAAATACAAAATTTGTCGGCAGGCCAATAATTAGTGGGAACGGATCACCTACTGAGAAAATTTAAGAATTTGTCGACTATTTCTTGCTTCCGATCGTAAAACGACAAGAGACCTATGTGAACGATACAAATCACATCATCAGTCTCCTCGAAGCAATTCAACTACCTCAAAAGGTACTTCTAGCAACACTAGATGTGGTTTCTATGTATACCAACACTCCCCAAGAGGAATCAATAAATGTTGTCTGCGAAACATACGAGAATACGAGGCAAAGCCTATACGATATACCAAAAATCTCAACTGCCCCCCTCGGCAACCTCCTTAAACTCATCCTAACAAAAAATTGTTTTGAGTTTAACGGTAAATTGTATCTACATAAAATTGGTTGCGCCATGGGGAGCCAAGCCTCGCCAGAAATATGCGACATTTTCATGTACAAACTTGAAAAAAGCATAATACCGACTGATCCTAGAATCATTCGTTGGTTTCGCTATCGAGGCGATATTCTGTTTTGCTTTTTAACGGTAACATCTCGGAACTCTCTGCACTGGTAAATAAAATGAATAAAATTCATGACACAATTAAATTTACTATGGAGGCGTCCTACGAATCGGTTACATATTTAGACCTCACTATATTCAAAGGCAAGAACTTCGAAACCACAGGGCGGCTGGACACCAAAGTCTACACAAAGCCAACAGAAACCTATCAATACCTTGATAGGACTTCTGCCCACCCACTTGCCACATTTAAAGGCTTTATTAAAGGAGAGGTTCTAAGATATGCGAGATTATCAAACAACGAAAACGATTTCGTGTCTAAAAGGGACAACTTCAAAGAAAAATTGCTTGCACGTAATTACACGGCCCAAGAATTCGATCGTGCAATTAAAGGCGTGTCCTACAGAGAACGATCAAACTTACTCTTGCCCAAAGTACGTGAAGGAAACATTCCACCAGTGTTCAAGACTACGTTTACACCTCACATCAAAACCAAAGAGCTTAAAGAAATCTTTCTTAGACACTGGCATTTAATTTCGGATGACCCGAACTTGTGTCAAATTTTCCCGAAACCACCGTTTCTAGCCTACAAGAGAGCGCATAATCTAAAAGATTATCTTGTAAAATCTAGATTTAAAAGCAACGGTGACTTGGAAACATTTCATGAAGTTTACGATGATAAATACCTCGATGCTCTAACCGAGGCGCTCTAATAGAGCGGTTTTGTTTGATTAAGACCAGGACAACTTTAAAAGTCCAACTACTGATGAAGCTTAAAATTAAAAACAAGAGCAGAAACATGTCTAGTCAAATGTTTACAAACCTAACTAAGCAGTACCAAGACTATCTGCGGTCTCTCAACTCCACCAGAAAGCAATTAGATGCTATTTGCCTCTTCAAAAGAGACTATCCGTTTTAGAAATCAATTCATTTCTTTCTAGCTTAACTTCAAGGGACTGGTTACTTAGTATCAGATAATGCCACCGCCTACCTTACTTAATTAATTAAATTCTCAAGCTGGGCCTCACCACTTAGTTTAGCCATGATATCCTTTTTTCTCATCTTCATTCGCTTTCTTCAATTCTTCGCGGTTCGGACAGAGATATCAAATTCATCGGCTATTTCAGCGTTTGAATATCCTCTGTCGATACAATCTATTAAGGTTTCTTCAATGGAACCATTGCAGGAAGATACCGACGCCATCATTGAATATAGATTGTCGGGCCGGGTGCATGTAGGCTAAGTATACGCTATAGCGCCTAGCCCCAGCCGGCCTTAACAACTTCACGGTTTTTGTGTTGATTGGAAACTGTAATGTCGCCATCTCTCAAATTTAGCAGTAGACGTGTAAAATTAGATGTACTACGTGACATTTTAGATCTACATTTGCGTTTAGTGGTACCACGTGTTGTTTTAGTACTAGTACGTGTGAGATTTGATGTACTAGGTGTGATATTAGATGTACTATGTGTTGTTTTAGTACTAGTACTAGTACGTGTGAGATTAGATGTACTACGTGTTGTTTTAGTACTAGTACGTGTGAGATTAGATGTACTACGTGTGAGATTAGACGTAGTACATTTGCAATTAGTAGTACAACGTGTTGTTTTAGTAGTAGTACCTGTGAAATTAGATGTGCTACATGTCCAGTTTGCCCTTTTCGGACTCCATAGTTAAAGGTGATCGGTCGTCTTGAAATATTGTTTGTGACGTCAGCCTTTTCTTGACATGTTCTGTAGTAGTAACTGTTGAACGGATACACCATACAAGTAGCTATGATGACATCGGTATACCTAGTAGGTATGCAGCTACATGCCGTCTCGTCTTGCTTACCGATTAGCTATACCACGCTTGTACGGTGTATCTGTTGAACAGTGACGCCTCAGAAACATGTCAAGAAAAGGCTGACGTCACAAACAATATTTCAAGACGACCGATCACCTTTAAGCCTGGTTTTTGTGTTAATATTCAGAATGTAAAGGTCTTTATTTTTAATTATGTTGAAAAATCTTCTGCCATAGCGAGTAGTTTTGTTACAATGATTATGGGAGTTCAATTCACCAACAAAAATAGTGTCATTCATAAATTGATCAAAGAGAGAATCATTTACATAATTAACAGGGGCCGATAGTAATTAATTATATAAATGGGCGTTTGGAAGCTGTGAATTGTAATTTTCAGTCTTAATGCCTGGAGGCCTTCAACTATATTATTATGATACTTACCTGGCGCAGGAGTATCCGTGATCACGACGGCGGAGCTCCCAGGTGGGACCTGTTCTATTCAGCCAGTCTAGAACGGGACCACTGTCAGGTGGTGTCAGTTAAGTCAAAGTTTGTCCCTTGGGGACGTTGTTACTCCTTCGGGGAGCAGAACTCCTTCGGGAGTATTGTTTGGTTTTCGCCCCTGGCTCTTCGCCAGAGAGTCAGGGGACTTTTGGAAAAAAAAACTATATTATTATGAGTTTGTGTTACCGGTTACTGTTATGTTGGTTTTATAGACAATAAGTACCCCAGTCCTTTTACTCGTAAGGTCTTTTCTAATAATATTTTAATCTGGGATGCTAATGTGAATATTACTACTAAGCTTAGTTTCATCAGTCGAGGAGAATAAGGTCAGGTTATAGTCATAGAGGAATATAACTTTATTCTGGCCCCATTTAGAAGATAAAAGATAGTTAAAACGATATCTTTAGTACTAATCATTAGGTCTAGAGGGACTTTGTGCCCTTCTACAGCATGGGCTACAGACTTGGGGTTCTTAAGCAGTTCGAAAATTTCTTCTCCAGATATTAAGATTAAAGGCAGTAGGCAGTCACTCCAATCAGAGTGAGTATGCCCTGTCACTCTAGTTCATGAATGGCCTATTTTGATCATGTGACAATATTTTTGTTACAGAATTGTGAAACTTAAGGAGAATTTCTCCTTGCTTTACCTATTGTTTGTAATAGTTATGTTCAAAACGTCTTCAGAGGTGCTTGTAATGCAATAAGAGGAGATTTGCAATAGTTTGCTGATTTTTCAAAGAAAATTTTGGGGCGACTGCCTATTGCCTTTAATTAAGATAGATAAAGAGTGGATGCATAATTTGCAATACCGCTATAGTGGAAATATCCATACGACATATCAGTTCTGAGGTGAATAAGACGATGTTAATTTTTTTCTGGTTTCTCAATTTTTGTGGTTACTGAAACAGGGGTGACAGTGAGCGTAAGTATTTGCCTGGTTTGCGTTTTTGGTGTTAGCAATCTCAACTCCTCTCAATCTCAGCCTTTCTAAAGAGCAATGTGGTTCCCCCTCCCCCTCCCCCACAGATAACACACTTTTTCTCATTTTTATCTTTGGAGCATTTCTTGTGTGAGCGATTTCCTCCACATCTAAGACATTCTGTTCATTTGGGCTTTGGTATGTATGACCAAACCCCTTGGCATTTTTAGCATTGAGTTACAGATGGCAGTTCTCTAGATGATTCAACTCTGTGCTTTGTGAACCCAATGGTTACACCATTGTCGATAATTTCTCTTAAATCGTCATCATTGCATAGGCCAATTTAACCTTACAAGAGGCTTTTTGCGTCACATTAGACAACAGTCTTCTAACAAAGTTTGCTGGGTACGCAAAATCATCAAGTTCAGTCTTTATTTTTGATTCTTTCTCTGGATTGACCCTACAAATCACTGCTACAAATTGAGATTCTTGTTTCTTTTGAGAGGGCCTGGCCTTAGGGCTGCCCAGAGCTGAGTTTGGCTCCCATGGTGTCAGTAGAGTGTTGGTATTGACTATGTTCATCCGATGGAAAGATGAGGATTGTATTATTATTGACAATTTCGATATAAGTGAGGTTGACAGTGGCTTTTTCGGTTTTGATGAGTCCTGCAAATTTAATGGAATTTTTAATGACCGTGTTTGATAAATTTGGTAGCAAAATTGGCTGGATATTACGTTTGATCTAAGACTTGGATCATAAACGGGCAAATTACCCAAGGATATATCTGTTTCTTGTTTGTCTTGACTAGCTGGAACCCCTTCATCAAGAGGGGGCTCCCCTAGGTCTGAAAATATGGCCTATCTGGACTTGCAGATACCAAACTAAAACACGATCTTACCAGACGAATCCAAACTAAAACAAGCAAACAAATAAAAAAAAGGAAAAAAAAAAAGAAAAGAAAAACGGTAACAGAAAATCAAAAACACACACACTGTCAAAACGAAAGACTCCAAAACATGAGAGCATAAAGAGAAACGACGTTGAAGCTAAATACAATGGGTTACACGCGAAACGATGCGACGGCGATGTAATACGATTGAAGACAAATCACTGTTTTCGATTTTGGTATTCGTATGCACTTAAAGAGTAACCCTTTTCGACATATGCAGCCATAAAATTGTTGATGACAGTTTGGATATATGCAAATGAGCGTGTTTTCCGGTTTCAGATTTTGTCTGTGTTTGGACATAATCTTCTTTGAGGCCATTCTTATAATTCGAAGCAATAAAACCTGTCGCAATATGTTCTAGATCGATTTACCTAAGTTTGATTTTTTTTCCATTGTTCTATTGTATCGTCTACGCCACTGACTAGCTTTTATTGTAAACATAAGGATTACTAATAAATATTTCTTTTGGTATTTAGAATTTACAACCGACTGAGAAGGCTACTTTGTTGGACATATTTCGCAGTCCTGTCATCTTTTTGTATTTGCTAAACCTTCTGTACAACTGGTGAGTTCATAAGTTCTTTTTATCGGGCAGTCGCCCCAACCTAATTCTGAAGCGTCGGTTAAATCAGGGAGATGTTAAGTGGAGTAACAACTACAAATAACAACTCCCTGGATAAGTCTTGGAAATCTCCTGGTATTTCCCTGACATTATCTTTCACTATGATCAGACTGAACAGAAAGAGTGGGTATAATTCCTCATGTAATTTTGCAATTCAGAGACAAAAAATATTGTCAAACAGAACCATACAGGAAATAGGATACAATGCATGGCATAGTTTTAATTCAAGTGGGGTAACTGCATTTTTACCCTCTTTGTATCCCTTTTCTTGTTTAGAAAGGTCAACCGAACCCAAGAACTTTCGACAGTGCGTGTGTGTGATGGAGGGGTGGGTAAAAAAATGGGCAAACCAATTATATGTACTTAACAAAACACCGGGGAAAGGGGATATGGACTGGCCACGGGCACTTCTCCGCATCCATCCTTCTTTCCCTACATAAAATTCCTACTGTACCCCTTTTACATACAGATGTAAAACACGTTGGTATTACAAAGCATTTTTTTTCGATGAAGGAAGGGTTACCACTTATTTGGTAGTGGATGTATGAGATAATAGGTGCAATGTTATTTTTGTACGAACCAGACCCTTAGCCACGGGGCCGTGTATTTGGAAAACAAAAATATTGTCTTGAAATATAGTAAAATATATCGCCCCTGAAAGATTTTTTCGCCCCCAGACATTATCTTTCCCCCTTTCATACCTTGTCTAAATATGGACCTGTTACAAATAGAATAATACGAAAAACGTCATACTTCCCATTTAATCATTTGAAACTTAGATGTCTTGATTTTGATATTGTGATTTTTCACGTTATTTGTACTAAGCTAAAGGATGGCGATCTCGGGGTGATGAGGGGGGGGGGCCATATACCCCCAATAATTTGGTTCGGGGGATGAACCACCTTTCGTCCCCACACCCCATATTTGGTCGACGACCATGATATTTGCTAATATTTTGATTGTGAAACATAGTCCCCTTCCACTCATTTGGTTTGGAAAACGAAGAATCTATGATATTTTGGCAAAATTCGTAATAATTGCAGATAATTGTCGAAATATTACACTTTCCGATGACATAAACGACTTTCCGACTTTCCGGCGCGCTTCGCGCGCACACGAATCAGAGTGCATATTCAGTGATTAATAAGACAGTCGTAGACACACATTAACATTCCCTGATTAATTTGATCGGAAACGTACAACCTTTGTTCAATCTTCATGTAGAGTTGATCAACTGCAGTGAAATTTGCTAAAGTTGGTGCATGTGAGACAAAGTCCCCTCCAATAATTTGCTTTAAATTTTTGACAAACATACAATAGCTGCGATAGGCTATATCACTGAAAACAAAAACTAGTCAGGATGGTGTCTCTACTTACTAATTTGACTGACTAGAGTATAAATTAGTCGGTTGATTGGTCGGTAGTCACAAACTAGTCAGTGGATTAGTCCGTGTGACACCGACTAATCAACTGACTACTTTGTGATCACTGACTAATCCACCGATTACTTTATATTCTAGTCGGTCAAATTAGTCAGTAGAGACACCATCCTGACTAGTTTTTGTTTTCAGTGATATATAAGGCATGATCCCTGGTGTTTTTGTTGAGGAGGCGGAGTCTCTCTCATACCACTCAATTTTTTGTCAACGACGTCATATTTAGCACTATTGACAATGGAAGACCAATTTTCGGCGTCCTCTGCACGAATTTGTTTTTCACATACATCCCCGGTAATTACGTAGACTCGTAAACACACACAGGCAAATAGTCAACTCCATATTCAGGGCTTTCAATCGAACTCTGCGAGTTGCCCCAGCGCTATAAAAACAATCTAATTCATAGAGGCACGAACCAGAATCTTGCCAAAGATTTGATTAAATTTGATTCAACGTTACAAGATTTTCTACAAAATGTAACAGCTCGGTTGATTTTTAGCTAACGCTGGTGAATTACTTGACATGATTTCTGTTTTTGTCCTATTGATATTATGTCAATGTTAATAAGACGTGTTTAGATGAATGTTTTTCCAGCAAAATAACGTCATACTTATTTCAACTATTGCGAGGATATTTTGATATTAAAAGTTGTTCCGTCTGAGATCTTTTCAAAATAGGTAAAACTACTTTTTTCATGCAGGTTGCACCACTGAACCTCATTCGAATATCGACATTTTTAACAGGCCTCTAGGAACTTTACCCTAACTGGACATGGTCTAGTGGATGACACCATTGACGTATCTCGCACAATCTTGTGTTTACATAATTTTTTTCTGCGTGAAAAGTTTTGCGTGCTTTGCTCCGACTTGTAGCTTCCTCGTGTCATTGCCAGGAACCTTCTTGTTATATCTTTGTCATTTAGCTCTGTCGACGGTTTAAATTAGGCAATCGGGGAGCTGTGAGAGACATCTTCCGATTCAAGACAAGCGGATGTTGGATATGTAAATGTATGGTAAAAGTGGCCGGGTGTTACTGACTTCTGAACGCACACACAGTGTTACTTGCGACTGTGAAAAAGCTTCCCTTTTTTGTGCTTCTTCGGCGCCACTAAAGAGCACGTCTCGCTACCAGCATTAAAAAAACATATATGTTAACATATACGTTTACGGATACACATAGGTGCATGTATACATGTAGGTATGTATGTATATATATATATATATATATATATATAGAGTTGAGTCGGTAAAGCTGACTATATATATATATATACATATATATATATATATATATATATATATATATATATATATATATATATATATATATATATATATATATATATATATATATATATATATATTGCAGGTTTGAATCCTGCTTGAGGCTAAGTTTTCCATTCACATATAAGTATCTTTTTTCAGTATAAGGATGTGCCTATGTTAGAGGAATAATGACTTAAGGTCTCTGTGCGACTATTTAATACAGCGTTGATTGACTCATTCATATAAAGTCGCTACGTCCCCCTACCTACTCAATACTAGATGGGACGCGTTCCTTAGACGTAACATTGGAAAACTTAACCCGACAGTATTTTAGCTCAGTTTTCTGTCACATAGGCCTCGATGGCTTAGTGATCAGAGCATCCGCTTTGTGTGGGGGAAGTCGCTGGTTCAAATCCTGCTCGAGGCTGATTTTTTCATTCACATATAAATATCAGGAAAAATGGCCTAAGGTCATACAGCGTTGATTGACTCCGTCGCTACGAATCTCTACCTAATATACACATCTATATAAGACCTTAGGGAGACAATTTTCTTTGTTATTTTAATGAAGATGCTATTAGGGAGACATTCAATGTCTCCATAACGTTTTAGGTACTATTTCTAGGCATATTTTATTGTCGGAAATAGTTTTAGAATGTACTTTGGACTCTGAATATTACATTTTGATAGTTTCAGGGTTAGGGGTAAGAAAATTAGGTTAGAAATTAGTGAGCCTGGAAATTTCTCCCAAATATACAATTTAGGGTTACATATATATATATATATATATATATATATATATATATATATATATATATATATATATATATATATATATATATATATATATAGACACATTAAAACTAATATTATAATAAAAATGTATACATGTATGTATATATTCAGATCATTTTGACGTTTGCGGCCCACGTCCAATGTATATATATATATTCATATATATATATATATATTTATAAATACATTCAGATCATTTTGACGTTTGCGACCCACGTCCAATGTTCAACACAAATCGCCGCCTTGTTAAGCTGTTAGTGTTGCTTCCTTTACTTTCATCATCCATAGTCTTGGTTAATAGGCTTACGTATTTCTGTTTGTACCTATATATTTTTCTTGTGGAAGTAATGCCGCCGGAAGGGTCGACATCTTCTCAAAAGTGGGGGGGGGGGGGGATATGACCTAAGTTGACCAGAAGTACTACGAGGGAAGCCCGGCTGAGTGGGGTCTAAGGTCCAGTTAAGAGCCACAGAACATTTTAGATTGTAGATGCCCTCTGGTGTATTCTGAGCTATTCTTCAACCACTTTTTTCCATTTAATCCTATACTTTTGCAACAGAAATAGGCATGTGATATGCTTACACCTTTTTGGTATGGGTTCTGGAAAAACTAAGAAGCAAGAGAAAAACACAGAAGCAAGAAACCCCCTCCGGGAGATCATCGCATTAAGTTCAAGTTGTAATCCGCGTTGTGCGATATTCATTTCAAAGTTTTACTTTTTAAATCAGTCTACGCCCGTGGATATAACCGATATCAATCACTACATTACAGGTTCGTTCAGAGCTTCGTATATTATGGTTTGTCTCTCGGAACGTCTTCTCTTGGGGTTAACGTTTTCATTGCCTTCTGCATCTCGGGAGCAGTTGAATTACCAGCCTATACATTCAGTATATACACCATGAAGTGGTTGGGAAGAAAGATATCAACCGGAAGTTTGATGATACTTGCCGGTGTGGCTTGCTTTGCTACCATTCCTGCACGTACGTTGTTGCATGTCTGTTTATAATATTACACTATTCATGGTTATTCAAGATGTGTCCTTTTATCTCTCGTACTGCCTAGAGTTAGTAATACATATGTTTAGTTTTGATAGCCCATAAATAGCTTTTACAACAATCTCAGTGAAGTTAAGCACGATCCCAAGGGTATAGATTCCAAAGACGCATTTGTGATTCTTGTCTCAGAAACGTGTCACGCGCGTAGTTACGGTGAGGGGGAGGGGGGCTGGGCTCCCAGATGTTTGCTAGGCCCCCAGAAATTGTGTGTGTCCTAATAAAATTTGTGAGAATTAAGGACGTCGATCAATGCCGTGACCCCCAATTTGATACCTAGCCCCCCAAAAAATTTCATGCTAGCTACGCCCCTGTGCGTGATTCACGTGTCTCAGAAATGACAGGGAGGGCTGGTTGGTGACATCGTTAGATTGAAACTGATAGAAACCTTAAAGAAAGGGTTTAAGCAAAAAAAAAAGCAAAATTGAAAAAAAAAAAAAACTAATTATTTTCATGTTTGAAAGAGGAATTAATCTCAGCAATTTGTTGAAACTTTTATTCAATTCGGACATGTAGTTCTTGAGATACCATCAAAAGAAGTTACCATATTTGTAACCCGAGTGAGCTTCATTCAAGCAGGGGTTATATCACCCCCTCACATTGATGAGCAATGCTTTTGTTTCCTTTCTGATTTCAATCTATTGTGTTGACCTTGAAGTTTATTGGGACAGAAGCTCCTCATGGGGAATTCAAAGTTTGTAAAATTCCCATGTCTCTCATGCATTCATTGCAAAGAGTGTTCATGAATGTGGGGCATGACGTCATATGTGCTTGCTTCAAGTTCACTTTGGGTTGAAAATGTGACAACTTAAACTGCTAATATCTTGAGAATCACACATCGGATTTCAATGCAAATTTCACCAGAATGCTTAGAATAAGTACCTCTCTAACATATCAAAACTTGATTTGAGCCTAGACCCTTCTTTTAACGCTAACTATGGTAGTGAAGCAGAACTGAATATCACTAAGGCTTACCTTATAATTTTTTGCAGCCGATGGTCCTCTTCGAGTCTGTGTGGCCATGATTGGAAAGTTCGCCATCACGGCATCCTTTTCCAACATTTACGTGCACACGGCGGAGATTTTCCCTACACCTCTCAGGTAATTATCAAAGAAAAGGACGGGAATTTATCAAAGAAATACCATCTCTCAATCGATTGCATACCACATGATTAATTGCAACGCCTTATGGAGGGTTTTCAGTGGTTGGTGGCGTCAGGTGGGAAGATTGAGCAGGGGGATGATTCCCCCGTCTGCCCACTCCCCTTTCAAGTGAAGACTGAATCCCGGAAAAGTTTTTATAATTCGTTGTGGAGCCTTAATGGGTAATGTAATCCCTAAGGGCGACTAGCTGCTCCACGACTTACTTGGTCTTGCTCTCAAGGAAGGAAGATTCTTCAATAAAATTCTTTAATAAAAACCCATTTTTTTTAAGAAAAAGGCCAAAGATTTTCGTCGCGCTTCGTTCGCCGAAAATTTTTATTTCCGCCACCCTTTTGGCAATACAACTTGTCGCTTTTGTGGAGCTTCGGGTTGCTTGCCTCCCGTCGGGTATTAATCCTGGCGTTACCCCTGGGTCTTTCTCCAATCTTTCACCCAAATACTTCTCATAACTCACATTATCAAGTTCGTAGACAGGGTTTGGAATTTGGGTGGGGTCGTTGTAGTCTTGCGATCAGATATGCTAATATGCCAGCAGGGGTCAATCCGTATTCGAAGTTGGGGTGATTTGTCAGGCCAAAAATCCAACATGACCAGAGGTACCAAGAGAGCCTGAAGAGCTCCGCGTGGCATGGTATGCAGGGTTCGGCCGTAAGGGTCCTGGTGGGGTCTGAGGGAACCAGATTCGGTTCCCCGATTGTGTTTGTGGAAGGGGGTATTTATAAAATTGTGGGCATTCCAATGAACATATACAATTTTGAATGACATCAAATGCGCACTAAGCAGAATAAACTAAAATTTTGAACATTTTCCAAGACGGGTATAAAATTAAGCACAGAAGTTTCCTCGAACGCGATTAGTCTGCATGGGAACCTTTCCCAAGAGATTAGGACAAAAAAGCCCTAACGTCCGATTTACCATGCTCTTATAGGGCCTTGGAACGTAATCAGGGCATTGGATTTCTTAGCATTACCATCATGGGGAGTAACTTCTTCAAGCCAAGGAGGAAAGGGGCTCAGTACTAGGGCTGAATAATGTAATTGGCATAGTGAGCCTGTGCCTAAGGCCTACTATGAAAATAAGGGCCAACGAAAATACACTGTAGATAGCTGGATAGTGTTTGCTCAACTTAAGCCTGCGCAGGCCAGTGTCCACGAAACATTTTCACCGAGCGTGCATGGATCCGCCCTTGTTAATTGTAGCTCATATGGTGACATAGGGTTCAGACTGTGTCTTGGATGGGTTGCAAGACTGTGCTTTATGTTTGATGCTTTCTGTAAGGGGAACAGCCATCGGTTTCCTCATTACATCATCCGCGTCCCCTCCTCTTCTCTCGAATGGTCAGCAAGACACATCAGCACTATGTTCTTGTTTTCAGCAACTGACCCAAGGTAGTCCTAAAATCAGGGGACAAGGGCGGCTATTGCTACATGACCAGAGAAGACAGTCCGCCCCCCTCCCCCCAATATTGAGAAAACTTAATCTTCGATATATGCGGGTGGGGTGGGCTGAGAGATATAACACATTTTAAAACACTGTGGTAATGTTTTTCTCCATTTGGCACAGCCACCAACAATAGTAAAATTGATTTGGCCTTCCAGAGGAATTTACTGTGTGGAAATTTCTATCTATAGAAATTCTAAAATTTAAATTGCCTCTTAAACAACCTTAAAATGATTCATTCAGTGTAATTATTTAGATTCTCCTTTTCTTGTTTTTCAGAACATTAAGCGTTGGTACTTGCTCTGTAGCTGCTCGTATTGGTGGCATAATAGCACCACTTATCCTGTTCTTGGAAAACTATTGGAAGCAACTGCCCCTCGCCTGTTTTGCTGCCTCCTCTGTTCTAGCTGGGGCCCTAGTTTTCCTCTTACCTGAGACAAAAGGCAAACCTATGCCCGACACCATCGAAGACACCATAAACTTGAGGAACCTGACCGTCAAGTAAGCACTATAGTTTATTTAGTTTCTTGTCAATCTCCCGGACAATTGCCACACGGAAAACTACGCGTCACGCCCGTAGAAAATTTCTACTTTTGAGAATTCATGGTGAAGGAGTGTGAGGGGGGGGGGTAGAAATTTTCTGGGGAAATTGTCATGGTTGGCAATTATCCGGTTAGAAATTATCCGAGACGAGATTTGTCCTGGATGCGGTTATCCGGTCACGGTTTATTCTCTTTCGTCTTTTACTGATTTAAAGAATGAGATTATTGAGTTTAATCTTTAGGCAGCTTTGTTTAATTAAGTGACGCAGCTTCGTGTGGTTCTCCCTGCCATACTACGAACTGGCTCAATTAGGTCAAGGAAATATAGAACACAATGCCTCATCGCGGCCCTCAGTTCTTGTAAACCGTATATATTCGTCACTATTGTAACTGCCTACTGTAAAAAAACATCAGGTAAGCTGTACTCAGCCCAAGCCAATGACTATTTGCACGTCAGGACATACGCTTTGAATATAGCTTCGAAAGGGAGGGAAACGGCTTTTACGGAAAGGGAGGGCATCTTCTAAGATGTACATTAAGTCTAAGCCGAAATATGGGGAAGATAGCCGTCTCCTTGGGACTTGGGTAGAATCTGAGGAGTTAACCCCCTCCCCCATAAAAAAGATTTCTCTCTTCTGCTCTTCCATGAAATTCATAACTCCCCTTACTCAACAATCTTCGAACAGATCTAACGCTTAATTAATTATTAACAAAACGTTCAAACTATCTCTTTATATTTTGCTACCAAATTCGATTGAAGCCAGTCACAAATGCCCCTTTCACAACAAATCAGTCCCTATATCTTTGAGAGATAAACAGCACACATACACTGTGGAGGACAGCGTATACTGCACTCTCCCCCACTGTCCCTGCACATGCATAAACTGTGTGCTATTGTAGCTGGTTATTCTTTTGTAGGTGTATCTTCATTGTTTTCAAAGGCAAATCAACGTACTAATATAAATCATGTGCATAACAGACCCTTTTCCAAATAACAATTACAAAGGATTGTGGGATAGCATTTTGGTCTGCATCATTCTTATCCACAGTAAAATGCCATTGACAAAAATAAAAGCACACAAAAACTATCCCACAATCCTTTGTGACTGCTATTTGGAAAAAGGTCTGTTACAGGAGTGTACAAAGTCTTTCTGACGTGACGGGCAGCAATTCGAGGCTATTTGCAAACGCTGAGTTGTGTACGAAGGTAAAAACAATGAGGACTAAGCCGAGAAAGACTTTCTTAAGTCTTTTCCTTTGGAAGAGAGACTGAATCACTTGCCCTCAGCATGAAAAGACGTAACCTGTGGACAAATTAAGTTTCCGTTACGTTCAACGTTAGGAACAAGGGGAGAAGGAGAGGGGGGCTATGTGAGGGGTGGCCGAAATCAAAGAGAGCCACTAAACAGGTTCGGAACGACGTTTCATTCGCGGGGTCTGAATCAGCTTAACATAGTTCTCTCTACAGTCTGCTAGGCCTTCATGCTTTATTGGTGTTCTTCCTAAGGGGAACATTGTTACTACTTACCAAAGATAATGTTGCAGTGATTCAAATATATAAACTTCAATAAGCCGATGAACGACTCTGACGATGACGTACTCAACTTGCTTGACCCATGCCTGACCTGGAAGTGACCGTCGTACTGTCCGTTAGGCTATATGTAACACTACTTCAATTTCTCCTTTTCAGGGTCGATGACGACAAAAATTTTAAGCCCCTGCCAACCCTGACAGCTTAATCTAAAAGTAATAACCAACTGGTGACTTACAGAAGTGGACAAACTTGCAACTTAGTGACGTAAATATGACGTTGAATCAATGGCAATATGCAATTTCAAGAAAGATTGAAACAGGTTAAGTATCACTCCATACATACAGGAGAGTTTCCTTCCGAGACTTACATTCTTTAAGGGATTTTCTATATAATTACGGGTAATTTTCAGTGACACAATTATCAAACCATCATGTTGTTTTGCAAAAACTACGACCGATTAGGTGTTAATTGGCTCTCAAAGTTCGTTACATGATAGGTCATCTTATAAGCTTTCAATCAAAAGCATGTCTCATTTGGCAAGTTTTAATTGTACATTTTTTATGAGCTGTCTAGATGAAGGCGAAGTAAAGATATCTCCTTTGAGGGAACCGGATGTAAACTTAAACAGCTGAGAACATTGTCGTAAGAGGTCTTGATTATAAACCTTACGACAATACAGTGTATCCGTGGTTGCAAATACGAGTTGCCTACGTAGCAGGCTGCACGGCATATTCCTTGTTCAGTCGGTGGTTTGGGAAGCTGAGGAGCTGAGCAAACAGAGTCCGCTCCGCGGGGTAATACGAGAGAGCCTTAGGCAACCTCTAGAAAAGCGATCGTCGAGTTAAAGCTCAATGGTCCAATACTCTTCATAATAACAATTAAAAGGACTGTAGGCATGGTAACCAAAACAGTTGTTTTACTCAACAATAATGGATTATGACCCCCTGATCCAAAATCCCCTGGAACTATCTTAATATCTTTTACCATTTTCAAGGTATACCTCATTTAAGTTTGATCATTTCTGAGATTTTTCATTTGCTTTGCAGAAATTGTAAGATGGAGTGTTGTACAGGGTCTGTATTGCTTCGGTTAGATACTTACCAGCTAGTCTCTAGCTTGGTTTTAAATGTAAATATTTTCATGGTAGTCAATAGCTACCTTCAAAGTAAACCCTTCAGCGCATGCCAACATTACAGCTGTCGTTGGATTGAAAGTAAACAAAGAATAACATAAAACATATTCTATAATCCCTCTTTCATGTCACAAATTTGTATGATAGCTCATGTTTATTCATGATGTAATACAAAAACGGTAATTATCTTGTGCAATTGTCAATATTTGATAGATTTTGATGGGAATTACGACCACTTTAAACACTTTCAATTTTTTTACATCAAGTAGGCACGTAGGACATTTACATGTCCACAGACCAGTAGGACACAACAAAGAAACAGTATTATTTTAAAAAATTTCCCTTTTTCATGAAGGCTTTCTGCTTTTAACTTGAACTTTTACTTCAATTTTAAGATCTCTTGTCAGGTGTTAGGTCTGTCAACAGCCGAAAATTCAATGGGGCAACTGCTCACATGCTAACACCCTTCCTTGCCTTTTTACCAAGCACAAAAGTTGCATCGCTTGAACGAAAAACTGCCATGCTTGTAAACTGTTTTGTATGAAGTTTGTATGATGTGTTCCATTCGTTTGAGGAGTGGAAACAAACATGTGTGGAAATTTAATTGGAGCAGATTTTCATGGAAACTGAACATTCTATAAAGACTACATCTAAAAGGAAGCTTGGGAAGTCTCACTTGTGTGCAATTATATCTGAGTGCAATTTCAAAATGCAAAATGTAAACCAGTTCTGATTGGGTAAATGCCCTTTTTAGTTTTATTTTAGCAAAATTAAAATATTGTTTCTTTTAAAATGTGGTATTTGTATAGAATTTCTACCCTTTCTTCTTTTAGACCTTCAACATAAACAAAAGCCCTAGCTTCGGGAGCTTTATTCCAGTCCCCCAACAGGGCTTTGCCCCTTCCTCTTAGGTAACCTATCTCACCATTTCCAACCCAAGGCTGTGGGTCTGGGGAATGATTTGGTGTGAATGCCGATTGCTGTCACCGTTTATATAACACCTTATTAATTCCTCAAAATCTGATTGGAGGATTGGTGATCACATGCCATACGTGCTTCGTCGCTATCATCACGGTCGTGTGTTATCCATCGTGTGTTAGTATTGTATAACACACGGTCGTGTGTTATTCTAGTATAATACACGGCGGTGAGTCCAGGCGCGCAGCTGTTTCCTAGGCCCCCCAGAAATTGTGCGTGTCTTTATAAAATTTGTAAGAATTAAGGACGGCGATCAATACCATGACCCCCATTTGATACCTAGGCCCATTAAAAAGTTATAAGGTGTTATATACAACAATGAATGTTTAATTAAGTTCGTGCGATGGTATGAATAATTTCATTCCTTGAAATATTCAACGTTCTATTCAATTCTGCTTCGCCTCGTAAAATAGAACGTTTAATCTTTTAACTCATAAAATTAGTCCTACTATCACACTCATAAACTATCATTTATTTGTATATTACTGTGTGATGTTGTGTAAAGGTCACAGGGATTTCACGAGAACTTGCTCCTATTTGGAATTCTAATTTTTATTCTATGCGTCACAAGATATGGTCTGTAATACATTTGGGAACTGTAATATTTTATTGAATTAAGTTTGTCAAATTTGTACAATAAATACCGGAAAGTTTCAAAAAACCCATAGGTCATTTTATCTTGAGTCATTTTTTAAGTTTTAGTCATACTGTTCTTTCTATTTCATTTTTCCAACCAACTCAATGGAAAAAGCCAAAAACCATCTGTAAACTCCTACGTGAACTACCGTACCGAATTTATGAGCTTTCCCAGCCTGTCAATATATACCGGCCAAATGTTCTCACGGTCTCTTTGACCAGTGAAGTGTGACCCCTTCCTCGGAGGTATTTTACACTGCCCCTAAATCGACCTCTCGTGGCATTATAATGACATTTCTTTAGGCTTTAGAAAGATTTCAGTTCCTTGTTTGTTTGTTTTTTTTTTTTTTCTTTAAAGATGGCACCAATATTTTGTTCTTAGGAATGTCACAGTCGCTCCAACCTTGCTTTAATACATTTTTTATTTTTAAATATCATCTATTCCTTTACACCCTTATATTTCGTTACTTTCCCTTCCAAGTATCTTAAATGCTGTTTCATCAACGCCATCTTGCCTGTAAAATCTGTTTAACGCAGGTAAAAAAGACAGTAAACAAAATTATGGTGTAACATGTATTATATTTCATAACCTTTTCAGTATTTGTACTGTTGTAGTAGGTGCTTTTTAAACTGAATGAACAAACTATACGATATTACCCTGTGTTGCGTGAAAACCAGCCTTTACTTTCTGGATATGTCGAAGTTGTTCTATCCATATTAAGTGTCGTACCGATTGCCTAGATAATTCTACGCTTTACTCAATTGATCATATTACATTGCAAAGTTCACAATCGTACTTAGTTAAAATCTTTCAAAATGGGAAAATGTTGTTGATCCTTTTTCGTCAGAGGAGTCTAACTTGGGTAAAGTCAGTAATATTTGGGATTGCGAACACTATGATTACCATGCGTTGAATGGAATGTTAGAACGTTTTAGGAATGATCGTATGTTGTTTTACCATGTCAATGCTAGATCGTTGAATAGTACTTTTGACAAGTTTCAACTTTCTCTTGATTCACTTAAAAGGAAGTTTTCAGTATTTGGAGTGACTGAAACGTTGAACCTGTATTCTCTTTATGATCTATATGGCTACAACTTTGAACGCTCTTAAAGAGCTGGCAGAGGTGGGGAGTTGTTCTCTATATTGATGCCAACCACATTTAGACCAGAGTTTTAATGTCTTTTTGAGGGACTCATTGAATCACTCTTCGTCGATTTAGTAACATCTTGTCACAGTTCCCTTCTGATTGGGGCTGTTCACTGTCCGAAAGCTTTGATATCAATGTTATTGATAAGTTTACCCCGATTTTCGAATCCATCGAAGTCTCCCGTAAGCGTTGTGTTGTTATGGGCGATATTAATCGCAATTTAATGAGCCCAAACGATGGAGGCTCTAACACATTTTTTAATATGATCCATTGGTATGCATTTGAACCAATGCATACTCTCCTCACTAGATTTACTGATAAGTTTGCTAACATGTTGACCATTATCAGTCAGCAGTGTACCCCTGGGATTCTGATAGGTGATATTTCTGATCACTTTCCTATTTTTACCTCCATTGATTTCTCATGCCAACGTAATTTACCCGAAAATGCTGTTACACAATGCAGGCAATTTACTGGATTAAATTTATCCTTATTTGAATCCAGCGTTTCAGATGAGATATTGTGTACAATGCAAATCACGTCAATGATGCCTGATAACTTTGATGACATCCTGATAACTTTCTTTGGCAATTTGATAGCTCTTTTCCGAAAACTGTCATTCGTAAAAGTAACCTCAATATTACTTATCATATGTGGATTACAACTGCCATTGCAAATTCTTGCAAAACTAACGTAAACTTGTATAAGAGGTACGTTTGCAACAGAACCAAAGAGAATTTTGAAGTGTACAAGTTCTTCCGAATTCGTCTGACATCTGTTGTAAGATTTACCAAGAAATTATATTACTGTGAATGTTCTCCTCTCATGATGATTTCAAGACCTTAATGGAAATTGTACACAATGAACTACACAAGGTTCGTGGATGGTTTTGTGTTAATAAGTTATTACTTAATGTAAACAAAACAGCTTCTACTACTGTTCAGTACTCCTTATAGGCTGTCCGACCCATCTATTCATAGTACTAATTTCTGTGGGACTGACGTCCCACTTTGTAATTCTGTCATGTTCCTTGGTGTTTTTATGGACAGCCATCTTACTTGAAATGGGCACACTCAATCCATCGCTAATGCAATTCCTAAGAGTGTTGGAACCATTGCCCGTCTGCGTCATTATCTTCCCGAATGACCATGTTTACACTCTAAGAAAAAAAGGTTCTATGGTTCTTCCTGGAGGACAAAAGGTGATAAAGGGTTCCAGGCAGAGCCCTTTTTTTCTAAAGTAATTCCTGTAAATAATTCTCGAAGAACCTATAGGGTTCTTCATGTGGGACAAATAAAGAACCCTTTTTGCTAAGAGTGTATTTTGTATAATACTCTGATTAATCCGTACTTATCTTATTGAGCTTTTCTCTAGTGTGGTTCCTATTGCTCTAAGATTTATCCCCGTTTTATTCTTCAGAAGAGAACTATTCGTCTGGTACTTAATTATCAGCCGTAACAGTCTCTTGACTCTTTTGCTAAGCTCAACAGTCTGCCTGTTTCGATATTTATCGTTACCAAGTTGGTATGTTTATGTACTCATGAATACGAAATACCGTTTCTAATAGACCTTATGCATATGATGTCACAATGGAGAAAGTGCTCCCTCTTTTGGAGGAAAATGGCGGAAAAGAGCGTATTATTTCAAGTTACACCAATAAATGCAGACAGCTGATTCGTCAACCAATGGTATACGCGCGTAAGTCTACTACACGTGGGGCGAAATCCACGCCGTTCACCGTGCACGTGTGCTTCTTGTTTGCACGCAAAATGACGTCATTGTGATGTCAATGCATAAGGTCTATATTTTAGAGCTACTTTCCGTCAGAAACGCATACTCACCACACACCCGCCAGAAAGTTCCTTTCTACTTCCTGCTTTTAGGCTCACCTCTTCCCAACAAACAATTTCCTTCACCGGTCCTTCCCTTCGGAACTCTCTTCTACCTAAAATTCAAGGTTGTAACTCTTTGCACTCTTTCAAGAAATCTCTGAAGCCTCATTTAATGAACAAACGTAGTTAATGTCATTCTTTTTCGTTTATGTATGTATATTCTCTTTTCGCAACCATTCTAAATGTTTATCTGCACAAAGGAAGAATCATACCACAAGCTCTATGAAGCTTTCTCTGAGTTCCTTCTCAGTCCTTTTTCATCTCTGTTCGATTGCTGTGTATGTTTCTTTGTAACTATTAAAATTCTGAAGGTGACTCGAATAAATGGGAACTGAATATTGCGCTTTTATCGTTTTCAAACATTTTATGTTACGTTTTAAGACAGTGGCTAGCTGCTTAGGTTTGGAAGCAGGATTTGATCCTAGAAGGATAACCCCTGCTGGTCTGTCACGAGGCTCTGTAACTGTAACTAATTATTAGCTTACGATAGTATCGTAAGCTTATGTTGCCGTATGTTACTTTTGGAGCTCTATGACGTCATCAAACAATAAAATACAAAAGATATCGCGGATTTTCGCTTCACACCATGTCGAAGAATGTTACTACGACAAAAGAAAAAATAGCACCAAATTGTGTCCCCATTGACAGTGCCCGTTGTGGAACTTGCAATGCCCTTTTGCAAGAAGGAATTGATCATTTAAAGGAAGGTAGGAAGAAATTGTTAAAATCATTCAAAATTTTGCTGAAAACACAACTTAGGAGACTTAAAAGGACACTTAATGTGTTATTCCGCTAACGATTTGCAGTTGTGTACTGGTTTCACTAGGGCACTACGTGAACCTGTTAGTAAGTCTGCAGCAGGTATATTATTCTCAGCACGCGTGAAGTTGGTCACATGACTTGTACGTAGCTTCTGTTTGACGCGAACGGCGACCACCAGAGACAAAAAATTTAGAGTCCAAATCTATTAAAATTGAAGCCATCTCTGCAACATTCTGAAAAATTTATGGTTGGAATGTTCAATTACGTCTAAAAGAGCAATATAATGATAAAAATATTAGCACCTGACCTTTATTGTGTATGTTATGGGATGTTTTGGTTTCGAATTTTGAGATCGTAAAGAGAATGTTTACATACTGAAGGCACTGCAGATATTGCAGTGCTTCCACACTCTAAATTCATTTTTCCTGAAATGGAATCTTAACATTTCCTAGCATATTCCTTGTTCAGTGATATCCCAGTTTGGAGGTCCTAACAGAGTCCGCTCCGCGAGGAAACTATTGTTTGTTATCGAACTGTGTCATAATATCTGAATACATGAATGGTAACTTTACTCCTTTGTATTCTCGTGCTTTTTTCATAATACAAATGCCTCCACAAATTACAGGCTGTTCCTACAAGCAGGGAGATGGATTACCAGCTCCTTGCCGCTAGGAACTTCTTGAACTTTGCGGCGTGCGTCCTGGTAGAGTGAGTTCTCATACTGTCATATAGTGACTATCGTAAGCCTGGAAGCCAATGGCTTTTGATTCTCAGTATGTTACCGTACGATCAGCTGATTAGGGACGTCCATAATCTCACTGCGCCCCGAGTGGCTATGAATCTCGGGTCTCCTTCCATGAGTAAGACATTGTGACCTGTGATAGCACTAATTAGACCATTCACGATTACGTCAAAGTGGCACAGGGCCTGCGCAACAACATATGCGTACATGTTAGGTTTTGCGTGTGTTAACGATGGCGCGGTTACACGCAGTGTTACAAGACGACCCGTCAGGAACACCGGATTGAATCCATCGACGAGCGAATGGAAAGTTCCAGAGAATTCAACTTCAACGCAGCCGTTCTAGAACTGTCTAGAAGTGAGAACTGTTTACGTTATGTCCCAATTATAGCAGCGACCTGGCAACACTTCTAAGAAACTGCAATTGTCGTTATTCAACTAGAATATTCAACTGTGTTCTAGAAGTTTCTATTAAGGAACGTTCTCGTAATTGCTGGACTGTGGGCACTAGAAGTTTCTGTTAAATTCTGGAGAGTTCTCGAATAAAAGCCTAGCATATAAAAGGCAGTTCAACAGTTGTTGTGGCGGAGAGAGACATTGAGAAATGCCCTAATACTTCATCGAGTCCAGACGCTGTTGAGAAGTTATTCCCAGCCACTGACACTGCACACTTGTGATAAATTGCCTTACGCCGTTTCTGCACTGTGTACAGAGATTGTTATCATCCATCATTCATCGCCTAGCCTTGTCATTATTCGCTCGTGGAACCAGTTCCTACGCTACAGCACGCTACAGGTCTACTACCGTACCATCGTCAACGTGCATGCACTACCAGCCCTTGGACCAGACCAGGCAAATATTAATTAAAGGATTGTGAGTAAGTCTAATTAATTATTGTAAATTTAAGTGAGATAAGGAGATTGTAAATAATCATTGAGTTGTTGAATTTTAATCTCGTTCTTCTGTGATCTGTCGCTGTTATTGGTTTGACTCGCGACCACAAGCCGTAACAGCAGATATCAGATGAATTAGAATCTACTGTTCATTATAACGACAGTGTTATCATGCCTTATCAACTCTTTTGCCGAGCAGCCGTGACGTCATTGTTTTGTAAACATGAGTGAATCTGTAACAAAAACATCTATCGCAGATGGAACTACCAATATTGTTGAAGAGTATATATTCACTGATCGTCTCTTAAGCACTTTCGATTAAAAATTTCCTTTTCAAGAAGGGCCTTTTTCTTGTAAACAAGCTTTGTAAAAGAAACAAGCCTTGCTTTATTCACTGATTGTCTCTTAAGCACTTTCGGTAAAAAAAAATTCCTTTTCAAGAACGGTTGTTTCTTGTTGACAAGCCTCATAAAAGAAACAAGCCTTGCTTTTTCTGTCATATCATTTATTGTGGAATGTCAAGAAAATATATGCGAGTCATCCGCTTTGGAATGGTACTTATAACGCGCATAGGCTGAACGGTTTAATCTTAACGTCTTTTTATCTCCAAGAAAATCTGTCACAAGTAGATTACCATCTCAGTCATACTCTCTCTAAATGTAAAAGAGTGAATTTCACTCTTCGACGATTGCCTACAGTGACCACTCTTTCTTCGAGTGAAAATTTCACTCTGCTGGGAGTGGTAATTCACTCCAAATGAGTGAATTACCACTCCGGGCAGAGTGGAATTCCACTCGAAACAGAGAGTGGTCACTGTAGGCAATCGTCGAAGAGTGAAATTCACTCTTTTACATTTAGAGAGATATACGTTTTCACCTCACCACGTCAAGTGTCCACTTGCTTGTTCAACATGTTGGCCGTCAAGAATGTTGTCCGCGCGTATGATAAACAATACTTTTGCGAATGATTGTAACGGCTGGCTTGGCGGAATAAATAAAACCTAAAGAGGTAACGTCAAGTCAACCCTCAGCACAAAGATTGATCCTCAAAGCCTCGTCCCGTCTAAGCCGGGCGAATTGATTATCATATTTATTGTCATATCTCGCAAATCACTGAAAATGCACTCTTGTATCTCGACAGTCTTTCGGTGTCTGAAACGAAAACAAATTGCACAATAATATTATTTTTAGAGAATGAAACACACTTTGACAATCGTCACAAGTGGAGGCAGTTGTCTACATTTGTGAAAGTCACTCGTAAGGTTCATTGTCATGATTGCCCTTCATAGTTGTGTCCCTCAATCTCATGTATTTTTCGATATGCTAAAATTGCTTGCCCAGTAGTTTTCATTTTCAACTACCCTAAGCCTATACTAGGAGAATTTTCCCACACCCGTCCCATAAAAGAACACTTTAGAAACCAAACAATCCCCTTTGTGCATTACATGACGAACAAGCACCTCCCATAATTTGATACTGGAGAGGGCAACTACCGAAATTAATTTCTCATAGAATTTAAGTTTATAGTTGAAATTCTTCCCGGGCCTTCACAGTATGTCTATACAAAACTGGAGAATCCTTACCTGGCTGAACATGAAGTTTTTATTTCTTCAATGTTTCTCTTAAGAAACCTAGTCTCCGTGTGGAGAGTCCTGAGTGCTTTACGAAAGCCTCTCAAATAGAAGGCTCTCTTTGCATACACCTGAAAAGACGAGAAGAAAGAACACTCTGCCAATTTTCAATTAAGCACAATAAGATTGTGGAAACCTAAATTTCAATATTAAGTTTTGGAATTCGTGGTCACATTTACTTCTCCAGTCTCAATAGCCAATCTCAGAATTTATATGCATATTCATATACTAGATGAAACATTCATGAAACCCACTGAGGCTGTTGGCAAGTTACCAAACAAAATGGTGGAAAGAACGTGTTAAAAAGTTCTTTGAGAGATGATAGGTTTACGCACTTAGTCACATAAATGTCAGCTACAAGTCTACAACATTTGCTCGTTAGAGAATGGTGAATGATAAAGCTGAGCATTATAATCATAATTTTTAAGATACCATAACACATTTTACTGAATTCATACATTAATTCAGTCATGAAAAATGCGTAGTTAGGTTATTTTACAAAATCATAAGAAAATTCTTCCTTATTCCTATAACATTTAGAGCATCATTACTTCATCCTAAAGCCATATTTCCAACCAGCAATTTTCTACCAAATCACCCCCCACCGGTTTACCTTCATAGCAGGTGTCGAATATGTACTCCGCTTTGGCGTACATATTCAACATATTGCGCGAAAAGGCTTCTGCTGCAACGTTCACTTTTACACAGTAAGTCAATGGGATTTCACTGTGTGAGCTTGAAGCGAGCGAAATCACACACTAAAACCCCATTGACATTTGTCGTTCGTAAACCATGATAATCAAGACTTGCTTTAATCGTTTTTTGTTGAATATTTATAATTCTGTTTGTTGTGATCGTATATATGAATACCGGTAGTTAATAGCGTACAGTTTTTACGCAGTTTGAAGAAGAACTCTTGTCAAAGTTCGCGGACGTTGGTATTACGAGTGCAGCCAGTATAGGGGCAGGAGTAGTGCACGTCCGCCGGGCGGGCAACCCACCGGTTGGCCTACACGATCGCAGTTACGATAGGCTGTTATTGTATATCTTCGTTAAGTGTTAGGAGGTTGTTTTTCTATTGATATGTCTAGCTACTTTAAATTCAGTCGCACCGTTAGTGTCATTTTACTTCTTACCTTGAATGACCCTGAAAGGTTCTAATTAAGGCAAGGCGTAATATCTTAATTTGACAAAACGAAAGATCATAAATGTGTCATAGAACACTCTAGATAGGTCCTTATTTTTGATGTAGGAGTTAGACGAATGTAAAAGTAAGGAAATGTTTTCAAAGAAATAGTAATACGTTAATGGCCAATTGAAAGTAATGATTAAGATAATTAAATCACTTTGTTGTTTTTAAACTGAAGTACCTTTTTTCCTTGATTGTGCTGTTTCCTTTTGAACTTCCATTGCCTGTCTCGAACCAACGTGCATGTCCTCAGCATGTGTGGCTTATATTTCAAAGCATACAACTTTGGGATGAAAAGACTGCCCATTGAAATAAAGCCTGCCACCACCATCGACTGGCAAACGAGAATACTGCGGGAGTGATCACCGGATGGAAGAAGAAGGTATGTTACGGCTACCGCACTCCAGAACATCCCGTGAACAACGAACGTAGAGAAGAGAAACTTTCCCTCGTAAAAATTAGCTTTGTTCATTCGCAAGGAGTAGGAGAAGACGGCTCCACAAATGTCCAAAGATATTTGAAAGCAGAGGATAAGGAAATATCCAGATAGATCGCCAGAAGTGACACAGTCAACGTAAGCGATACCAGCCGAGTAATCCTCTTTTACTTCTGGTGTTGGACCCCCGGTTAGCAGCCAGATCGCGACACACATTAGGTGTATACATATTGTAATCATTAGCCAAAGAAAAGTTTTCCCGAGCAGGTTCTTCCTCTCGCTATAAAGTGAGTAAGAGACGACCATGAGCATCGTCAAGAGGACTGTGACCGGAAGAGGCTGAAACGTTGCCGTCAAGGAGCAACTGACGACTGTTGGGTTTATAAAACACAGGAACGATGTCCCAAAGCAGGATAAAGTAGAGAGAAATATGACATGCCCATAACTTGAGTACATACATTTGACTCTTTTCAAAATTAAAATTGCATAAATAACTACAGAGAACAATAGTCCGAAAGACGCAGTTGCTGCCAGTAGATTACCTGTTATAGTATGGTATCCGATGTAACAATACGTTAAGTCATCACATCCAGTGCTGTCGGCATTCACCGACCGATTTTTTGCGCACTCTTTACATACTAGCGCGTTTTGCGTCTGACTGTAGCTGTTTTCCCCACATTGGGTACAGTTCCAGCAACACGTGTTGTCCGTATTCTTCACGCGTTGCCCAGGTGTGCAAGGTGATGAACAGTATGAAAAGGGACGTTTGGTTAAAACGTTACATATATCCAAGTATGGCCAAACTATGGGACGGAGAGTTTGCAAAGAATCGACAGAATTCCAATGAAATACATTCTCCCAGGTACCTCTAAAAGTTTCATTGCAGTCACCAGCTGGCACGAGGTTCCTAACGACGTACCGTGGAGGCGTGGCTAGATCGCCATTTGCTTTAAACTTAACTAAGGAATTGCTGTAACTCGAAAAAGACGTGTTAATCATTGATTGAAAAAGCAGTTTGCTTTTAGACGACGAATAGTGCTCGGGACATTCCGAATCCGAACATCGTAATAAGTCATGGAGCCCTCTAGCAGTTACTTCTACGGCATCAAAAATGCTACCGATTGAGTTGTTGTAGAAAAAGGCATCACTCTCTAGTAGCATTTCACTACTATTACAAGGATTGATGCTGCTAGTGGTAACAGGCGAGTATGAACAGTTGAAGGATGTCTCCCAGTACTCGGCAAGAAAAGGGTCCTCTACTCCCGTGTCAAGTTTCTGTACCCGTACGTTCCTAAGGTACTCCGCAAAATCGTCAATAGGCGGAGAGTGCATGACTAAACCTAGCATACCTTTCACGACAGGAAAATACCAAGGATTTGTCAACTGCGTGGAAACTGTCCAAGAATCTGTCCCAAGCCAGACGTATCCGGTAAGGTTGTCTTTCCTGAATTGGTCGAGTAGGTGCAGCATGGGAGATTCCTCGGCGAAGGCTACGAGGACTCGGATGTTCCCGTATAGTCTAGAAAATGGAAGGGTTGATAGGTTTTGGATTTTACTGTCTTTGATAATCGAGAATGGAACATTATATTTTGTGAATCATAATCGAAAGACTCGTCCTTTATGTGAGTGCAAAACATAAGCACCAAGAAAAATTTGGGATGGGCAATTACACAAACGGAATATTCAATCAGCTTCTTGGGATCCATTAGGCAAGACGTATGGGTGAGGTCCGTAAGTCGAAACCCCGCTAGGGTCCAGGAGGAAACGTTTGTTGCGGATGCATGAAGGGCAACCTTTGTCATCTTTTTGGCGTTTACGAGACTGTGGATTTAGCAACTGGCCAAATTCAACGTTAACGCTAGTATAGTACTTTTATACATGAAAAGGACAACATGTCGGTGTACTAAGCAAACGCACGTCACGATATTACGCTTTGAGTAAATTTTAATTAAAATGTCTTCATAATTCTCACGGCGAATAAACTGTCATATGACATTCTGTAACGAAATTTTAATCATTTTACGGGGACATGCTGAGCCACTCTGATAGGCTCCTTAACAACTAAACTTAAGTTAGACTGAAGGAAAAGTTTGCTTACTAGCTCCAATATTTTAATAGCTTGTTCGGATGTGTGGTTTAAGTCCGTCTATGCATACAATCGAAAATTTATGGACTGGGTCTGTCATTTCAGTGATAGCCTATTATGAAATATTTACCGGATGTCTCTTCCAATGTCTGATATCTCCTCCGCCGTGCTGTCGAACTTAAACCTTCTCTGCAGAGCGACGCATACGTTCCTCGCTGCAGCTTCTTGGGCAAACAATTGACTGGCAGCTCTGCCGAGGGCGAAGTCATCCGTGTTGAGAAGTATGACGGTAGTCCAATTGTTATTCGTGATAACGTCTAACAAGGCAGTGACCTGGTATTCAATGGAGGGCGCTGTCCTCATAAAAAACCTATTAAGACCATAATTAAAACGATCTATTGAAGTATAGCAAATAATACATGATTCCTCGTTGTTTAAAGTTAATGAATGATAGGTTTCTGATAACCAAAGGGCAGCTGTTACCCCAAACTTACATTGGGACATCTGTTGCTACCCTAAAATCTCTCATTTTTCCTCACAAGTATGTTTTGTCATGGGAGTATGTTCCTGACCAGGGTAATACTTCTATGGTTTTATAAAATAGTACCCATCACATGCTTCTTTAAGAGTTGTCTTCCATACATTTTACAATTCCGAGCAAAACGTCTGAACATATTACCACCTAAATAAAAAGCATCAGGTACTGTATGACCTTACACATCCGGAGTTTGTAAATTTACATTCTGTGACTATATTTGTTCCTTTAATCAGTACATGAGGTTTTCATTCAAAGGAAGCATCTCATTGAAAATGATTGGGACTACTTTTAACAAACACGCTCTGTTTATTCAAACTCTGGACGATATCTGTTCCACGTGTGCAATGGTTTAAAAAAAATTCCAAATCACATGAGCCAATTGGGTCCGCTCCATTGCATAATCTAAATACGGTTTGCTTCAATTTGTATGTGTTCCTTATAACTATATGTGTCTGGGATTTTCTTGTGGTTCTGGCCTTATAACTTAAAGGTATCACTGTTTGATTCTGACAAGCAAAACTTGTGGGTAAGTTCATACTAGACATTGTGTAATGTTTTGGTAGTTTGGGTAGCCCATCTGCTTTTCTGCTTTGTGAAAAACTGAAAATAAAACAAGGGAGGTTTACCTCTTTGTTCAAGCACTGGTACCATTTAATTAAAGGGAAGTAGTTGCCACAGGCAATCGACATTAGCGGTGAATCTACCTACAATTTCTACAGTTAGTGAAACCTTAATTAATGGACTGCAGGATGACCAATCCTGGCAATCTGTAAAAACACAACCCCATTAAAACGTTTCAGCAATACAGAATCCCCGAGGACATTTGTTCATTGCTTTCTTATGAGAGAAATTTTTAAGTAGTCCTTCAGAAGAGAAGAAAAAAACTTAGCCTTGTACATATTGAGTACGAAAAGCAAACAGATTAATTCCTCTTTGTCGTAAAATTGTCATCGTCGAAACAAAGTTTTCATTAATGGCAGAGGTCAAGAAAGTGTTTTGGGAAGTTTCATCAATCATTTTAGCTCAATTTTCCTCGCCGCTTTTGCTAATGTACACAGAGGTCCATTAAAACCTTCCCATGCAGCGCCATGAAATTAGTAACGTATTGCCGCAGGAAATCATTTAAGCCACAAAACGTCAAAACCCAATAATCTAAACCAATATTGCATAAACGATGGGCGGCGCTTCATTAAACTTAAGAAGGAGAGACTGACAAAATTCAGATTGACAAAATTCAAGTTAAGAATATGTTGTTTTTTAGATCCATCAAATCGACAGGGTACTTTCGGAATTTAAAGATGAAAAACATCTCCAGTTATTGTTTTTTGAAGTCTGCTGATTGGTACCGAAGCGTGACAATTAATTCCTTTCAATTACACAATGTTTTTGCTAACTAAAGTTGAACAGATTTGCACTACGTTCCTGTCTTTATGTATTGGAGGGAGCCACGTTATACCAAACGTTAGGTTACAGGAAATATATCATACTAATGATAACTAATGATAAGGGAGTTTTCAGAGTCTGACAACTCCCTGCTTTAAGCAACGTAATATGATCAGCAGTAACAAGTTGATTTAAAAAATTCCATTACTTATTTAGGCAACAATTACTTGACGAAATGCCCTTCCTTACTATAGTAAAGAAATGAATAATCCCAAGTCTAAATTACAGCTTCGGATAGGCTTCTTGGCCCGGATGGTTTTTTTCTTCGATAGATTCCTTCCAGTTTTCACCAGAACTTACAGCATGTCATGTTATTTATTGATAATCCAATGGCTATATTCATGATAACTTGCTTAATGGCAGCCAAGTAGGCCTTAGTAAGATACTGAAATGCCCAGTAGCCAACTCTGGAGTTGGCAGTAGTGCTAAACGGGAATTCATCAAACTTTAATAAGGAACTTGCTACTTAGCTAGTTGCAAACTAGGGAAATGTAGCTGCCAACTAGGGAATTGAAACTGTGATTGAAATTCATTGTAGTGAATGTGATGACAATAGATTCAATGTTCTGAAAGGTGTAGCTAAAATCTCCCCACAGTACGACCAAATCCATGATTCTTCTGGCCATGATACTATATCAGTAGTCAGTGACACAATTGTTTAAAATCAAACTAGTGATAAAGAATTGCCCTGGGTCAGTGGCGTAGCTAGACTTTTTTCCGGGGGGGGGGGGAAACACCTAAATTTTTCGATTTTTTTTACATTTAGGGAACGTCCTGCTTGTCACAGATGGCAAATTTCCGAATTTTTCGTTTTCCAGAGCTAGGGGGGGGAATTTCCCCTCCCCCTGTTCCTTAGCCACTGCCCTGGGTCATATCTCACTTGAGTGAGGAACCTAGCAAGTACTACTTTAATTGTTCCATTAATATGGCCTTATTGCCAACAAGGCTTAGTAAGCAACTACTAGGTTTTTTGGCACCAAGTAGGCTTATAACGAGGGTTCATGACTAAAGCCCCTGATAATGATTTCCTCATGTATTATAAGATGACCAGGATGAGAATTTTTCTTATCTTCTGCAGTTGAGAAGGAATATACCCATTGCAGGGTTTGGGTTATATAAAATCAGTTGCATGCACCCTACACACATGGGTTAATTCAAACAGAATCTGAATCACTAGTTACCTAACCATTTGGGGGTTACAAAATTATTACATTTTTTTGTGTTTAACTTATAGGCTAATTGGTCCAAAATTCTGGTTAAAATCATAAATTCCCAGGTTAAATTTAACCAGAGTTACTTTTTAATTTTAACCAAAATATTGTTGTACATCAGATGATCACTACCCTGGTAGAAGTTGACCAGGATGCGAAAGAGTCCATTTTCCTTGGTAAGTCAAATGAAACACCAGGGTTCACTGATTCTGAAAATAGCTGCATTGTCTTCCATCGTTTTTCGCAGAATGCGATTTGCGATTGACGTATTTTGTCACTTTGGTACTTACAACCTTAGTCTATAAGGTCTAGTTATAAATTCTATCGAATAATCAGTTACAAAAATGTTCTATAGCCCACTTGTTAACCGACTGTAAATGGAAGTGACATTTTAGCGATTTTTCGACCCAATTAACTCTTTACGTAGGGATTCTGTAATGACGTCAGATTTGGTGTGCAGTCTTATCTAATCACATATGCCGTATTCGTTGGTTGGATTTGTAAAAAGTATGTGTAAAAAAATCCTTTTTCTGTATCCATTAATCAGTACCTGGTGCGTGACTAACCCTTCCGTATACACTGAACTCTCGTCACGTGTTCTCTTGGTGGACTCCTATATGGACTAAGTACAAATCCTCGTTCGTTGTGAATAGCTATCTCGAGAGCGAGATGGCAACTTAAGGACACCAGCCACTTTAAGCTTTGAATGCTATTCGAAGAGAAAATGCTTTCTCCACGATGTTTTATATGCATAAACAACAGGACAGGGTCCTTGAGTGTGCCTGAAATGGGCATTCTGAATTTCTGATTCAAAGATCCGAGTAGATATTTAATTAACAATTGAATTTGTGACGTATGCGCCCGGCACTGTCTCCAGTGTATACACCATGCATTTTACTCAAGTGCCTCGACGAAACACATTTCAATTTGTTCGTTCCAACTTGGCCTATTCCAAGTTCGACAGTGTGAGGAATTAAAACGAACAAAGTCCACTGTAAAGACGGTATCTCGTGCCACCATAATGAATGAAAAAAATGAAAAAATTAATCAGCCAAAGTTCCATTTTTAACTTAGCAAGCTTCAAGTTGGTGACTATAAACAGAGTGAAACTTCCACACATTGGTCTTGTCATTACGCAAGTGTCATAATTTTGTTTATGTATTATGATCGGATTCGATTCATTGACAATAAAAACTACCGGTACCAAAGCTGTCAGATTTGAGAGGTTTTTTATTTCCATGGAAACGCAAACCGATTCACATTTGCAGAAAATCATACGAGCCTCTCCCAAATACCTTTTAAGCAAGTACATACACGTTTCACTAAACGGCAGCTTTAATAACCATAAATATGTGTAGACTGGGCAAAAGGAATGATATGTCCTATTGAAGACGATTCGAACTAAAGGACCCTTAAATGCCTGCTATTAAGTGACAGCGTGGAAAGTAACGAGGGGGCTAATGGTTTCCTAAATGGCAGTATGGTAGGGTTTAATTTAAGGATACCAGAAGGGCAAGAATGTTCCGTATTTTTTAATTTTTTGTACATATATACACAAGAATGGGGTCTACTGCACCCTACCTTCAAACAGACGTTGCCATATGGGCTTGTAAAGAGATCGAAAAACACAAATGCATGAACTGGTGAAGGTCATATACAAAAATATTGGTTTCTATGGAGACTTGAACTATCTGCATAGATTGAAGACTTATTTCAAAGATTACAGTTGCTAAACGTCGGATTGGTAACTCAGATACATTTATTGTCAAGCAGATACCCCGAGTTTGCTAACGATGAATCATATTTTTGGCTTTATAAGCATTTCTCCCCAAAATTATTATTTTACGATCAAAACTTGAGTCTCTTGATCGCCATCTCATTTTAGCTCAGCTGAAAGCTTCAGCTGAGCTATAGCTATCGTACGCGGCAAATGTTTGTCACTTTTCGACATCGAGTTTAAGTGCGTGGTATTTCGCTATTTCTTCAAAGATTTGACTGAAATCTTGGCTGGCTTGTAGGTGAAGAAAATGCACCCATATTCGATAAATATGAAAGTTGTTTGACCTCGCGAGAGAGTTTTGTCTTAGTAAAACGTTAAAAGACCCTTCTTTTCGTTCAGTTGTGCACTAAATGTGCTGAAACGTTTCATATAGATAGTTTGAATAGTGCTGAACAAAAGGTGTATTTCCGAGTTGTTTTCGTTATCATTTGAGGGCCCAAAGCAGTACTTTGGTAAAAAAATATACGTTCAAAAGAATACTATTCACATTTAGATTTACAGGACGTCGAGACTCCCAGTTGTTGTCGTTATCATTTGAGGGCCCAAAACAGTACTTTGTGTACAAAGAAACTACGTACAAAAGTATACTGTACACACATAAATGTATACAGGACGTCTCGTGCTTAATCGTATGGAATGATGGAAGCGTTTACGCAAAAAGCAGTATATCGACAACAATGTGTCCAGCGGGGGTCCCACTAATGAACGACCGATATTGCTTGCAGGTACAATGAATGCCCGACCTGTGTGAATGATTGCCAGTTACCTTCATAGCAGGTGTCGAGCATGTACTCTCTTTGGCGTACATACTCTAACACTTGCGAACAATGACAGACATAATCCAATTTGGTTATATTCATGAGCCCAATATGATTTTACTTTCTCGACTGTTGATTGGTTTCAATATATAAATATTCATATTGCACGAAAAGGCTTCAGCTGCAACGTTTACACAGTAAGTCAATGGGACTTCATTGTGTGAGCTTGAAGCGGGAGAAATCACACATACTAAAACCCCATTGACATTTGTCGTTCGAAACAGTATGGTAATCAAGACTTGCTTTAGTCGTTTTTTTCGTTGAATATTTATAATTCTGTTTGTTGTGATCGTATATATGAATAGTTAATAGCGTACAGTTTTTACGCAGTTTGACGAAGAATTCTTGTCAAAGTTCGCGGACGTTGGTATTACGAGTGCAGCCAGTATAGGGGCAGGAGTAGTACACGTCCGCCGGGCGGGCAACCCACCGGTTGGCCTACACGGTCGCAGTTACGATAGGCTGTTATTGTATATCTTCGTTAAGTGTTAGGAAGTTATTCTTCTATTGATATGTCTAGCTACTTTAAATTCAGTCGCACCGTTAGTGTCATTTTACTTCTTACCTTGAATGACCCTGAAAGGTTCTAATTAAGGCAAGGCGTAATATTCTTAATTTGACAAAACGAAAGATCATAAATGTGTCATAGAACACTCTAGATAGGTCCTTATTTTTGATGTAGGAGTTAGACGAATGTAAAAGTAAGGAAATGTTTTCAAAGAAATAGTAATACGTCAATGGGACTTCATTGTGTGAGCTTGAAGCGGGAGAAATCACACATACTAAAACCCCATTGACATTTGTCGTTCGAAACAGTATGGTAATCAAGACTTGCTTTAGTCGTTTTTTTCGTTGAATATTTATAATTCTGTATGTTGTGATCGTATATATGAATAGTTAATAGCGTACAGTTTTTACGCACTTTGACGAAGAATTCTTGCGAAAGTTCGCGGACGTTGGTATTACGAGTGCAGCCAATATAGGTGCAGGAGTAATACACGTCTGCCGGGCCGGCAAGATTGCCAGTGATGTGTTATTAATTGCCCGACCTGTGAATGAATGTCCGACCCGTGAATACGTTTCTGACCTGTGAATGATTGCCCGATTAGGGGAAAGGTTTTATTTTTATGGAACGCAAAAAAAAAAAAAAAAAAAAACAAAAAAAAACAAAAACAAAAAAAAAAAAAAAAAAAAAAAAAAAAAAAAAAAAAACAAATATTGTCCCATATATTTTGAGGCCTAAGGTTAGGCCGCACCGTTATGATGAATGTAGAGAGATCTGGACATGAACGAAAGGGTGTTAACTTAGTTATGTGGTTGTTGGGGATCGCGTGTAATTTGGTAGCTACTCGTGAATTGGGATGCCAGGGTCACTACTCCAAGTTAAGGTGAATATTGTGTAGGAAATGGGTTTAAAGGAAGGAGGAACTCCCCTCCCCCCCTCTTTTTTAAAAGAACATAGCGCTTTGATTGAAAATAAATTACTACTACATTTTTAAGCTTTAGGGTTTCAATTTTTGTTTACATTTCAAAACATTTTTCGGAAAGGAAAACGTGCATTCTTCAAGGCGTATGTATGCCAGTCTCGGCTGCAGGAATCAGTGTGCAGTTACAGGGAGCACCGACACTGCAGGATTCACATTCAAGCTTATTCTTCGGTGCAGAGAGCACCACCAGAAGTTGCTAAGGGGGAGCCATGGGGGATGATATTTCAAGCCCACGCGAGATAGCCTTTGCGGCTATTACGCGTGCATGTTTTTCCTCTTTATACGAGCAGTTATACGGCCAGGCCTCCTGTTGCGACACATTCACCGGCCCTAAAAATCGTCCAGAGCAACGATTTATACCTGGTAGATCCCAATCATAAAAATGTTATGGAGTAAAATAATTTTGGAGGAGAAAACGGGATTTAAGGGTACACAGAATTTTAGCGTGTAACAAAAGGTAATCATGCATATGCAAAGTTACGTAGGCTAAGCACTTATTGGGCACCGTACTGCGCAAGAACAATACGTATATAATATCTTTGTTTCTCAGCTGTGTCGCGTGCATCATGCATCAGAGGGAAGATTAATGCGTCCGAGCGAGTTACTCGCATCAGGGAGTTGCAGCAGATCCCCGCTCCATAAGTGCCCTTCTGCGGTGGTGGATCGAGAACCTCTCAGGGAATATTTTGGAAAAAGAAAACTAGAGCCAGTGTATGCGATTTCCTGCTCTGAGCCTGGGCCTTGAAAACATAAGTAGGGATTGAAGTTTTCAGTATGTCCAGATTTTTTTTTGGTTTCCCGAAGGGAATACCTATGTAGTCGCCCAATGCTGACCTTGCAAAGCAACTGTAGGGTCGTGCATTTTAATGTCGACTGTGATTCCGGTCAGCACATGTTCCCCCCAACCTGTACAGTATTTGAAGCCGAAGACAAATTTAACACAGTTTTCTTCTAGTCTGCGTATTGGCTCAAAGCGTCTTACGCCATTCGGGTCTGCTGCCTATAGTTCTTTCACAGTGACTAGCTAAACAGAAGCTTTGTTCGTTGCGCCTGTCAGGAGGTCATGTATCAGTTTGTACTTCGTAGTAGGTGTTATTTTGCTTGCACTGGTGCAAAATTCTAGAATACTCATATGACTTGTTACACAATAAGTAAACATCGCGTTTCAAAAGAGATCTACTTCACACGGACGGCAAGAAGTACGATGGTATGGGAGAGACTGACGTACTTCGACTATAATGTTGGCAGCTTTGGGGTAAATTCCTTCTCAATCATCATTCCACAAACCCTTCGGGAAACAGTTTCACAATTCACAATGTTTTCTGATAACCGTCCATGTAAAGTCCTACCATTATAATTTAACTTCAAAATTCAGTACCGGTATACTATTCAGGCGCGGATCCAGAAATTTCGAAAAGGGGGGGGGGGCTCAAAGCCCCCTTAAGTATTCTCCTAGATGAACATTATGCTAATTTTTGCTATTTGTTATTGTTGATATGGCAAAAAAGGGGGGGGGCTGAGGCCGGAAAAGCCCCCCTTGGATCCGCGCCAGTTATTGTACAAAACCTGATTTAGAACCGCACATATTTGGATTTAGAACTGTACTAACAGGGGTTTACTGCACGTTAGAATAATTCCTGCGTTTTTCTACAGAAAATCTCACCCTCGACTTCAAACGCAAGTCTGCGAGCATCCTATTGCCTATAGCATAACATAAAAGCATTATTAAAATATTTTGAAATGACTAATCATATCTCCTAGCCAGAGCTTTTGCAAAGTATAAAGGCCAAGTTGATATCATAAACTTAAGCTCTCACACCTAGCTGAGAGACCTTTTACGCCTCACCAATCAACTCATCACATTTCCAATAAGATTCGAAGCTTACAGTATCCTTTATAAAATTATAACACACTTTCTATTGATAGCACACGAGGAGGGCAATCTATAAGAGGCTACAGGCAGACAAATTGACTTGGGCATTAACAGAGCGCAGTCTGCATAAACTCTACGATACATTTTTACCATTTCCATAATTAAATCTGGTAAACCCATCACATTGTATCAAAATTCTTGATAATATATTAAGCCAAGAAGAAGGGGGAAAAACTCACTCAAGGTTTACACCGCACGAAAAATGTCATCGCCGAATTGTCATTACGCAGATTACAATTTTGACATATGTAGGATTATTACAGTAAAGTCCACAGATGTGGATGGCTCACACCGTACAAATCCCAAAGAGGTTGGTTGTTTGACATAAACTAGTGATACGGTATTTTCATTCCGTTTTATGTATTCTACATAGTAATAAAACAGATTGCACATCTTTGTATACCAATAAACGATAACTGTATGTTATAAATTTACCAGTAAAACCTTTCCTGTCATAAAAATTGCGAATTTTATGAACGCAATTATTATTATTTTTTACTTCACAATAGAAGAATTTCCCTTTGCTTTGATTAGACTAGATCCAGAAGGACAATAACCTTGTGAAGGTGTGAAACTCAATGCGTCTCCAGAAGAAACAAGATACTCAAATGATAATACGTTCTGATATAAAAGTTCATGCTATCTATGTTAATCTGCACCTGTATTTGAAGGAATATCAAAACATTTTGACAAACGAAGAGTAAAAAAGCAAAGAACCAAACGAAAAAGAACGACTAAAGCTCAAGCACTAGCTCTGACAACAGCACACAGGGATTGAGTGGGTGAGTTGATTCTTTAATTGAGAAAGTACAAAAGTTGCCTTACTTATAAATTTTGCAAAAGCCTGCTAAAAATTACCACGTTAGATCAAGCTTCGACAAGTTTTCCAGGAATGTCTTTTCGTCTTCGTGATCGCCTTAAACTTATTAGCCACGACGGCGCAAAGAAATTAATTGGAAAGTCATCAAATTTACAGAAGTTATAAGGAAAAAAGGGTGAATGAGGCATGAATATAGTAATGCTTTTTGTGGTGATAAAAATATGTGGGTAGAATGTCTGGCTTAAATTGGATTTAATCTCCGTCCCGAACTTTGCATACTCACTGCGGTCCTTCTAAACATTCAGCGTACCATGATTCCGTTTGGTAAATGTGTGTGACCTTGCCTTGCCTTGCATTTCTTTTCAAATGAACAAAACCTTTGAACAATTTTTTTTTCATTTTGACAACGTTAGCAATTACAAACAATTACTGATCTCTGTGGGGGGGGGGGGGGCTCTCAATAAGTCGCGGGGGACGGGGGCGTTTAAATTACGGTCCCTTTTTCTAGAAGTTTTATTATTTTTCGGACAATTAGGGATAAGCACATCGTCAACTGTTTGATTATTGCAGACCAGCATGAGAGCCGACCACTTGACCCCTCACAATTGTTCCGTTACTTCTAATGCCAATAATCATTTGTCCCTATAGATCTTATGCATTGACGTAACGCGACGTCATTTTGGCGGCAAAACAATGAAGCACACTGCACGCACTACGTAGATTTCCCACGCGAGTGTAGCAGACTGGTACACCAATCAGCATCTTGCATCCATTGGAGGGCTCACTTTCTGTTGTGTGACGTCATATCCATAAGGTCTCGTGCGAGGTGTAACTTGAAAACACCCATATGTCGTGTTGTTAATGTGAGTTCAATCAGGATATCTTATTGTAGAATTTTTAAGCACAATTATTAAATGAGAAATATTTCATTCTGTATTAGTTAGTGCACTCTAAAAAACGGTCGGTTCAAATTTGAACCAACCGGGATCGGAGGGGCATAACCAAAATCTGTTTAGAAATTTGACTAGATTTGGTTCACATTTAAACCAACTAGGTTCAAATCTGAACCGACCGTTTTAGAGTGTGGGGCATACAGGATATTCGTTGGGGGAGGGGATGTAAATTTTTAATTTCGCGACATTGTCTAAGCGGTGTGCAACCATTGGTTGGTCAAGTTCCAATTTGCACAACGGCAGGAAAATGGGAAAAGTGCCCCAAAACTGCTTAAGTTTCCTCTATTTTTGCATAATTAATACCTCAATTCATTTGTTACAACATATTTATCACAAATTTAGCAGATCGTTGTAGGAACTTAGTCCACAATGAGCCCATTTCAATTGGGAGAGGGGGAACCTAATTAATTAGGAAAATATCGGGTGCATGGTTTTGTTATCATTCTTCTTGAGTACCACTCAGGAAAAAAATACGAAAAAGACAAACACAGTCACCTGAATATTGACTCTCTCCTTTAGATACGTTCAGGGAATAACTGACTGAAGTAAATAAACCACTTTCGAGTTGTTACCGCACAAGTGCAATCTCTTCAGGGGATAGGACACGGAAAATTTCGCACTGTGCCTGTGTTTGTACATTGTGCACGCATTCTGAGATCGGATGCCCAGTAATACGCAGCAGTACCTCTGCATTTACTTATTCAGTTTTACTTGTATATACGATTTGAACTTTTTAAAACGACTTCTTTGCATTTCAACAGAAAACATTTTAAACAAAGAATACCATGCAGGCAGTTAGTTATCGTGGACAATTGTCTTATCTTTAGTCAAATTTAAAGGGACTCATTGAGTTGATTTTCATTATTTTATGACCAGTTTGAAGGAATTATTGCATGGCCAGATGGCAATGCCTCTAATAAGTCGGCCTCATTTGCCATTTATCACTTTCTACAGTTACCGAAAACATGAAAATTTGTTTTTATGGGCTTAAGAGCTCATAGTTTGCCATGCTCGTCCAAGTCCTTGATAGACCAGCCACTCTGGAAAATACAACATGTATTTACAACCTAAGCCTTGATCACAACGTATGTTTGTGGGAGGAGTTAAGAGTCCGTCAATCAAGTTGGTATAAGCTTCAATTATTGGTTGTATTTGAACAGGGGTTGGATAGAATTAATACATAATGGCAAAAAGTGTCTGGTCCAGATCTTGAAATAAATTATTTTAAGCATTAATTACCCTATCATTGCCGTTTCAGTTGTGTGATAGATGTCCATAATCTCTTACTTTCACCATTTACCATCAAGATGTGAGACATACTCAAGGGGTGTGATTCATACTCACTAAATTCATAAACCAAGTCAATAAGCCCCTTTAAAATCATTCTAAATTTCTGATGTCAGTCTACTATAGAATAACTAGACGCCATTTAGGAACCATTCTTTCCATGAAGTGCAGAACAGCCGTAACTTTATTAACTAAGAGTATTATTTAGCCACGTTGCAACCGACCAATGAGTAACCAAGGTGATTACTTACTCGTACTGTGATTGGCTGAGGATATGTGAAGTTGCTGCATAGCTGACTTGGGGTACTTCGAACAGATCAAACAGGTTGGCAGTATCCACCGCAGCGTTGTTTGTCCGTGGTCCAATTACGGCGACCGAAGAAGTCTCCGAAGGGCCCATCTGTGAACTGTATAAATATAAAGTCAGCTACAGGCGCGGATCCAGGATTTTGAGAAAGGGGGGTGCACACACCGTCGGCCAAAGACCGACGATCTAGCGCCGAAGACGCGAAGCCACGGCGGTGGGGGTCCTCCCCAAGAAAACTTGAATTCTAGATGCGCTTAGATGCGATTTCCCAGCATCTGGGAAACATATTTTCCATACCTATTTGCTCATTTTTTCGGAGTATTTAAATCGTTGGTCAAAAAATCGTTGGTCATCGAAAAAGGGGGGGGGGCGCCGGGTGCCCCCCCCCACTGGATCCGCGCCTGAACTACTGAGTATATAAAGGATTGAAAATATATGAAACTCACCTTGAAGAGTTTTAATCTCCTGACAGTTTTCCTTTAGATTGTAACCATTTGATCCCTATTTGTACACAAACTAGGCTAAGTGGATTCTCGTTGTTAATGAAAGTTTAATAACATGAACGAAATTTATGACATGACTGGTGATGCGTGCACAAATCATATATATTTTAATATTGGTAATTATGACGTGTGGAAACTTACACTAGCGCAACTTACACTAGGGTACTTTATTGCATCAATGCCTGACAGAATTGCAAAAGGTTGTTATGCACTATTGAGTTCACTCATAAATCATCTTCCATGATAAGATCCCCTAGGAAGCTAGCACGATCTGGTCAAAGGCCGACAGGATTTCGTATAAAATAAAGGGCAGGACACTTCTGAACGCATTGCAAGAAAAAAATAATTGTCTTCAAAGTTGAGTGTATTTAAGTAAATAAGTAAAATGGGTTCAGCATATGCAAACTATTACCTACTAAAAGAACTGTTGCATGCTAGTTTGATAGCATAGACTCTCAGTTACAGTGGAAACCTTGATACGAGATCTCGTTGTGAGAATTGAGGTATTGAAGGGAATATATTTTAGTAACGATATTCAGGGACCTGGAAATGTGAGAGGAGCCAGCAAGGGCTTGTATATTTTGATTCTTTTTGATTGTCGATGTATAAAAACCAATCCCACTACAAACTGGACTCCGGCACTTGTATTACTTTAAATATCACTGCCTTTACCAACCCAGTCAAATCATTGATCAACAAACTTAGCCTATCCACAAAGGGCGAGACCAAATGTTGTTATGAATTAAGGTCCACCATTTTTGCACATCAGATGTAAGTCAAATATCCTTGACATTAATTTTTCACGACACTTCAATTATTTCTAAATTTAATTGAAGTAAGTCTCAAAGATCGTGCGATGCAGATATATGATGATCTGAATGACTACGGTCTATTCTCATCTAGGGGCCACTGACCAGGCAGATATACGTGTGCTTGTTACATTAATTTCGTCCAAAAACCACCATTAGCACAATCAATGGTTTCTGATGTAAGGGTTACCACTTTTTCAAGGGGGAGTAGGAGAACTGGACAGGACCGTAAGAAGTAGATATACCGTCAGTGACGGGACGTATAGGAAGGCACAACATTATATGTAAAATAAACTGAAAATACGTTACAACAACCTTCCGGTAATAAGGGCAGGCCTGTAGCCAGACAAGGTGATGAAGGGGGCGAAAAAAGCTTCTAGGGGGCGAAAAATTTTCCAGAGGGGGCGAAACATATTAAAATGGATTACGGCATGGGTAATTTTTGATCTTCTAGGGGGGGGGGGCGAAAAATTTTCCAAGGGGGCTTGTTTAGTTTGATAGCATAGACTCTCAGTCATAGTGGAAACCTTTCGCCCCCTTGGCCCCCCTTGACCACGGGCCTGAATAAGAGGGAGAGGGGAGGGAGGGGCGGGGAATAGTTATACTATATGAACTATATGGGAAGGTAATTAAAATTGAGCTTACTAACTTACGTACCGCAGTTATGCTTGTGAAAAGATACGTGTTGCTCTCTATAACTTTATCCTCGAATTGACACAAACCTTCAGCCCTCCCTTTTGTTAGTTAGGAGCAATTAAGTAGTTATACCTTTGGTGACCTCAGATGAGCTTGGACCTCCACTAAAACCAAGAAAATTTTTCCTCTTAATATAACGAAGCTATATACACGTATAAAAAGTATCATTCTCTTTGAAATATCGTGTTCACAAACCTTTCAGTTTTTTTTGCCTCTGGTGAATTTAAATGACCATTGATCTCCAGAAAAAACAATAAGGTTCTTACTTCCTTATTATGACAAATCTATGTTCTAGGTGTGAAAAGTATTCATCATTCCTATCTTGAGATAACATGTTAAGTTCACAAGCAATTTACAAGTTTCCGTCGTTTTACCCCTGTTGACCTTAAATAACCATTGACCTCTACCAAAAATACTAGGGGTTATCTTCAGACCACAACGTATCGTCATTCTAAGTATGAAAAGTATCCGTACTTCCTGCCTAGAGATATCGTGCTTACTCAGTCTTCGGTTTTTGACCTCTGTTGACCTCAAACGACATTTGACCTTCACCACAAACAATAGGTTCACAAACACACACATACATACACCCACATACATACACTCACGAGCATTGGCTTCTTTCGCCTTCGACAAGGAATCAAAAAGGAATAATTATAGAATAAAACTCACCTCTCACATTCTAAGTTTTGTGTAATAAAGCCGAGAGAATTCGAAACCGCGGTATTTGCATCCCCTTTTGTATCACGAATATCGAAACCTGCAAAGACACAACCAATTTGTTAATGACATGCTCAAAGCATCGTTACGGTGTACGTCTTTCAAACGGTACTTGTTAAAAAATATTTTTCGGAAATTTATTAGTCAGTCTTAAACTTTTTTTCACCAAAATGGAACAAAGGGGAATAGGAAGTGTTTTGTAAACTTCACGAATATGATTGATCTCATGTTAGACCACAAAGTGCAAAACAAACACAACACGTCAATACACTGACGATCACCACAGGCCGATAAATAAGTCGCATGATATTCACACTGCATACAAAGCAGGGGGACACGTCCCCCCACATTTTGGAAATACACACATTGACTTAAGATTTTTGCACAGGTAAATTTTTGACAGAAGTGGCCTTGTCCCCCCACACTCGAGTAAAGATTGACGCCCATGTCCCTTTTATAGAAGTGTACCAAGATAAACACCGCCAATCTGGGCATACTTGCAAAATATCACTTTTTGTGAGAAAATCTTCCAATTTTCATCTTCCCGTCATGAAATCCCGTCCCTAAAACCAAACAGAAATTCCCAGCCCCAACTTCAAACTGATCCCTTTTGCTCCTCCGGTTTTCACAAATTTTTGACCTCTTAAAACAGCGCTTCTCAACCGGTGGGCCGTGAAGCTCTCCCAGGTGGGTCGCGAGATCCGCCACAAAAAGTAAAAAAATAAAGAGTAAAGAATCAACTTTTCGTAAGGTGGGCCTCAGCAAAATTCTGAGAGTCAAAAAGTTCCTCGACTTAAAAAAGGATGAGAAGCGCTGTCTTAAACAATATTGTTAACATACCACGTCCTGCCGGGATGGTCATTTTTTAGTACATATATCAAACAAGCATTTATTGTAATGTATAATATCTCTGAAGTGAAATAAATTCAGGATGCAAAACCGCTTGAAAATATCGAATCGATCGTTGACTCTGTGCATAAACATGGAAAGTGTGTCAAAGCAACAAAAAGCAGAATGTTAATTGCAATTTATGCATAAGGAGAAATAATTTTTGTTTTCAATTCACGCTCTAGAGTTGAAAAAAAAAAGATTAAAGTGAATTCCCTGATCTAGTATTAGAGTATAAAATCAGGTAACATGGCGTACACCTTACACGCTTCCGTGCAAATGTAAACAACAGTTTGCACATATGCGTATGTATAGTTGTAGAACGATGACGTGTGAGGGAATTATTGTTATAGGGAATTATTGTTATCGATTATAAGCAAGGCGTCACGTGCCAAGTTCTACTCTCTTAAAGGGACTAGCACTTATACTTACTTCGACATATAAACTAAATGCCATAAAGCCCTCTTATAACCCTTATGCAAGTATCTTTGACCATTGTTCGTAACGTAAATTGAATACATCCAAGGTAAACCAAAAAATTATTCTGCATGAATTTAACTTGAACAATTCAGTTTTACAAATGCTGCCACGTGATTTCAAGAGTCATTCATGAATTAGGATACTAGGGTTCACTAGTTAAACTCGGAGTGTATTACAGTTTCCCTTTAATGTTGCAGTTTAATTTAAACCGCAAAGAGTGCCGATATAGTTACCACCCTTTTATACAGAGTAAAGCCAATGAAATTTGGACTCTACTTGCAGGGCTAGTTGACTCCATCTGATCTGTCCATGGGATTGAAAATATCACTCGAAAAAGTAAGAGTACAATATCCCTTTAAAATAAGTGTGCAGGATTATGATATAACAGTTACTCCTTCATGCGTAAATTCACTCCTTTACTATTGAAGGGTCAATGTGAAGCATATTCTTAAAGATTCCACTGTCAACGTAACATTCTACAACACTTTATTTCGTATACGTAGTGTATTCATAAATTACCCAGTTAGAGATTGGAGTAGGCAAGCTGTAACTTACAAACAAAATTATAAAATTGTATTATATCACCTGATGCATAGTGCATTTGCAATATATCTAGAGCTATGTTTGATTGATTTTTAGTTCTAATTTGCCGTTTTCTTACTCTTTTTTGAAATTTAGTTTTGAGCTTGAACGAAAAATACTTATCCTGCGTTGTCGATAGTGAATATACCTGTAATACCCCGATTGCTTCGAATTATAAATGAACCGTCCTTTCGATTCAAGACGATTTTCACTCACAGAATGACTACATACCTTTTCTTTTCACCTTCATTGAGACTGCAATTGTCAAGTTGATAAAGTTTCAAATAAAAATAATGATAGGCCTATGCCAGTTTTACAACAGGTCCTATACAATTTAAAACTAAAGTGATGATTTAACAGGAGTTTAGGTGCTTAAGTCATACCAGCACAACAAGTGCTGTCTTAGCACTTCCATAGTGCTACTATGAACTTATGCATCATAATGTAGAAAGTGGAAGGCACAAGTTTATGTAGTCAAAATCTTCAAAAAATACCACATTAGTGATATAAATGGTATGTATTTGAATTTGACTTTTATCCGGTACTTGTCACCAAATTATTTTACGTGCTTGAAAATATTTAGAACCAACATAATTGTTCCTTTATGATTTTAATGTTACAAACAAAGATTACATTGTATCTAAGAACCCAAGAACTTTGAACTTTGTAATATGATTATTATGCTTATGTTTAGTTAATATTTCGTCTTGGGTCTCCACTAGGATCCAGTCTGGAATCCGGCCATATATGACAAATCTATTATGAAAAGGTCTGATGGCTGAGATGCTGTCAACTTAAGTTTTAGTGTCCCATCAGGAGACGAAGCTCCTTCGGGGAGCAGCACCTTTTCAAAGGTAACGTTTGGAAAAATTATCTCCACAATGATCTGTTGGCGTAGGGTGTCTCTGAACACAGAAGTAGTCTATAGCAGGCAGCAAAACCAAGTTTTTCCCCGTAAAAGAATAATCAAACGAAAACCAAGTCACATTTTATACTGATCCTAGTAAAAGACGGTTTAGCACAGCATAGTGTTGGCATATGTAGTACTTTTGCAAGTATTATTTATGGCAGTTATGTCTGTAAACGTCCAATATGGGACACTTTTTAAGTTCGACCAAACATCTCTGTAGGTGCTGACTTCCTGACTTTTGTTTTTAAGATGTACCACTACTTTGGTAAAGAGTGTACGAACATAAACTCTTAGCGATCCTCGTCACCGTAAGAAATTACGCTGTGAATTCGTTTTCCACTATGGGAGACAAACGGAAGAATCGACTCAACTTATAATGCATCGGCCTCCCAGTTCATTTCAAAGTGTGCTCACATGACTCATGAAATCGGATCTACTAGTCAGTCTGCTTGACGCAATTTGAGACCATTCTACTTACTCACAGGTCTATGTTATTTATATTTGAACTTTTTTGCGCTGGTAAGCCAGCCTCGGGTAATGTGATACTGTAGATACCAGCTTAAAATTAGTTGTACATTATCCTTAGGCTGCGATTTGAAATAGTTGTCTATACTTTTCATGCTATATACACGTTTATACATGGCGATATGATGAAGACATGTTCCTATCGTATTTCACGCCCACATAAGTAAGGTGAGGGTCGTGCGACTATCTCATTAGCTCCCTGTATACGACTCTACGTAAATAAAATTTTGAAGTAAAACAATGACGGTTGACAAATCCCACTTATATGTTCTCGATTTTGAAGCAAACATGATTTTCTGAGATTTATTTCTGACAAGAGCTTATCGCGATACATAATCGTTAATTGTATTTTGCCTTTAGTAATCTGGGGGACAAACATTTATGAGCCGGTGTAAAAGGAAATGGTGTCTCTCCTGGAAAATGTGTCCCACCAGACACATTTTCCAAAAAAATATGTCCCGCCGGACAATATTTCTCAGGAAATAGTGTCACCCGCCACAGGAAAATGTGTCCCGGGGACACAATTTTACGAGGAAATAATGTCTGCATATAAGCAACAGGAAAATCTGTCCTTCGAAACGCGGTTACGGAGGAAGTCGCCTTGAACATGTATGGCCCTGGGGAGTTGGGAAGCGACTTTCCAACATTTTGTTTTTTATTGCGGGAGACCGAAAGTGAGCTTATGGGATGTCAAAGTGAACTGAGGGAGACCGTAAGTTAACTTTGACATAAGTGGACTCGGCGGAGTGTCAAAAGATATACTAGTACAAACTCAAGAATAAGTCCCAAACTTTGACCAAAAATGCGTAAAATTACTTTCCAAGATTCAAGGCAAGGCCATGTCCTTTGGATAAAATAATACTTTTGTCCGTGAGCACTTGTTTGGCAAAATTTCGCAATTTTTGAAGGTCATGATGGGTGGTTGTTGAGATCTGACATCATTTAAGCCTCAGTCGAACGGACACGATCAAACATCTTTCCTTTCTTATTAAGTCTCTGGGTCACTACCATGGTGTCATACAAAGATGATTCAGTACCACACTGTTACAAGGAGCTACTAATTTTTAAAAGGAGATTGCATTTTTCATTAAAAATTGCATCCTGGATCTGCTTTCAGTCAGCCGTATTATACAATTGCTTCTCCGTTCTCGAGAACGGCCTAGTCGAGGCCCAGAATACGGTCCCGGGCCTCGTCATAGGCAGTGGCGTATCCAGCGGGGAGTGCAGCAGGCCATGCCCCCCATTGAAAAATGAGGAAAAATAAATTAAAATAGGTAGGCGGTAGCATTATCTGATACTACGTAGGCAGTCCCTTTTTTCAAAAGTTTTGAAGTAATGCGTTCTTAACGGACATTCTGTCTTGTAATTAGACAGGTAGCATCTTTGTGCTGTGGAGTGGGGTAAAAGACCGCAGATACTTTGAAGTATACTGCTCTGTTAGGTTTCTGAAACCATTTAACCTTTTCGTTCGCTTGGTAGCCTCACTTGTGTGCAAAGGTCCCAGCAGGTTTACTAGTTGGGCCACGCACGCAGTGGAGTCCCCAGACTTTTCGAAGAGGGGGCACTAGGGTTCAAGCGTTCCTCAAAACGGACACCCCAAAATGAAGGACCGAGCTCCTCTGGAGGCCTCGTAGTGACGGGCAGTGCTCCCCTGTAGGCGTTGGGCCCGGGGTCCCACTGTAAGACCCCTAGTGGGTCCAGGGACAATGCTAAACTGGGGGTCCAAGGAACGGAGACCCCGAGACTCTAAGGTATTAATAAATTGTTATCATTCGATTAAAGCATTTGACTAGCTTCAAAGTGGCATTGGATGTTTACAAAAATGGAATCAAAATCTGGCCTTTTTGGAAGTCTAATAGCACAAAAGACATAATGATGGGGAAAGGGTTGAGTGGAGACGACGGATCATGTTAAGGGTTTCCAGGCCCCCAGCTAGGTGGGGGTACGTTGCCCGTGTCCCCCCGTACGCATCACTGTGCCCTACAAGAAAAATCGATCGAAAATAAAATTTTACTACCTGTAAACGTTGGCCCTGATATGACTCCAGGATTTGACCAAAAATAATCCCAAAGGGCGTTTAATAAAGAACGTATTTTGTTTTCTGTAACTTTTGTCTTTCTAAAATTACAAAATGTCTCCCGCGCTACACGCGCTTTCATCTTCAGTTACATTTTGCTACAGGGGCGCTGCCAGGATTTGGTGATGGGGGGGGGGGGGGAGAACAGTCGTAATGCCACCTCAGTCCCCCCCCCCCAGTCTCCGTAAATTGTAACTTTTTGGGTGTCCCTGCGATTGTAAACAGCAGTGTGGAATCCTTTTTGTCACTTCATAAAGATGCCGAAATAGGGGAGGGGTCTCCCTCCTCTTTGAATTTTTTTGTTAATTTAAGGTTGCCTAGATGCAAAATGGTGCTATCTTAGGGATATTTTTGGAACTGATCATATCTTGCTGGAACAGGTGCGTAGCCAAGGGGGGGGGGGAAGGGGGAAGCCGCCCTTGAGCAAAATGTTGGTATTTTTTATGTTTTTTTTTACAATATTACTAGTGTTTCCCTTATTTATGTGCGGCAAATAGGCCTGGGAAGTGCCATTTCCAGCGATCTGGGAGGCATTTTGGACCAAGATTTTCTCGCGCTCCTCGCCAACCGGTTGACGCGGAGCACTGGCAGCGTACTTGCCAACTCCATACCGATACCGGAAGGGGACAAATTGCACGCCTAAAATATCAGGAACACATGGTATCTAGTGGTAGGCCTATGTACAAAAGCAACACCTTACACCGTTGTTTGAAGCTGTTATGTGATTCTGCATACTTGTAGAATGATAAATTATTTGCCAGCAATATGTGTGTTGTGTATTTGATTTCTATATAGTTATTCCATAGTTAATATGTATTAACTATGGTTATTCCTACAAAATATTTCACAAGATACATAATAATATGTCTCCTTTGCATACAAAATATCGTATAAAGTATGCACCAAATCACATATTTTCACATCACCGTGGGAGGGGGAACTCCCCCTCCCACACCCCCTCGCCCGCAAGTGCTTAAACGCCTTTTGGGATCATTTTAAAATTTAAAAAAAATTCTGAAATCGATTGGAGGGGCACGCCCCCCCCAGTGTAAATCCAAACTCCCTCTCTGTATTACAGGGCTGTATCCTAGTCCACCTGACCCGAATCCGGGCCAATGTAGATTTAAGTGACCACCATTCATGGTCAATCCCGAGTCCAGTATACCCTTCAATTCCGAGCCGTATCCGATTCCAGGTTCTTCAATTCCGGGCCAATTCCGAGTCCAGCTATTTGGCGAATGTGGCATCATGCTTTTTGTACTGTTTTGTAATTACATTTAATTAAAACCGGGCATTTTTGGAGTCAATTTCATGCCCTGGTTCAAGCTGTATTTTAATTGACTGTATGTGACCATTTATATGTTGAACTGTGCATCAATAACAATGTAGCCTTAGGGAACAAATATTTAACTTTCATTTTTGTGCACTCTTCTTGAATCGGTTCCGAGTCCGAGTCCAGCTGCAGCCCATTCCGGGCCAATTCAGATTCCAGAACCTCCCATTCTGAGCCAGTTCCGAGTCCGACAAAGCATGGACTCGAGTCCAGAATCGAGTACGTTACAGCCCCGTTGCATTGTGTGGAATGTAAGCTACTCTTCATTTTCAAACTTTGCTCTTAATCAAAGAGCCGTCACCAACTAAGATTTTTGATGCCCCCACACTAAAAATATACTTTGGGGTGACGAGTGTATGTCTTTAAGTATCCAGAAAAATCAGTCATAAAAACTTTAGCTTATAGCTCCGTCCGTCTCCTTCTCCCACATTTCCTGCCTCTCTTCATTGTTCCTTCCCCTATTCAGGGTCGGGAATCCAGAAATGAGAAAGGGGGCGTAAACGTCTGTAGAAAGTGCATGGTGCAATCAGATGGGCTTGGAGGTTTAAAATTCTGTCACAAAAATCATTGTTTTGCTGAAAATAGGGGCGTACGCCCCTTTCGCCCCCTTGGATTCGGCGCTGCCATTACTCCTTATCTCTGTTTCCCGAAATTCCTCCTGCTAAGTTATATATCATGCTTTCCTGGGCGTTTCTTCCCCGCAACTGACCTTTTATTGTTCCTTCCCTTTCTTTTCTCTCCGCTCATTATTTTTCTCCCTCTTGCAAAGTCGGCCTTATGGCAAGCCGTTTTACTTTTTATTCTTTATTTAATGATATCACTAAATAATTGCAGATATCATTAAATCATTTACTGATATCAAAAAAGCGATTTGAAGATATCAGTAAATCATTTAACGATATCAATAATTGTCACGAATTTGTGTTATCAAAAATTGAAATCTTGATATCAGTAAATCATTTCATGATATCAGTAAATCATTTACAGATATCTCAAAGTGAATTGAAGATATCTGTAAACTAGGCGAACATATCAAAAATTCAAACACATTTAATGATATCAAGAATTCGATTTAACGATATGTACATATCACTATTTCCTATTTACTGATATCAAGATTTGGAATTAATGATATGTACATATCACTAATTCGAATTCTTGATATCATTAAATATGGCGGACATATCACGAATTCGGCCTTATTTAATGATATCACAAATTCGAATTAACGATATGTACATATCACTAATTCTGATTTAATGATATCAAGAATTGGAATTAACGATATGTACATATCACTAATTCCAATTCTTGATATCATTAAATATGGCGGACATATCACGAATTCGGCCTTATTTAATGATATCATGAATTCGAATTAACGATATGTACATATCACTAATTCTGATTTAATGATATCAAGAATTGGAATTAACGATATGTACATATCACTAATTCCAATTCTTGATATCATTAAATATGGCGGACATATCACGAATTCGGCCTTATTTAATGATATCATGAATTCGAATTAACGATATGTACATATCACTAATTCTGATTTAATGATATCAAGAATTGGAATTAACGATATGTACATATCACTAATTCCAATTCTTGATATCATTAAATATGGCGGACATATCACGAATTCGGCCTTATTTAATGATATCACAAATTCGAATTAACGATATGTACATATCACTAATTCTGATTTAATGATATCAAGAATTGGAATTAACGATATGTACATATCACAAATTCCAATTCTTGATATCATTAAATATGGCGGACATATCACGAATTCGGCCTTATTTAATGATATCACAAATTCGAATTAACGATATGTACATATCACTAATTCTGATTTAATGATATCAAGAATTGGAATTAACGATATGTACATATCACTAATTCCAATTCTTGATATCATTAAATAAGGCTGAATTCTTGATATGTGCGTCATATTAACCGATATCTGGAATCCATTTACTGATATCTGTAAATGAATTTTTGATATCATAAATAGAATTAATGATATCTGAAAGACTGACCCCATTTTAAGATATCAGTAATTCTTTCTCTGATATCAGAAATTCGATTTCGTGATATCATTAAAAGATTTCATGATATCAGCAATTGGACAACACCAATTGCAGATATCTTTAAATAATTACAGATATCATAAAAGAATTAAAGATATCAGTAAATGATTTAATGATATCTACAATAATTTATTGATATCATTAAATAAAGAATAAAAAGTAAAACGGCTTGCCATACGGCCTTTCTGCAGCCCTTGTCCTTGTTCCATTCTTCCCAGCCATTCACTCTTTCAGGCTATTTCGTCCCGTTCGTTTTTTCCACCATCCCTATAGCCCTGTCTACCACAGAACTAGTAACATCCACATTTCCTTCCAAATTTACCAAGCCAATTTTCTCTTCCCCACCTTACCTAAATTCAGTTATCACCCCTATTCATATTATTTCTTTTCTTGTCTGTCGTTTTGATTTTCCCGGTTTTATTTTACTTTTCTTTTCTTTTAATTATTCTCCTTTCTCTTTTCCTTTTCCCGGTATCCCGATTCTTCTTAATTTTTTTCGGCGATGCAGTTTTCCCCAGCCCCCTCTGGCGCTGCAACCTATGGGCCAGGGAATGCACAGAGAGTCAAAGATCTGGGCGGAAACATCACTGAAAGGTGTTCTGTATACAATACAAATCTTTCTTTATCCCTGCAGGTAATCAGAACGTGAACTTAACCACTCAAGCAAACCTAATTTTCTGACCAGGGAGGCGTTAACACCCGAGTCTTTATTCTGAGTTAACTAGGCAATCCTACAGTCAGTGGCGTAGACAGGATTTCTCTCACGGGGGCCATGCAGTATGTTGTGTGATCGCCTGCCTGGGGAGGGGTCTAAGGGGTGGGGTCCCCTGCCCTTTGAAAATTTTTGAAAAATTAGCTGTCCTTACATGCAATCGGGTGCAACATATGCTACCTTTTGAAGTAAAATTTGTGTTAAAAAATGTACGTATTTTTAGGAACTAAAACAAGAAACAATCGGCATCAGTGAGGGAGGACCATGGCTAATGGGGTGTCCCCTCCCCCTCTGAACATTTTTGAAAAATTAGGTGCCCTTAATACATGCAATCTGGTGCCACATATGCTACCTTTTGAAGTAAAACTTGTGTTAAAAAAGTTTACGTATTTTTAGGAACTTAAAAAGATCGGCATAAGTGAGGGGGGCATGTCCCAATGCCCCCCCCCTAAGTACACCACTGTCTATAGTACCACAACTGACTGTTTTGTTTGCATGAAACTCTGTAAAGTCAAAACTAAGTGCATTATTTTGTAAGCCCCGGTCTGTCAAAGCAGTTTTACCGGTTTTCAATTTAACCCACGCGGGTCCAAAATGACATATTTCTCTCACATTTCTCTTTGCAACATGCGTGTATCCGAAAATTCGACCTGAAATTCTGAAATTCCATGTACATTTACTCTTTCCTCTGCTTGTAGCCCACTTCTATTGAAACGGATATTGTTTTCTATTAAATGTTCGCTGTTCGTGTGTATTTTGGTCTGCAGGCGTCCCAAACACACTGTCTGCCTTTTCAGCTAATGGTGTGGGCGTGTTTGTATGTACTACTTCAATGTATTGAGAAACTACCGGTTTAAAACACTGTAAAATACTTTAATGTAGTACCACTACACACTACGCCATGTGGAAGAGTATTAAAAATCAACCAAATCAAACCAAAATCATTTCATAAGTTCCCTCTGTTTTCAATGGATTCTAGTCTATCCCATTGTGTAATGGTATAACCAACGATCCGTGGATTTGATTGGTTCATGGTCTGTTTTCTACGCGTTGAGTTCAGTCCGTCTTATGTCCACCGCGGCCAACCATATACGGATGCCTCAGTTTATCGTTGCCAAAATCATTTGCGGATAATCAAAACACTGTGTGTTTCTAGCGGACAGTGGCAAAAAAGGACAGTATTTAATAGTGGGATTTGTTTGTAATTACTGTCCGGAAAAGATGGTAACAGTAAAATGTGTCTGACGGGACATAATTTCTTAATGTGGTGGGAAAAACTGTCTCTCCAGACACTGTTTCCAGGACTTAACCTGGAAATATCGTCCGGTGGGACACAGACTAATTTTTCAGGGTTGATTTTCAGAGCTTATGGCGTAAATTCAGTCTTTCCACTTTTTATCATTGTCTCTGATAAAAAAAAAATCGAAATTACTGTACATGTGTAGGCCTATAATTAAATCCTATATTATATTTCATACAAGTTTTCGTGAAGTGATGGTTATTAAAGAAAATTATTTGTCTTTCGCCGCTGTAATGATGATTTTAACAAGGTTGTCTTGGGTAGAGACAGTAAAAGTGTGATACCAAACTTGAGTATGTTGACTTTCTCTCACGTTAAACGAGTAGACTGACATGATCCCCCCGTTGTCACTAGTTAAAAAATGGGCAGGTATATACCCTCAAAATGTTTAATCCTGTTAGTTAGTTATTCCCTATGAAGACTGTGACAATACTATGTACCATACTTGATGGTCTTCAGTACATGGATTTTGTTTTGTGGAGGTACTGCTAAGAGGACTCTTTTTACACGGGAGACACATCTTCCCGCTACACCGGCACTAACATTCTCCTTTGTCTAGTAGAGTTGATTGGAGATGCGGTAGTAGCATCACTGCAAAGGCCATGAAAAATCTCCTAAGTTGTTTCGAATTCAGGCGCAGTCCTAGATCGAGACTTTGGGGGGGGGGGGGCTGAAGGGGGCTTGAAACGGAAGAATCATAAAATTTTCTCTCAAATATGTAAATCGGCCACGCGCACGCTGAAACCAATGATAATAGAAACAGTACCATAACCAGGGACGGCGCAAGGTTGTTTTGATAGGGACATGGGTTGAGTGATCGCCGTCGTGGGGGAGGGGTCTAAGGGGAGGGGTGTACCCTTCCTCTGAGAAATTTTTGCTAATTTAAGGTTGCTAAGATGCAAAATGGTGCGTTCTTTGGGTAATTTTTTGACTATATGACTGGAAAATGTTCATAACTTTGTGAATTCTAATTTTTGGTTGGGGGAAAGAGGGCCTTCTTAGGGGAGAGGTCTAAAGGGAAGGGTGTTCCCCTCCCTTTAAGAAATTTTTGCTAATTTAAGGTTGCTAAGATGCAAAATGGTGGGGTCTTTGGGTTATTTTTTGACTGATATATATGGCTGGAAAATGTTCATAATTTTGTGAATTCTAATTTTTGGTTGGGGGAAAGAGGGCGTTCCTAGGGGAGAGGTCTAAAGAGAGGGGTGTTCCCCTCTCCTGTGAGAAATTTTGGTTACTTTAAGGTTGCTAAGATGCAAAATGGTGCGGTCTTCGGGACAGTTTTGACCGATATATGGCTGGAAAATTTTCATAACTTCGTGAATTCTAATTTTTGGTTGGGTAAAAGAGGGCTGTTCTAGGGGATAGGTCTAAGGGGAGGGATCCCCCTCCCCTTTTGAGAAATTTTGGTTACTTGAAGGTTGCTTAGATGTAAAAATGGTGTTGTCTTTGGGATATTTTTGGACCCGATCATATGAGTTCAAAACATTCTTAATATTTTGGTTAGGTGAAAGAGGAGCCTTTTTTTTCTAAGGGTATGTATCAACAAACCTCCTGAAGTCCCCTTTTGGAAACGTTACTGCCTTCTAGTCGGGGAAAGTTTTACGCAAAAATACGTGCGTGGAGTCCACAGAAATATTCTCTAACTATTAAGAAAATTTGCCTTGCTGCATTTGTGCAGTATAAAATCGTATCTAAAGGCTGGTAGAAACCGGAATATGGCCTCTTGGAAGCTCTGGATTAACTATATGGATCAGATATTTGCCTACCCCGCCCTCCTCTTTTCTTCTCCTTTACGTCTTCTTTTCCTACTCTTTTTCTCTTTTCCTGCAAATTACAGGGGGACAGGCCTCCCTTCCCCCTGAGTGGCACCGCCCCTGACCATGACATAGATGTAACGTATATACAGGCGTATATTTTTTTTATTTGGAAGAATGTAGCAAACGTTACTGAGAGATACGAGCAACTGAACTTGTTCACATTAATGGGAATAACGATTCGGCCTGTAGATTTGACTTAAAAGGACTGCTAGTATAGCTTGACGAGGTCAGCGACGAAATGACTCGTTTTGAATTTCCAACAGATGATTAACCCGTTAACTTGATTTACATGTACGTACATACTATCATAGATGTTACTTATGTTACTTATCTGACCCATCTTCCATTATATGAAATCGTGAACCTAATATGTGACTTCGAGACACAGACGACAGTTTCCCTTGACCAGTTGACAAACTAAATCCACTGGACCAAGATGTGCACAAGTGTATTGGGCAATTTTTTTATTTCTCAGTACACGCAAATGTAGCATAACACAACCTCTGAAAATTTTGGGGGGAGGGGGCTTGAGCGAACTTTTGGGGGGGCTTGAGCCCCCAAAGCCCCCCCCCCCGTAAAACCGCGCCTGTTCGAATTGCCTTTCGAAACCTTGCATACATCTCAGTATCCCCGTTTCCTGCAGCGCATGTATCTAAACTGCTCCAAGGCATGGCCGTGCGCAAAATTTTTAGGTGAAAGGCAAAATCAGGCGAATTCTGCTGGGAATGCAGACCCGGCGCAGAAGGCACTGCGGGATCGCAAAGCAATCCCCTAACGGAGTGGGTCCAGGGCCCACTTTCGGCCTCCTGTGGAACCCAGGGCCAAAGCCCAGGTGATGTCAAGGGGACGAAGCGCCCGGAAGCTCTCGGAATTCACAAAATTTTGGACATTAGAATGATGCATTTTAGCTACTCCGAATGATGAATGAACACTTAAGCGGACCACAAAAATCACAATTTGCCTTTTTCAGTTATAGTCTTACTCCATATGACTAACAGCCGACCGGGATTGATGATGCAGAGGGCTTGAGGAAGGAGGGGAGGATGGATTTTCTTTAGGGTTTCCGGGATCTTGGAACAACAATTTAGCTCAAATTGTCCTACAGGAAGTTAGAATGGAAGAACTTGTACTTAGAATGGGTAGGCGCGAAGCTCTGGACCAAAGAAAAACGCATTTTTAGACTTTATAGCGATATGAGTAATAGAAAAATTAAGAAAATTATACTCAAGAATTGGCGACTGTCTCATATTACGGCGCCTTGCAAGTTGCATCTATACAGTCTTTTTTTTTTTTAAATGTTGGAAATTTACACACATCGATGGTTTTGCTTTGAAAATATCGCTGGGGGCAGCTGCCTCTGCCCCAGAGGGCACGGCCATGCTCCAAGGATACTGTACTTCTTTTACCTTCCTATCAGTTGTTCCTTTAACCCCCCCCCCCCCCGGCTAAACTCAATTGTTTTTAAAGTTTGAAATAGTCATGTGCCTTTGCAGACCAAGCAGGGAGGTCAGAATTTAGTTTCTCAATGCTTTCCAAGATAAGTTATTTAAAGACGAATACGTACAACACTAAATCTTGTCTCATTACAAAGAATCACAAGAAAAATGCAATCCATTCAAAAGGAAAACAACGCTCTTTTTTGAGAAAGCTCGATTGTTGAAAGAGAATAAAAACAAAACATAAAACGATAAAAGCAACTCCACATTAATTATCAAATCTTCACAACAGATTTCAGTTTTTCCTTTGTCATCGGCTTTATCATTTTTCTCAAAATGTTTGCATATGGATGGGTGATTACGATATTAGCTTCAAAATGTTTATTTTATCAATAGAATCATAAACTAGTACTATGAAAAAGCTGTAGCCTTCAACAAGGGCGTGGATCCATCTCCAAAGGTGGGGGGACTTTCACCATTTGCGAATAGCCGTCCTGGGGGAGGGGTGTAAAGGGAGGGGGTTACCCTCTCCACTTTGAAAAAATGGAAATTGGAAGGTGTCTATATGGCAAATGGTGCCATATTTGGACGCAATTTAGTTTTTAATTTGTAGTGTCAATTCATAATCTATGTTATTGAAAAAGTGGAGGAGGGGACTAACTGAAGATGTCCCCTCTTCCAAAAAAGTGCGGGGACGCGTCCCCCGTTCCCCATGATCCACGCCCATGGCCTTTAATGTTATAAGAGAACCACAGGCTGTATAGTTATTTTTCAACATTTTTCCTTTTTGTCTTCATAATTTCTGTTATTTATTGATAGGAATCAAAACTTATAAATTGTCATATCATTTTTGAAGTTAATTTCATACGAGACATAGAATAATTACGTAGCTAGTTACATCGACGAAAGTAATAGCACAGATAAGAGGATGCAAGGAAGTAAGCTGGTAATGTGGCTCGTGGTATCGCAAAAGACTAACTCCCCATTAATACACCGTATTGGGTCCCCATTTGGGCCAAACTGGGCTACCGATTGGGGGCGTAATCTATTTTGTCACACGGATTTCATCAGGCCTCAATTCGGCTAACTTAGCCCAATTAATCCAACTGGGTCCCATCTTGGCCCAAATGAGTTAACAGCAGCTCTCTCATCTATCTCATAAGCCCAATTGGGCCCCAGCTGGGACCCGAGGTAAACACCAACCTCAGCCCAAGCTCAATTAAGCCCAAACTTCCCACGTAGAACCCAACTGGGACCCAATGGAGCTTGCTTGCTATGCTATAAATTCTGCTTTCTTCAATTATTGTTACAAAAATAAAAATCATTTTCAGCTGCCGCTTACTGTTTCATTGTAAGTCATATCATATCACACAAGCTTAATAGATGTTAACACGCAAAGTTGATGTAACATTTTACACTTAAGAATAAAGTGGTGTCAATAATTTATCTTTTGAGGGGCAGTTACCACACTGCGACCATGAATGTGTAAGGACTTATGAATGACAACTTCGGAAGACTTCTTACTCGAAATGTTGGCTAAAATATGATCGTTTCCATTTTATTAAAGGGTCATTTGAAATGGAAAACCGTAGGCCTAGAACGTTCTTTGATGCGGATTCCACTACCTATCACTCGGCCCGGTAGCAAACTCCTCACTTCCCGATTACTAAGTCTTATTATTTCAAATGCTATCACCTCGATCGACTGGGCCACATCATTGGTTGAAGAAGAAGGGAGTTGATCTGGTAGTAAAAGTTTTTGTGGGAGGCATACCAAAAATTCCGGCTTAATATAAGGATATCATAAAAAGTTAGTCGTAGAAATTGTCTGAAACACACAATGTGATGTACTGCATGTAGTCAATATTTTAGTAAGCGCTGGGTTTAGCTCAAGTCATAATCACCGTAACTGCTGTCCTCCAGAAAACTAAGTAAGAAGTAAACTGGATTATGATGTATCGAATCACTGTTTTCAGTGACACTTACTGTATAATCGGTCACATCAAAATTTAGGTACGAGAGAAAGTCGTTGTACATTCTGAGGAAAAATGAGCTAAAGGAAATTGGTCGTCATTTTGGCTAGCAAGCAGTTCATGTGACTTTGATTAAAGTTTGCTCGGCGCTTTTTTTTAAATATTAACCAAATTAAACACTTTAAAATGTGTTTTCAGACAATACATGTTCAGTTTGTTCACATGAATATTTATGATATTTTCGTCAAGAGTGTTTGAATTCACGGTAAGTCTCTCGCAAAAGTTGTGACAACCAAGTGTGACTACAAGTGTAGACAGTTTAGTCTCCAAATGAAAGGAGATCGTTTTTTTTTTTTCCATTTTAGGGAATCGCGCAGCAAACGTACTCATTTTCACTTGATATGTTAATGCACTGAATGTAACATAATTTAGCTTGACTGAAAAATGTCTAGCATGCTCTTAGCATTTTGTAGGTTCGTTGCACCGTTTTGTGGACTTAATTTGCTATCATATTACCAATAAACCTTGTTGTGCCTTAAAGTATGCAGCAGATTGGGGATTCGAGTAACGCTTTCAAATCCCCGACCAAATTAGTGCACAATGCATGATTCCCATAACGGGAAATAATGACTTGACAAAGAAATATCTGCTAACAACCATCGACTATCGTAGTAGTGTATATCTGCATTAACCGTACAGGAGTATTATATACTTTGCCTGGACAAACAATGATTTTGTCTCAGATAAATGCCTCACAAATAGACAAAAAAAAAAAGAAGAAACACACACACACAAGATTAGTTCCTTTTGTGTCAAATGGGAAGGTCCCTTTTTAATTTGTTGAAAGAGATGTAACATGCAAAAGTTCTAAGGAAACTGGAGTTGAAAAACCAGTTCAGGGAGGCATTTCACTGCTTCTGATTTTGATTTTCAAAAAAAAAAAACATTTGACTAGTGCCCATGGGCGTCAATCCTGTGGGGACACGTCCCACCACATTTTGGAAATACACCCATTGACTTAAGATTTTTACACAGTAAATTTTTGACAGAAGTTGCCATGTTCCCCCACATTCGAGTAAAGATTGAAGCTACTGCTAGTGCCTCAGTTTGACGAGAATGATGTCCATAGATAGCTTGAGTGGCCGGAAAAGTACCTGACTACCTTACTTTACAGTGTGTTCACGGGAAAGGCCTAAAACGTATTCACTTCAGGCCAATTCCAGCGTGACTGACGGGAAAATCTTATGCAACTTTTCCTGAAAAGCTTGCAGAAAAAATGTGCTGTAAATCAACAAGCTAAAGCTAAATAATTAAATGGCTATATGACTGCAGTTTTGAGAAATCAGCGTGACTGACGGTGGATTCATGCAATATCTGTTCTCGAAAGATTTATTATAAACTCTTCTCAGAATTAATCATTGGTACATAAACAACCAAGAAACAATTAAAATCAATATAATAAATTTTACAAATTCGAATACTGGGCTCATCCAACCCGCAACTGACGGGACGTGACTAACGGGACATTTTGGTCACATTTTCTCAGCATATTTACAAGCCATTTTCAGGTCTTCCAAACGCATGTTCTTCTTTTAACAGTAGTGAACAATAAAGAAAAGTTTTCATATCATTTGAATTGCACAGTACAGTCGATGTTCATAGAGACAACTGTACAGTGTAACTTGCTCAGTACAGTAGATGTGCCTAGAGACAGGAGAAGCACTAAAAAGGGAATATTTACTACAGTATGTGTACCAATAGCGTGAAAAACATTTTTGGATTGTTCTTTTCAGAACTTATCAAATTGTACATCGAGTCTGCACCATATTTAGTACAAAGACCAAGTCTTTCATACAGCATTGAAATAACCTCGCAAATTTTATTAGGATATCGGTGAACACCCTTTTATATGTTTCACGCTATTGATACACACACTGTATGCTATGGAATGTAGAAACATGTACAATTTGTTTTATTTTGGGGTGTAAAATTGAATTTTTTATGTCATATAACATATTAAAATGTTTAAATTGATGTCATTGTGTATATATAAGCATATTTGACTCAAATTTTTGAACAGAAGTGATAATCTCAGAGTGAGAATGCATGTGACTGACAGGACAGAATCTGACTAAAGGGACATTTGTGACTGAAGGGACAAAGTTTCAAATTAAGTATTTTTGTTATTAACTGTAACTTACTAGAAGATAGATTAAACTTAAAATAAAAAATGCATATATCAGTATAAAAAATAAACAACGTTTTATGTCTTTTTGTGACTGACGGGACATTTCAATACCCAAATTTGAAAACTGTAACATACACACATAATGTCTCTACTTGGGTGTAATTTATATCCTGGACTACAGTTAAGGTGTCAACATTGAAATTGCACTATTAATAATTTTTTGGGGTGCTTTTCGCTTTATCACTTGTGATCACGATTTTACTACAAATTTGGGGTTCTCACAGCCCCCTCAGTCTCCCCTACATAAAATTGCCATAAAAATAAATCAAATTACAGCAGACGCAAAATAAAACTAGTTTCTGACATCTTAGTAGTCTACTTTACGAGAGGAAAGCAATTGGAAGCATTTAATAAACTTTAAAAATTCATGCAAGTGCAACATTCTACGGAATTAGCCTTCATGATTATTTGCTGAAAGTCCTATTGGCAGTAAATTAAAGGCACATCTTTTAAAGCATATCAGCTTGTCCCAGAGGCTTACCGCCAGAAATTTAGAAATTCTAGGGTTAAGGACGTTAATCTAACATGTGTGGAATAAAGTAGAACGAAGTCAGAATTGTTTGGCAGGTGGCTGTCATCGCAGAATATTGCTATTGGCTTCATGAAGTAACGGGAGCTAATTTTGTTAAAAGAATTTTATAACTGTGTTCCAAAAGAAAATAAGTACACATTGTGTGAGAGAGTTATAGAGCAGGAAATTGTTAGAATATAGGCCTAACAGCTTAGTCTGTTGCTTCTGCTGTGGTTAAATTATTACGAGTGTCGGATTACCTAGAATAGTTCAGCATGATCAAGGTTCTAATTTTACCAGAAGATTTTTTTTCGAAGTTCAAAAAAGTCTTGGTATTGAACAGGCAATGTCTTCAGCCTACCACCCACGGGGTACTGGAGCGGTACTGGAGCGGTACTCCCAAGACTATGCTTAAATCCTCTAGTCACTAAAACCAATCTGATTTAGAGAAAGTGGTAGATTTCCTAATGTTGTCTATATGAGAAACCCTGAATGAATCCACATGGTTCAGCCCATTTGAACTCATTTTTGGTCATTAGATTGGATTATGAAAACATGCTGGCTCAAAGAAACAAATGCTGATTGATGTACTCATGGGCGTACGCAGAAAAAAATTCAAGGGAGGGCAAAATTTTTTAGGCGGCCCCACTTTTTTCATGGGAAATATTTTACTCCCAGAAGAGTTTAGATGCTACTTTTCACACAGTATTGACAAAGGCGTAGCCAGGAATTTGTCGGGGGGGGGGGCGAAGCCCAGAGACAGACTCCCAGCGCTCCACGCCACCATGGGTTGGCGCGGAGCGCAAGAAAAGTTTGGCCCCAAATGCTTCCCAGATCGCTGGAAATGGCACTTCCAAGGCCTATTTACCGCATATAAAAAGGAGAAACATAAGCAATATCGTAAATATAAACTTTAAAAAACACAAAAAATATGCTCGGGGGGCTGCTGGGGCCTGAGTCTTGATATTTTTTTATTCAATTCCTGTTTTGAGAGTAGAAATTCACACTGATTGAACTCTTAAGAAATGTTGATGTTATATTTTCTTCGTTTTTTTCTTTATTTTTTCTTCGTTTTTTCAAGTTTTTGATTTTCCAGGGGGGAAGTGCTCCCCTTGCCCCCCTGCGGATGCCCATGGATGTACTAGCCTATGTATCGGATGTAAATGAAAGGCTCTGCAATGCATGTAACATTGCTCTAAACAATTTGGAAAAAAAAGTAAAAACAAATAAAGGAAAGATATAATCAAACACTCTAGAGACCGTAAATTCAAAGTAAGGGAGAAAGTTTTGCTATTACTTCCTCAGCACGGAGAACAACTTCGTGCTCAGTTTTCTGACCCGCACGGTACGGTATTGTTAAGAAGGTCACTAATATAAATTACATTGTTGAGACACCGACAAAGCTACACGTCCTTGTCATGTAAATATCATCATGGTGGTACACTGTACTACAAAAGAGATGACGAGGCTGTCACCATGGAAGTACTATCTCGGAGAAAGTACTTTCAAGCTGTCACAGAGCCTTCGTTGGTGTGTGAATCTGTAACTAAGATCAAACGTCTGGTGGTGAATCTCAGCAAGAGTACCGTCTGGTGTATCCTTCACCAATAAGAATTTTGAAATAGCCTACTTGCAAATCTTGATGATAAGCTGTGTCACTTAGACTTAGATGGAAGAGAAATTATGATAGATTTAATTTTGCAATATCCATGTGTTTTTAAATATACACCTGGTGGAACGAGTTTACTTTACCACGATGTAGATGTGGGAGATGCAAGGCCAATTAAGCAGCACTCCTACAGGAAAACCCATCAAATTTAAAAATTGTGAGAAAAGAAATCACTGAGTTATATTTTAAGGAATGATATTATTTCTGCCAGCCAAAGCCCTCTTGCATCACCCATTTTACTTGTACCCGAAGAGGATGGAACGCAAAGGTTATGTATCGACTCTAAAAAATTGATTTCAGTTACTGTTAATGACTCCCATCCTATTCCTACGTTGGATGACTGTATCGACCGTATTGGTAACTCAAAGGTTTGTCAGAAAACATGATCTATTTGACAGTTCTTCAACCGAGAGGGCTGAAGAAATTTCTACCGCGTTACCAGGACAGATGGAATGATTGTCATTAGTTATGATTATGGGTTTGCAATGCTTTACCTGTTGGTATGACGAATGCTCAAATGTCATTTACAAGACTTTTGAAGAAAATTTGTAAAATTTTAGAGGCCTGTGGTGCGTATATTGATGATGTTATAATATTTTCTGATGACTGGAAACCTCATTTGGAAAGCACCAGAACTTCGTACAACTGACCGAATCAAATTGAAGTAGGCCTATTTATTTGAAGAAAAGTGAAGTAGGGAAAGCCTCAGTTACGTGTCTCGGTCATGTCGTAGGAACTTTGGAAGTGTTACCAAAACCAGGTAACATAAAAAGTCTTGCTGCGTTCCCAGTTACAACAAGGAAACGTGAGCTGAGACGATTTCTAGTATGGTGGGTCATTTGTAGGAAGTTTTGCCCTAATTTTCCTCAAATCCCTATACCTCCAACCAACCTGCTTTCAGAGAAAGTCAAATGTTCATGGTCGGAGGCCTCGCCGATTGCGCTTGAAAACCATTCTTTGAAGTGAACCTATACTGGTTGCACCCGATTATCAGAAACCATTCAAAATCGTTATTCAGTGCGAGTGATTCTGGTGTAAGAAGTTTACTTTTACAAGAGGATGAGCAGAGACTATTAGCTATTAGACTATTAGCTATTCCTCTTGAAGGCTAGACACATCTCAAAAAGGTAATCAACTATCGAAAAAGAAGCCCTAGTTCTTGCTGTAGAGCATTTTGAGGTCTATGTGAATGGTCTGTACTCTACAGTTGTCTACACGAATCATAATCACTTAGTGTAATTACTCCTTTTATGTAATAGTTTTCATCTTAAGGGGTAAGGGTGTTACGAAAAGATGAACCTGTCCTGTATTACGTAGTCATCAGGGAACTGCTACATTGTCAGAAAATACACAACTGCTCTGTAATCAGGTAATAAGGGATTAAAATTCGGTTTAATTATGCGAGTCGGTGTTGGAAACAAAATTCTTTTTAGGATCAGAGAGCTGCGAGCTATTGCTGAGCGGCACTTCTGTAGGAAATGCGTAAGGTTGCTCGTAGAAGACGACTTTCACCCTCAGCCTGGTAAACTAATACTGCCGTGTCTCTTTACAATCTGTGGCATCATCGTTTCTTCCAAGCCTAGGCGCTCTCCTCTCATCTCCCGGTCGCCTGTTTTACCTTCCACATATTCTGCACCGTTCTTTATTCTGCGTGGCCAGCCCTGGCGTATCGGTACTCTCTTCGTTCCCCTGTGTGGCTTACTCGCCTATCATTTGAAGCCCACTCCCGGCACTAGCTAAGTGCAGGGAGGTGATAATAGAACCTCCCTGCTAAGTGAAGGTTACAACGGTCGACATCTGAAACCGCGGAGTTGCCGAAACCGAAGAGACTCGTTCGTAGGAGGCGAACCACCGATCAGCACCCTTAAGTTTTAGCCAACCTTCAGATGTACCTCCACCATATGAACGCTTATTTTTGTAAGTACCGGTACCTTATGTTTATTTTGTATATTGTTTTCATGCTACTTTTGACAGCCAGAGACTGTCAGAAATATATCTCGTTTTAATTTAGACACCTGTCTCCTCCATCTATTTCCTTGTCTGCCGTTTTATCGAAACTTCCACTTTCCATGATAGCTGCGCTTCGTAACAACGCGGACTTTACTCATACTCAAGAGCTTCATGACATGGACTGGGCTGCGCGTTTGTATCACCTAGGCGCAGCTGAGGCATGGAGTGTTTTTCGTAATAAAGTTACTGACACTACAAAGTTGTGTATCCCACTCAATAAAGCTGTGGTTAAAAAATAGGGCAATTTGGATTTCTAGAGAGGTACTTATAGCATTTAGGAAGAAACGTGAATGTTGGCAACGCTACAGGGTCAGTAAGAATTCTCCTGGTTTTGCAGTCTACAATAATCTGATACTCTCAGTTAAAGATTTGGTTAATTACACTAAAGATAGGTTCGAAAGGTTTGAAAGGTTCATTTATTTACTATGGTAACAGAAATTTCATAACCGCAGTCCCTAAACTTTGGAATTCTCTACCAGCTTTACTGAGATATTTAAAAAACATCAATCAATTTTAAAGTCAGCTGAAAACATTTCTTTACAGGCAGCACTTTCACAATGAGTAATTTATTCTTTTTCAGGTGGTTATTTACTAGTTTTTATTTTAAAAAAAATTACTTGCTGCAGTTTATTTTTAATGAGTTGAGTTCTAAGTTTGTTTTAAGTTTAAGTTTTAAGTCTTTTCTTCTTTTTAACGACTGTGAGCCCCTTTGAATTGTATATGGAAGGTGGGGTATAAATATTTACTTATTATTATTACAAATACTATTGTCCAGGGAGGTTAAGGCAAATTCAAAATCTTTTCATACTTAAGTCAGGTCTAAGCAGAAAGTTGAGGGGGTATTGGGCCCATTAGTTAGTGATCATCAGGACATCGCTTATTTGTTAAATGATTACTTTGTATCTGTTTTTACCAAGGAAGGAATCATCATATTTTGGGAACTTGCAGGAGTTCTGATAGCTCATCTTCATTTAGTGATATTGTTTTCTCGGAGGAATTGTAATCAGTCAAGAGTTTAAAGGCTAATAAAACCCCAGTTCCAGATAGAATCCATCCTGCCATTCTCCATGAATGCTCTGAGATGTTGTCAGTTCCTCTTTACATTATTTTTCGGAAGTGTCTGGATTCAAAGTTTGTTCATGCTGATTGGCGGGTGGCTAATGTCACTCCCATTTTTAAAATAGGGGTATCGGAGCTTGCCTTGCAATTACAGGCCGGTTACTTAAACCTGTGTTGTGTGCAAAGTTATGGAATCTTTAATCAAGGATTGTTTGCTTAAGTATCTTTTAAATAATGGGTTACTCAATCTGTCGCAACATGGTTCCCTGTCCTGAAGATCATGTGTTTACTGAGCTTTCTTGCAGATGTTTCTTTATCTCTTGATTCTGGTCAAGGTGTTCATGTCATTCCCTTGATTTTCAAAAGTTTTTGATAACGTTCCATCAGGTAGAATATGGTAAAACGGCAAAGGTTTAGGTATTAAGGACAGGTGTGCTGACTGGATGAATTCGTGGTCCACTGCACGCTTGACATTAGAAAGTACAGCTTCACTCATATAGTTGTCAATCAGTGGAACAGTCTGCCTGAGTGGGTAGTAACTTCATTTCAGTGCACTGATTTAATGTCAAAATTGACAAGTTCTTCCATGACGAGCTCGCTTGGTATTGGTCTAGTTGTTTGTTTTAGTAAAGGGTTTGGAATTCAGGGCATCTTATGGGGCCTTGGTCCTCCTTTGCCCTTTAACATTGTATGTTATGTTCAATTCTGCTATTACTTATACAGGCACTTTGGACCTGCAACCTGGAAAATTTAGTTGTAATCTACATTTATATATTAAAGTCCTTCATGGAAAATCCAATGGAAAATCTACCTCCGTTGACCGTCACATCGTGCAGGTAAAGGTTATTTTCCGCTCCGCATTACGCTGTCTGCGACTACACTTTGCAGCGCATAGCTCTGTTGCATTATGTTTAAAAATTAGCAATCGAACAAATATCCTGATCATCGACAGTATGAAGATCATAAAAGAGTTGATAAGAATCGACAAAATACGAAACTTATTTCTTTCATCGTGTAGGGGTCACCCCTTTACGGTATGGTTCTCTGGTTCATATAGCTTTTAGCCCTAGCGTGAGAATACCTTTGAAAGATAAGTTCACTGTATCTTGAGTATACGACAATGATGCATATTTAATGTGATCGTTGACAGAATAATGGACAGAATATCGGATGAAATCAATATAAACTTATATTACACTTTGTATGTTTTATTGTTTGATAATCGTGGTTAAGAAAAAGAATGTCGAACCACAAGGTAAATGCAGTGAGGTGTCTGGATAACGGATGTATCGTAAAATCATGTTTGCAAAAACGATCTAACGTTTTTCCTCTATCACCTCCAAATGAAGTTTTGAATAAGTTTCCTTGAAGACCGCTTCCGTACAGCAGTGCCGTATAATTAAAAGTGCATAACCTACCGTCCTCAAAACCATGGACGAGTTTACAGAAACACGTCTGCATGACAGGAATCAGCAATAAAACATTACAATATTTTAAATGAAATGTCAAAACATCGATAATGAAACTTTTCTCTATAATCACTTCTTATAAAAAGGAATACTTGAAAAAATGAAAGCATTTTCCAGAGATAGACAGGGGATGATGTAACTTCATCACTTCTCTCTTGTCATCAGTTTGTTCTCAAATTACGTTCTCTTTGCAACTGGTATCCCTCTGAAAGGTAGCTCTGAATTGCTTTCATCCGGGGTAGATGAAATAATGATGACTGACGCCGTGTCTTATTACTTTTTAGTCATTGACGTAAATTAAAATTTTATACGGTAGTCTAATGTCAGCCGAAAGATAAGGAAAGGAAAAGGAAAGATGAGGAAAGTTTTGACGGTAATATAATTTGAATTGTTTGAATCTTTTTGGTGAAAGTAAAAGATGGGAAATATGCAATCTACATTTCGAAACTTCTGTATAATAACCAAAAGGTACGGTAGGCTTTTAAAGAGAATCTGATGAAGCATTATGTAGCCTGTATGATTTATCTCTATGATCAAAATCATATACGAGGAAACTATCCTTATCTGCTAGTATTAAAGGCCAGATTTTCTAGAGAGAAAAAATTCTCCTATGATCTTTAATAAGTCGGCTTATTTTCTCTTTTAAAAGGAAACAAATTCGTTATGTTTGGAACTTGGTGCAATAAAACGATATTTAAAAAGCAATGTAACTTGAGACTCCAATTTCTGCAAAGATCTGTTGTGAAGGACAGTCTAGGTTGTTGTCGAGAAGAAGACGTTTGGTTCCTTTTAGCTGTGATAAATTATGTTGAACTGATTGCTTTTTATTTACTTGAAACGTTCTAAAGCAAATTCAATCATAAATCAACTGCCAGCTTTAAGGTTTTTCTTTAGTAGATAACGTAAATCAAGAGCTAACATATTTTCCGTGCTTGACTGGTTCGTTGAAAAATCATATTATCACTTTACCTCCGAAAATGAGTTTGACGCAAAGACCAAGACATTCCTCGTATAGTGTAACATATGTAACTTAAAAGGTACCATAAAAGTGCGATGATATGTTTATTTCTCACAAGAAAGCTCTTTAAAAGTTCTGGCTTCAACATAGACTAAACAAATGTTATTCCCTCTGGCTAAAGTGCCTCTCTCCTGCTATAACGTCATTGTTGATGAAAATGTGATGAATATTCATTGTCAATGAATGTCAACACACATACGGGAAATGGTCAGGGAATTTTCGTTTTGTTCCATGATAAGTTGTGCTGTAAAATGCTTTCGTCCATCATATGTAAAAATGCCCAGGTGAACACTGTGACACTGTTACACGTGTAAGCAAGGGCGGCGATTTCTTCTCAATATTGGGGGCATGACCCCATTTTCAAATAAATTACTGTGTGAAAAATCAAAGTCAATGGGCGATTTCTCAAATATTGGGGGACATGTCCCCCTGTCCACCGGGATCGCCGCCCATGCGTGTAAGTCTCAAAGTCAACACACGTAGATTTTGCAAAACTGATTTATGAGGCATCACGTGTAATGCAGTGGATTCAAATTGTAGGTCGGGCCTGTTCCTCCCCTAATTAGTTACACAGAATTCATCAATGTCTGAAATCGTCTTGATTGTATTTTTGAACAGTTTTCTTCAAACTGACTTGACTTAAACTGTGAAATTATACTTACGCAATGTATTATTTCATTCAGTGATGCAGGTGTAATTTTAAGTCTCCCTTTATGTAACAACAGACTAATCCAAGTTGGGAATGAGCCCATTTGTTACAACCATTGGATTGAAAGAGGAGTAACTTTTGTGTATGACGTAGTGTATTATAGGAGTGATTTTTTCACGCTAAATGAATTTGTTCATAATTTTCAGGTTCCTTCTCACTTTTTACTTTTTAGAGTACTATGGCATTGTGAGCTCTATTTAGTCCTCCTGGCCAAATTTACTTAGAAACCTTTATGATGGTGTCAGCTAACCCTTTAATTTCTGTCTAAACATATTGCTGAGAAGTAATCAGCTAACGAGCAAATCTGTGTACAGGAGGTTGATGGAACCGTTGCAACATCCGCATAAATCCTTTTTAAAGGCAGTATGCAGTCACCCCAATCAGAGTGAGTGTATCCTGTCACTCTAGTTCATGATTGGCCCATTCCGATCATGTGACAATATTTTTGTTGGTAAATTGTGAAATTCAAGGAGAACTTCTCCTTGCTTTACCTATTGTTTGTAATAGTTATGTTCAAAACGTCTTCAGAGGTGCTTGTAAAGCAATAAGATGAGATTTGCAAGAATTTGCCCTTTTTTCAAAGAAAATTTTGGGGCGACTGTCTATTGCCTTTAAGGCTGTATTCGACACCCCGTTCTCGAACAGGGAACATTGTTCTCGTACGAGTCGATCACGAAAGAACACGTTCGCGAACTGTTCTTGCACCCAAATCTCACACCACCCCGGCTGGAGGTGCAGCGAGAACGAACAGAAACAAAGATGGCGGAGATGTCTTCTGGCGGAAGCAATGCTAGGGAAGATGCAGCACAATGCCCTTGGAAAGTGTACTTATGCCACTTCTGAAAACAATTTAAGCAAAGCATGTACCCGGCAGGAGTAAATGACCTAACAATAGACTTGTGGGTTTATTATGAAAAATAAAGGAAGTTAATAGTGAAAGTATGAAACAGTACGACGGCACGATCGATAGGGACTATGTACGTAGTAGCATGTACGTGGTATGCATATAGAGTGACGTTATATAATAGGCTAAACAGTATTGTCACTTCCGTATACTGCGCGCTGGTGTTATTAGTACCGACAGGATGATTATGAATATCATGCATGTACTCTGTTTGAGGTACCTGAAAATCAGGTGCTATGAACTTTGGCTATTCTCTAAGTGTACAGTCCGTGTATCCATGGTAACTGCAGGCAGCTGTAAGGGATGGAGAAACAACACTTGTTCTTCCTTTGAAACTAGGTGTTTTGCCGACACTTAAGTTTCGCATTGTCTGGTTCCTAAAATTCCTCTAAAACTCAGAGGGATTAGGCAGTGAAAACAATTGTTCTTGTCGTCTGCTACATCTGAGGGAGCTCACAGGATGATTTTCCCCATTGGTTTTACATTACCAGCCGCCAAGGAGATCAAAATTTTTTCAACTTGTGCCTCCAGGTGCCACGTTTGAAAAGGGCACAGTGTATCTTTTATTACTTTTTGAACATAAGTACATTATTCGCTATTTCAGGAAGAATCCGGAAACGCCTGAAATGTCATCATTAAAATTTAGACTCCCATTGGTTTTCAAAAAGTTATGTCCCTTTCTTAATGAAGAAATTAGAATAATAATAAAATTATGCAACTTAAGAGTGGGTAAGTCGTTTTGATAAAAAAAGGTAAAAACGTTTCACAGTTGTCGGCTGCGCAGTTGTCTTCAAAGTAACATCTTGACAATGGTCTTTGTGACAGGATTACTGCGCTTTAAATGAGGGAGATCACCATTAAGAAGGAAAGTCAACAAAAGTAAAACAATAAGAACAAGGAGACCTGTCAATCAAATTTGGCTACCTTAAAAGGGTTAAATTATTCTCAAGTACATATTGTCTGACAGATTCGGTCGATGTTTCTCCATCTCTTGCAGCTCCCTGGTAACTGTACCTGCACTGTAGGATTCTTGTTCGACACTGCAGAACGAGTTCCAACGTTCTCGTCATGTTCCTGAACAGTCAAGAACAGGGTGTCGAATACAGCCATAGGAGGTGTAAATTACTCTTAATTCTAAGAGAGGAATGGTCCTTGTTTTGTGTTATACCTTTAAAGTGTTCTCCACATGTAAAAACTTCGTTGGTTTCAGTACCGACTTCTTCACAGAATTATTCCTACAAACTCCTACCTGAACAAGGTAAAGATATTGAATTCAAACTTGTGCAACAACCATTTACCATTTATTCTTTGATTGTTGTTATGTTCAGAGTATTTGGCGTTTTCTACAAAATATTTTTGACAGAGCTCATGGGCGTGGATCATGGGGGGGGGGGACGCGTCCCCCTCACTTTTTTGGAAGGGGGGACATCTCCAAAAAGTCCCCCTCACTTTTTCAAAAATGATGAAAACTAAAACTGTTAAGAAGATAATATAACCGTAGATTACAAATTGACACTACATTTTAAAAGCAAAATTGTGCCCAAATACTGCACCATCTACCATCTAGACACCTTCCAATTTCCATTTTTCTTCAAAGGCGAGGGGCCCTCCACCCCATTTCCATGTTTGTGGTCTTTACTCATTGCTCGAAATAAGAGACAGCATTGTAAAGCGATTTAAAATGGCCAAAACCGACGTCAAAATGGTCGTAATGCCCCTGTAGTTTGCCGTCGGTTCTGTGCCACAAAATTCCACTCACTATTTACAAACTAAACTCCTAAAACTAACTTCTGCTGGTAAAGTTAAAGAAAATATTGGAAAGGTTCGTTGAGAGTCGACTACCATGCAAGAAAAAGGTATACCACAGTGGAGAAATGAAAAGATTGCTAACAGTATCACCTCTATCAGACTTTCGAAAAATCTCTGACATGCACAGTCCTGATCACTTCCATATCCAGATTTTATTAGATATGAGTAAACATGATAATAACAGGGGCGTAAATACGGAGGGTGCCTCCCCCCCCCCAGTGAAAATCAAAAGTCGGTCTCTGAGCGCCAAAAAGTCGGTCTCAAATCCAGCTCTGTATGCTTTTGTAACAATCGACCAGACATGAGCAACATTTGAAGTGAAAAGATTGCCCGAATTTTCTACTGAGTTCCCGAATTTTGATCGAATGCCCCCAAAACGTGCAAAATTTTCGCGCGCTTCGCGCGCATGTAGTGCTTCAGTGAAATCCAGTTCAGTATGCCTTTGTAACAGTAGACCAGAAATGAACAACATTTGAAGTGAAAAGATTGCCCGAATTTTCTACTGAGTTCCCAAATTTTTGATCGAAAGCCCGAAAAATTTTTGCGCGCTTCGTGCCCCTTTAATGGTTTAGTGGTCTATTTTGTGCACCTGAACTTCAACGAATTTCGGGCAATTTTTGAGATTCGGGCAAAAAATTTTCTGCCCCCAAATTAGAGAGTCCCGTACACCTATGATTATTACTACCGTCCTGTAAATTGTATTTGTCTAGGAAATTCGGATCGTACAACTATGTCAACGGGAGTCGGTCTCCAAGAAATGTAGTTGGTCCCAAAATAGTTCACACCCCTGCAAATTCATGTATATATGTCCCTCAGGCTGGCTAATGGTATATGTAGTCAAATTACTGTTTACTTACTTCACACAGAGTGGTCTTGATTTATCCCAAGGACTGAGTAAAAATTCACTAAAGCAAAAAAGATGAAAAAGCTTCCTAAAAAGTAGAAATGCTTGGCGATATATTCAATTCAAATTTAGCACCAAATGTAGCATCATTTTGCATCTAGCCCCCTAACGTGAGCAAAAATTTTCCAAAGGGGAGGGGGCACCCCCTCCCCTTAGACCCCTCCCCCAGGACGGCGATTCGCAAATGGTGAAAAGTCCCCCCCCCCCATCTTTGGAGATGGATCCACGCCCTTGAAAGAGCTGATGTAAATGTAAATCTTTTTAATCCCAAGATTGCTTTATTCGGAAGTGTCTTTGCTCGGGTTTGAATTTAATTCTCATCCTAGTTAAAAATTATATTTTCTGTTGCAAATGGCAAAATATTGTCCCTTTAGTGGCCTGTTGTCAAACTTTTATGGGGAAGTATTTCAGATTGTGGGAGTATATTTTTATTGCAAATATGGATTACGATGTTTGGGAGAGATATTGGCTTCCTTGGCTAAGACTCTTTGATTAAGTATTTCATTTTGCTTGTAACTCCTCTTTTTATGATCAAATGACAGAATGAACAAAAAAGCAAATGTGTTTGAAAATCGATATTCTTTGTGTATTGTTATAAGACTGAGAAAAAAATTCAAACAGAAAAAATTCTTCAAACTGATATTCAGGCAAGTGGTTCTTGAAGACAAGTTGCAACAATTTGATATCGGTCAAGAGGAAGCCTTATCGTTTCTTGTTTTTTCACCGATTTTAATACAGACAGTTGTAATCATGATTGAAGGCCACTTCCTTAGGTGAAACTTCATCTGCTTAGAGTATGCGGAGATACGTCGAGTAATTCAGTATTGGTCTGGGAGGTAATTTTCCAAGTCCAACATCCTGATCTTTATTGACTTAAGCGTAGACTATCATTTATTTGCCGGAATGAGGCCAGAATATACGAGACGACATGTTTCCTCCAGGAGCACAGAATGAATTCGTTTTACACTTTACGGCTCATGAAATCTCCAAAAGCGACCATAATGAACAGTTGATAGAAATGTTCAACGTTCGAGAACATTCCTTACATGAAATAGGGTGCAATATGAGAACAAATTTACACTACTCTTGTACAATACCAATACTATACTTCCTTACAGCAGGGAGTTGATATCCGAATAACAGCTCGGCAAAACTTAATTTGAAATGAGTTTTGCCCCTCAAGATCAGAGAGCAATCTTAAGACTTTTCTTGCTCTTGAAACTTCTATAAAAAATTAATCTGGATAAGAAAGGGAACACAATGGTTTTGTCGTCTGCTACGTCTTGAGTAAACCTGGGAAATTTTTATCCATTGTCTAGACATTGCCAGTCACTCGAAAATAAGTAGTTATTCTCCATGGTGTCACCTAGTACAGCAGCTTGGGTTTATGTGAGACCAGGCGCGTAGCAAGGTACTAAAAATTGGGGAGGCCACCCATGCCCGTAACACTTTGGAATTAGATACCCCTAAGATCGCCGGAAATGCCCCTTAACGGGCTATAATACAAAGACCTAAAACCATGATATTTTGAGAAATCATGCCTCACATAAATTTTGAAAGGAGGGGTGTTTGCGCGGGCGTCAGTACTTGATATTTGGTCGTGTCCGCTTGCGACTCGCCTGTGTGAGACTTTGGACATGAATTTACGTCTCGTTATTTTTGAGGATTTTTTTTCAGAATTCGTTCAAATATTTAGACTTCTGGCTCTTAAGCTCATTTGCATATGGTCTCTTTCGTTTCTCCGAAAAGTATTACATACCAGGCTCTGTAAATTTACATCACACTTAAACGCGTAATGCTCATTCCATTCTCGGGCAACTGAAGACTTGGTTTGATGCGAATACCTTACACCTTGGGAAAACGAATTTTTCTATCTTTCATGCTGCAGATCATATTTTCTATGCTTGTCAAAGCCCCCTTTTTATGAATGACGTCAGCATCCTTAAGACAAACTGCGTAAAATACCTTTGTCTTTTGATTGTGGTTCAGTTATTCTAGGCCTTTAAGCAACATATTGATGACCTCTGTAGAAACCTTGTTGAGGTTAATAGAAGTTTCTATCACTTAGGGCCTCGCTTGATCCTTCTGTGGCAATTCATTTATTTACTCACTTTTTTCCCAAGGTATGTTTTGATGCGGAAATATATGACATGGATAAACTCTCCTCATTCAAGCCCCTACAAGTTCTTCAAAACAATTTTTTTTTGTAAAAATAGGCGTTGATATGGGAATACCGTGCAAAGAGATCTTGACATCCCATTCATTTGTTAAGAATATTTTTTATCTATAAGTATCTCAGTAATAGTATTCCCATTTCCACCGATGCTTGCCATAGTACGAGAAGTAATGCTCTTTTTAAAGTTGGTAGGCACCATTCAAAACTCACTGCTATAGAAAATATAGAACTTTCTCCATAACGAAATTAACATGACTAGAGAGTATGCTACGTGTATGCGTAAAGTAAAACCTCACCCCAGTACACTTATTTTCTTTCTTTTGTTTGTTTTTCTTGTGTCGCCTAGATAAACGATTTTTTGTCTAGTGTGCTGTCCATATTGTATTTCTGATACCTGTTTGTTCGAACCAAATAACTAAATGGAATGAAAAATGGAATGAACAAAACTTCTTCAAGCGCAAATCGAAAAGCCCTAGAAGTGAAGGATCCGGAGTTCCCTTAAGGGCACTGGAAAAAATTTTGGAGGCCAGATTATCTGTGGTGTAATCTGAAGCATTTTTCCACGATTTTAATCCATTAAATGACCGTTTCTATTATTATGGAGTTAAATTTCGTTACGTTAGGTATACAAGCTATTGAATCAACATATGCCTACAATTTAGAGTGTGAGGGGAGGAGGAGATATTGGGGGGGGGGGACATGTCCTTCCCCGTCCTCTTCTCCCACGTGTTGATGCCCATGGATTTAAGTTTAGGAAACCATGTCATTAGCAGTGGCGTAGTTTCGGGGGGCTTAGGGGCCGAGCCCCACAAAATTGCCGCCCCCAAGAGTCCCCCACTGGCGATCTGGGCAAAACAAATTCACCCACTCTGGATAATTTTGAATAGATTCGGATTGATTGTGACAAACTCAATGTGTTTGAGAATAAAATAAAATCAAAGTTTACATTTTTCCACCAAAATTGCACTTCTTGATGGCTGCTATCAAGCCTTGCAAGTGCCATTTCCGGCGATCTGGAATGTATTAAAATCTCAAATTTTCTTGGTATTCTCCGCGCCAACCACGAAGACTCTTCGCTTGGATAGTAAACGGGAACCCCCCCCCCCACAAAAATCTCCAGCCCCCCCCCGAGCCCCCAAACAAAAAATCCTAGCTACGACACTGGTCATCAGAGTTTTTGCGGAACCATCCTACACATCAAAACGTTGTTGAGACAGAAGTGACTGATGTAACTAGAAGATGAAATGAAATTAAAAGCATCAAACAGAAAACCTAAGTCCCCGTTAGCCTTATCACCAGCTGTAAGTTCGTCATCATTTCAAACTAAAGTTGGTCCCTGCTTACAGAAAGCAGAGAGGTTCATTGCCCTTGGGGGACATGCATGCATGGCTATAACAGGAAAAATTTCTCTGAAGCTTTTGTAGTTTATGAAAAGCCTTTCGTTGTGGGATTACTTTTACTTAAAAAACCTTGAAATGTCACACATATTCACCCAAGCTCATGTGTGTAAAGAAACGAACGTAGACAGAAAGGCGCATAGCTTTAATTGTTTACAGTAACAGGGTGTCATGTAAAACTGTAAATGTCCTTCTTTAACTCTGTCAAATGAACGGGCTTTCATGATACTAGTAAAACTTTTATAAAAGATAGCACAAGTGGAGAAGGTGACGATCAAAAAGATCGAAAAGGGCGGGAAAACGGCAGGAAATCGATTGAGTGAGGATGGAAGTAGTAAAAAAAAAACCTGCTTAAGTACTGCTACTACTAAGATGTCGATTGCTAGCTTACCCATAATCGTTTAAAGAGAGAATGCAGTCACCCCAGTAAAGAATTGTATAGTAGACTATCCTATTTCCTGAGTGGCTCTTGAGAATCATGTGACAGTGTTTTTCTCATTCAATTGTAAAATTTGCAAGGAGCAAGTGCTTGGTTTACCTTGAATATGCAATATATATGTCCTAAAATATTATGAAAGATACTTGGAAGAGAAATAAGAAGAAATCTGTGACATTTAGCTATTGTTTCAAAATAAGTTTGGGGTGACTGCTTTTGACCTTTGAACGAATACCTAAATTACCTGTAACTATTCCCCTGCATCGATCGCAACCTTCATGCTAAAATTCCTTAGCGTCAAAATTGTATTTTTCGTGTATAAGAAAAAATCTCAATGGGAAAATAAATTAGAGGATCACTCCCGCTTTCCCCTTCAGTTAAGTTTCTGTACGGCGTCTTAAATATTTGAACACTTTAATTCAGACACATGTATATCCTAATGCAACCAGGATTTGCTAATCAGTGTAACGAATAATATCGTTTCTATGTAGCACTCTCGCTTCTTACACCGTTGAAGCTCTAGGGCAGGATTTAAGGGTAGGCGAACGCAACACTCTCCTGAGGGTCTCTTATCAAAAGGTCCCAACACCACCAATAAATCACAATATATCGGTAACTTAACCATGGCCCGTAGACTGTATATATAACTGTATAAGTGCCATATAAAAGAAAGAGCCGTATGGCAAATGCCTAGGAACCTGTTCGAGACGGGGAGGGGGCAGAACGTTGTTTCAGAGGAAAATTTGTGAACATTTGAAGGTCCTTAGATGCAATTTGGATCTACAAATTGGGCAAATTTTAAGGAACATTACTGCAAAATTTTGAAAATTTTTACAGAGGAAACAAGTAAGGAGTTTTCGTACTTGGATGGGGGGGGGTGGCGGAAGCATAGTTCCACCCCGCTTCCTACGCCTATGCATTATGGTTCTTCAGTCCTTGGATTGCGTGGGAGCGGAAGCGTAGTTCCACCCCACTTCCTACGTTTATGCATTATGGTGTTTCAGAATAGTTCCTTAATTGGTTTTCAGTGGCCCCACAATTAAATTACTGTCAAAGGTTCAGGACCATCTGCGACACGAATACTAACATACTTGAACCAGAACATGAAGCTCTTGCTTTTGGTGGGATGTCTAAAAATTGAGGTAATACTCACCGAGCGTGACACCAGGAAGAATATCCGTCCTGTTGTTTATGGTTTCAATGGCGAAGACCATCGCGTACATCCATTGTAAACTCAAAGGATTGATGCTACCATCTCTCACTCGGAGGAAATGAAGATCGAACAAACCTCCAAGCATTAAATCTCCTTCTCGGGTAAAAGATTCTGGGTACTGTTCATCTTTGCTCAAATTTTCTATGCCTTTGACGTCATTTGTCGAAACATGTAGACAAACTAGCATAGCAATCATTAATGTAAGATACCTCCTCTGTGGACGATCTTCTAAACCTTTCCACCCAGTAGTCATTTTGTCCCATCAGGCACTTAAAAAGTCGTCGATAGTTTGCAAGATTCACATTTTTCAGTTTTGTGATTGTTCAAAAGATTTACTGGTACCATGATGCTGTAGTGATGTTACTCTCATGTAGTAATGCGTAATATTCCTCATATTGGTATTACCATCGTTGTCACCTCAAGACTGGATTTCACGTCTGATAGAAAATGAAAGGAAAAAGGGAAAATTACTTACTTTGACTGTAAAGTGAAACACGAGCCTCGTATACCAGCAGTCTAAATAAATTCCGCGTTTAAGTGTGATGTAAATTTACAGAGCCTGGTATGTAATATACTTTTCGGAGAAACGACTTCGGATCATGTACACAACTCACTTGAAGCTTGTCGCTATGACAAATTATGAAATTTTGTAGTTGTGCTAGATATAATGTTGTATTTAGCTGCGATAAAAAATTTCATTTACCCTGATTGTCTAATTCGGTATAACTATCGGTGTTGCTGGGAACTAGAATATGTTCATGCGTGTTAATGATTTTCAATTGACGTAAATACCACGTACATTTCCCTAAAATCACAAGTCACATGAACGGTTACAAGAAAAGCAGACTGAAAAGAGGTTACAGCGTTGTCCCTCGCGATAATTTCAACTGTCATTGTAACACGAACAATGGTCGAAAATATAGCTTACACTTATTACAACAAGGTTCAAAACTGTTGATAGGACGTCCTTATGGAATGATTCAGATTTCAATCAAATGCAATAATGAAGACGGTGCCACTAACAGAACCTCCATATCTTACTTTGTCTTCTTTGTTGTCGAGATATTACCACTGTCACGTGTCATATCTGCATATGGAGCCTTCATCTTTCAAACAGACAAATCAAGGATAACCACTCTGATTTGCGACAAGTCTTTGATCATGTCATTGGATCACTTTTCTATTCGAACGTTATGTTTTTCTTAACAACGCATTTGCAGTGGTCTAACCAATCGTTTTTAAGATGGTAGCAGAAATGGATATGATGGGGAGAGCATGCTTTGAAATACCATACAGACAATAACATATCCTGTGTGTGAAACGAAAATGAAAACCAAACGCAAACCTTAAACTATTTGAGAAAGCTAAAATGCCTTACGTAATTCTTAGGCTTGTTTTAAGTCTTCTGCCACGACAATATTTAAAGACAGATTTGCATCACCCCAGGTATGACTTTAATACAGGGGTGAGCAAAAGTCTCAATTGGTCAGTTGGTGGCTACTCTTTGATTGACATCAGAGTTACAATATTCAAAAGATGCAGAGCAGCTTATATTACACAGAACTCACAGAGAATGTTTTGATTACACATGGGGTCTTTTATGCTCAGCATATGAGCAGTGAACTATGTTTGTGTCTGCACAAGGAGAAGCAGTAAAGACAATTATGGGCGGGGCTTACCACCAAATAAAAGTCATACTTGGGGTGATGCAAATCCCTCTTTAAGGTAATATACGAATAAGTGAGGAAGTTAATAACTACAGCCATCACAGTGGTATCTGACCAAGCATTCGTCGCTCGTCGTGATGACAATTAAGACAAGTGGCTAGTTCTCTTGTGATTAAAGTCACCGGACTATGACTTCGTTTGCTACTCCTACAGGAGTGACCACAGCTACTTTAGGCTGGAAAGTTCGTATTATGATCTTCGTGCCTCACATCTAACAGTCTAAATGGCAATCATTTTAACGTTCAGTTTTAGACCAGAAAGTATCCAGTTATAACACTTTATGGTACCTTTTGCTCATTACCGTCCAAAACATATGTCCAGTTAAGGAAGTTCATGCAATTCAAGGGTTTAATTGGTTAAATGTGAACAAATCTGTGCATTGCTTAGGGCATGGTCACTTCAAGTGCACAACAGAGATGCAACAGAACGCTCTTGTAAATTAGGACGAGGCGAACCAATGAGCTGATGGCGGCTTTTGTCCGATAAAGTGCTGTGGCGAAGAACACTTGTCCTAATTTTGCAGTTGGACTATAGCAAACATTTGCTGCATAGAGCTGGTAAAATTATTCTGAAACTGAGTGAAATTCATCGTCATTAGTTCTAGTTCTTTTCAACATAAGCACTTGCATAGGCGTACACCCGGGGCTAGGGGTCATAGCCTCCCAGAGTTCGGGCAAAACCTATTTCCCTTTCATTTGTGTGGAAACAAATCCGTCGATTTTTTCACATAATACCGGCCTTTCTCGGGCAAAAAGGGCTACGAGTATCTGTAAGTTATTTAACAAACTAAAAGTCCACGAGGCCATCTCTTTGAATTTCTTACACATGACAGAATGATTATGATTAATGTAGGTACTGTCATGTTTTATAATGTTACCCACTATTTACAAATCCATTAATTTGCTGACATTTTAGTCACAAAATATAGTCGTAAGGAAACCAGAGTGCAGCAGTGACTTATGCACAAAAGTAGCTGTAACGTATGTACGGAAACAATATTTTAATACTCAATAGAGCCCTTTCCAAATATAAAGCAGTTGCAAAGGATTGTGGGACAGAGTTTTCGTGTTCGTCGTTTTAGTGTTTGGGGCACAATTATAAAATGCCATTGACAACAAAAGACCCGTAACCAAAACTCCATCCCACAATCCTTTGTATTGCTATTTGGAAAAGGGTCTATTGCACAATGTGATGGCTTAAACAGGTTATTGAGCAGTTGCTAAAAAAAGTTTTATTTAATTAATGTGATTCGTATACAAACAAAGTACCGGCATGAAAAGAATGCATGTTTAATTTTTTATATCAAGTTTTAATCAGTTTTTCAGAGTTTAATTTCTAATAATCCCAAGATGACCTTTCACTCCAAGCAGTAGTCTTCACCTACTAGATAAGACGCATTCACACTATGAACAGGAAAACTATCCAGATCTCTTATCATCAAAACCAAAAACCTGTCCATATTTTAAACACTCTAATCAACTGGGCATCGAACCGGAAAGTGGTCAAATATTTGAATAAATTTGGTTAGGAAATGGATCAATTCTAGTCCTTTTCGAATCCTTGCCGGGCAAAAGGAATCTATCCAATCACGCTGGTGAATGTATGTAATTGTGTGCGTGAATGTGTGTAATTGTGTGCGTGTGTTCATGTGTATGTTTGTGCCGCTTAGCTTGTAAACATGATATCACAATACAGCAATGATGGATACTTTTCATATTGTTGTATAGCTGTATCATAATTGGAGGAAGGACCCTATTGTTTTTGTGGTGTCAAAGGTCATTTGAGGCCACCAGGGATCAAAAGCCTAAATCATTCTAAACAGGATATCCCGAGGTAAAAAGCAAGGATACTTTGCATACTTACAATGTGAATAGGTACCGTAATTGTCAGTAAATCGTTTTGGTAGAGTCCATTTTTTTTGAGGTTACAGGAGGTAAAACTACGAAAACCAAGAAACTTGCTTGTAAACATGTTATTTCAACTTGATAGAAATGATGGGTAATTTTATGGCAAACTAGCCTGAGACTTGACGTTACTACACTTGTCCCATTTGTTAAACATTTTTATTTCCATTTATTGGCAATTGTATCTTTATCTTCTGAAATGTCTGTTTTTGATTAATTGTAAAAGCTTACATTATTGTTTTGTACTTATGATTGATTGATAAGAAGAATAAAATAAAAAAAAAAAAAATATTTCATCAACTTCCAAACTGGGCACGAAAAATCAGATTTGGCTTAAATTTGTACAGCGAATTGTTTAGTGTGAAGTGAGTTTCTAAACAAATATTCAAATTTGGGTTTGCGAAGGTTGTAGGCTTGTAGTAATGGTTCATTTCCTTTGTTTGATTTAAAGGGAGAATGCAGTCCTCCCAATAAAGAATTGTATAGTAGACTATCCTATTTTCTGAATGGCTCTTGAGAATCATGTGACAGTATTTTTCTCACTCAGTTGTAAAATTTACAAGGAGCAACTGCCTGGCTTACCTTGAATATGCAATATTTATGTCCTAAAATAGTATGAAAAATACTTGGAAGAGAAATAAGAAGAAATTCATGACATTTAGCTATTGTTTCAAAATAGGTTTGGGCGACTGCTTTTGACCTTTAATTTGCACAGCCTCACAGGCTCTGCTATATGGCCTGAGGTTTCTTGCGTAAACGAAAATTGGTCAATGCACTAGCGTCGGTCAGTCCAATATCTAAGACCGTCAAGGAGATCAGCATGTAACGCACTTTTAGGAAACTCAGTACATTTCCAGATACGATAACTCAAGACAGGAAAACCGTGCACCGCGTGTGCAAAATCTACGTCATGCGTGCAGTGTGCTTTATTGTTTGCCTCCAAAACGACGTCGCGTGACGCCGATGCATAAGGTCTATAAAAAACAGCTTCTGTAAGTGGGACCATACTGTACGTGGTATAATGCTGTTATATGCAGTGGCAAGCGATGTTACTTCAGACTAGCTCTTACAAAAACTGCATTTTAGATAGTCACCCTGTTCTATTTCAGATTGGTTCAGCCACTGATATATGAACAATTTTGCAGCTCATTTAGAAACCATAAATCTTATCTGAATGATGACAGAGCTGGAGTCGAGTTTGCAACTTTCGTACTTTCAATGTAAATTTACTCATGCAGGTATAAATTTTGTTTGAAAGGCATGTCATTCTTCTAGCATCGATGCTTATTTGTCGAGAAAAAAAGCTTATTTCGCTGATGTTTTCTACATATAGGCTACTATTCGTTTTATAGGATGTTAAACCATTGCCCCGATTTTTAGAAATTGTCAAACCAGCATTCCTTTTTCCGCGAGCATGATTTAGTCAATAAGCCAGTTCAGAGCTATTAATGGGCATGCACAGTGGCTTCAGGTCATAGGTCATAATGCATGTGCTTAGGTTCCTAAATTGTGCACTGTGCCCTTACATTTATTCTAATTGTGGTTAGATATACTTACGAAATTTGAAGACTTTCAACAAGACATTTCAGAGTTATTGTTGGGCACAATGCTCAATTTACGAACGTAAGCACAGTATTATGTACCCATATGACATATGACCTGAGGCCACTGTGCATGCGCAGTGATAACTCTAAACCGGCTTATTAACTTGTGCGACATCCACAAGCATTAGGCTTAACTGGATTCGACAGTGAAATTTAAACTGCCTATGAGGAGCATATAGTAAAATATATGACTACAAGCATGCTCTTAAATCACAAATCACATCACTTATAGTAGAGAGTGATTTTTGGTGACTGGAAACTCGTACTCACGGGTCACTGTAAGATTAGTTGACTCTAAGTCCTGCCAAGATGTGCAAGCTCTATTGATCTCCGTTAATGAGCAACGACGTGCTTACCGTTGCAAGATTTATTAAAATTTCAGTGATTCAGTTGATTGATCGAATTACTGGTGTCGGTTTAAAAAAAAACCTTTTTTCAGTACTCCCACAGTCAATCGGTTATGACTGATGGAACTAATTAGTAAGACAACTGACCATCTTCAGCGTATCTGTCCTTCACGCTATCCTGACGACCTACAATCTCCCTTAGGTGTTACAAATATAATTGAACTTACCCTCTGCTTCAGTGCTTCCAAAAATAACTTTCACTTCACAGCACGAACCCTACTGTTTGCTTTGTGGGTACGAACTGTCATTGCACTTCCTTAAAAACCCGAATGTATTAAGTTTTTGTTTCATTAACTTGTTTCATGTATGAATTTATGTGGTATGTTTCAACGGAATTCTGTGTGGTAATCTTAAAACTTTGTTTCGACTGACACAAGATATTTCACCAGCTTATGATAACTCACCCATTAGCCCGTATCCTTCCCTTCCTTAATAAAGTACAGTGTGAAAGTCAAATGAGGAATATTTACTCACCCTACCACACACGACTGCGTCCTAATCTGAAGATTTATTTTATGGCATCAAATAAAGACGCATTTCCGTAAACTATCGAAATTTTTTTGTCGTCTCAGTAAGCAAGCTTTATTGAGTCTCTCAAACAAAGGTCTTGGTGGATTTATGTGCTCTTAAAACAATTTTTATCTGAAGTGTAAAATTAAGAAAAGTCAATTAGAAGAGAAGGTATATCTTTGATTTAATTCGATACCTTCCATACTCATCGGAGGAATTCACCTTTACACTGGGTTTTAACAAAGCAAACAAGTCAAGGCTTACTTCAAGGGTTGAATATATGCTTTAGCGTGACATTTATATCAACAACGTAAAGGCACTTTGTTCATCTTCGTACTTTAGACAGACTGGAAGCTTTGAATTGAACAAGGCTTTCTTACGCTATATTTTATCAGTGAATGATAAGAAAAAGGATATCTTCACGCATAATAGTTAAAAGTAAAGATTATTTTTGTCGTAGGCAGGCGCGTACCTACGGGGGGAGGGGCTGGGGGCCAGGCCCCCAGAAATTGTGTGTTTCCTATAAAATTTGTAAGAATTATAGACCACGATCAATGCCGTGACCCCTCATTTGTTACCTAGGTCCCCTAAAAATTTCATCCTAGCTACACCCCTGGTCGTAGGCCTTCGGTTTCAAGAACTTCCACGGGACTGCGTGTTTTGAACCTCCGAACATTGTAATCTCTCACCTGTATTATTTAGCAGGAAAGTTACATATAATGTTCAATATGATAGCCTGTTTAAGTCCTTGTAAAAGCATAAAGCAAGGAAAAAACTTACTGCCTCTTCCAAAGTGTGTGGTTGTTAATTTATGGTTCAACAAAGTTATTGCCTTAGGCTTTTCAACTTATTTTCAGTTGAACTATTACGAAAAGAGCCTGATATTTCACATTACTGTTTTACTACTATGCAAGAATCACTTTCAATATCCGTTTTGTATCTCAGTGTCATTTTAAAGAGATTGTTTCTATGAATACACTAAAATCATTAAGAGGAAAACTGATAATGTCAACACTTAAACTGGATAAACACTTTCTTTGTTACAACTCACTAAAATGTACATTTTATTGTCACTTCTGACTTTGAAGCGGTTTTAAAAATTGCGCTGTTTAAAACAGAAACTTCAAAATATTCACTTGAGATTACAACACGAATATCCGTAAAAACAGAAAAAGCAAGGTGATTTCAGAAAGTGGCGTGTTTACTGTCTCAGCTTGAAAGTTGTCGTTTTACATACAGCCCTATTTAACGAATGAAAGGTAGCACAGGATGTCGGGTACATTGAATTTGTTGATATATTCAGTATTCTTGAAATTAAAGGTGTGCCTTTGTCTGATTTTAGATGGCTGCACTCCAAATCGTTGGTCTCAACCAGGCCCGTAGCCAGACAAGGTACTGGAGGGGGACCAAAATTTTTCCGGGGGGCGAAAATTTTTTCGGGGGGGGGGGCTAAATGTCTAGAAATGTATTAAGTCAATGGTAATATTCAAACTCTCTGGGGGAGGCGAAAAATTTCAGGGGGGCTTAACCCCCTGGCCCTCCTTGACTACGGTCGATTTGGCGAATTAAGTTTGAGATTTTGACTCTACACGGAGCGCCAGTAACTTTGCGTCAAGCGCGTAAATTTAGGGTAGGGGCCTAAGGTCGTGGTCTCCCTTTCCTGAAACAATGATGAAAACGAAGGGGAAGTGAAAAAAAAACAGGAGAAAAAAGAAAACTGGAGGAAAAAGTACACTTTTCTGAACACATTCTTCTGAAGTATAATGTTCGATAAATATAGATTGAATTTTTACTTTTAAAGGAATCGGATAAGCTTCCTACTTACAACCACGGCAATCCACAGAAGAAGTTATCGGGCTGACTGAGGGCTATATGGTGCCAAGAGCAGCTGAGCTGAGTTGCTTGGCGTTGGTGCTAATTTACAGATAGTTTGATGTCAACATTAAAAATTTTGGGGGAATTTAAGGGGGTATGGGAACACATGGTAAAAGTAAATCTGCAGTAAAAATTTGGCTGGAAGAGTGCAATCAGCTACAAACTAGGGCGGGGGGGGGGAACTTAGGAACGCTTCGCACTCACAGTCTCTCATCGGTGCAGTTGAGATTCGCCGTCGTTTGCCCCCTCCTTTGAAACTTCTTGGACCCCTTCTTGGTTTGTGTGCTGCAATGATTTTTCCAAAAATGCCTCCCAGATTGCAGGCCCGTAGCCAGACAAGGTACGGAAGGAAGAGGGTGGGGGAAAAACTTTCGGGGCGACAAATTTTTTCAAGAGGATATACTAAAATGCGTCAAAACAATAGAATTTTTCATTTTCTAGGGGGCGAAAATTTTTCCATTGGGATTTTCCCCTTGGCTCCCTGCCCCCCCCCCACTTGGCTACGGGCGCCAGGTTGCCATAAATTGCAGTTCTGAAAGGGGAGAAGGCCGCTGCTCCGACCCTTAGGGAAATGTTCGTTTGATATGGCTTACATGCAAAATGCATAGCCTACTATCTTTAGAAAGGCTTTGTACTGACTATATACCTTGAAATTCTCTAAATTTGGTGAAATTCTGGCACTTAGTGCAGGGTGTAAGGGAAGGAGGGTCTCATAATCTGATAATAGAAAGGGTCATTTCATTTAAATGAGTCAGATGTTAAAATGTCAAGAAACAGACCAAAATGTTAAAGCCTGGGCATTTGTTAGCAGAGGGATTTCGCTCATAGACGTAGGAGACGGGGGCTGCAGCTCCCAAACCAAATTTTTTTGTGAAAATCCGGGCAATATGCTGAAAATTTTTCGGGCGTCTACTGAAAGAAAAATAATGCAATGATGTAGCTAAAGGTAATTAATAGTTTAAGAAACTTCCTTGGCAATGAATTTTAAGTTGTGATTTGAATTGCACCAGCACCTATATATTCGGTATTAATTCACCAGTGTGTTTTAATGGTTAAATTATGATTATCAGTGGTGTATTTTGGAGGTCCATTGGGCCATGCCCCCCCCCAATATTTTACTTTTATTTTTTTTATTTTACTTTTTACCTTCAAAGGTAGCATAAGTGGCACCGGATTGCTTGTAAGGGCACCTAATTTTTCACAAATTTTCAAAGGGGGGAGGGAGACACCCACTCTCCTTAACCCCTCCCCCAGGCCGACGATCACACAACATACTGCTTGCCCCCACCCCATAACAGAAATCCTGGCTATGCCACTGATTACTATTATATTGTAATGACTTCCCCCCAAATTATAATCAATATGGAAGGATAGTAACACGGCAAATGATTGTATGTAATTGGCATGCGGTGTGATAACCGATGCATACGCATTAACATGATGAACGCGTGTGGAGCGCGCGGAAATTTTTGGTTATATTTTTCGAGCAAGTCGTTACAGCCCCTCCCCCACCTAATCAACTTGGGCTCCTACGCCCATGATTTCGCTGAACATATAACCTCCTATACTCTCCTATACCACAGTTTTAATTCGGTAAAGAGAAAAACCTAAATCGCGCGCGAAGCGCGGAAAATGTTAAAGACTTGTAACTACGCAGAATATGACATGCATCCTTAAATCCAGAAGATATACTCACCCTCCCCCAGAGAGGGTATTAAGTTTAATTTGGATCCGGAAAGTGAGGTACATCGACCATTTCTGCGTGTCAATGGTGAGATCCAGGGGCGGGCCTCGGAAGCGTCGTGAGTAATAAAAATGGGGACACTCGCATGAAGATTTTAGCTGATCCACATGACGTTAGAAGTAAATCCAGCTCCTAAAAAAATCGCCATAATTTGGAACGAGAGTTCAGAAGATCTGCTTGATATGAGGAGAATGAGCGAGGGGAAAAGGTATAACCGAGGAATTCAAGTACGACTTATTTAGGCTCTAGGCGTCTTGCTAATTTTAAGAGTGACAAAAGAAATGGACTGCCACATTCCGTGGCGTGGAGGGGTTGAATAATATAGCCAGCCACAAATTACCCAATGAAAAGAATGCTTGCCCAACTAAAATCACTATTTTTTACCAATAAGAAGTAAGCTTTCCCCAATTTTGGGATAGGTACTAGCTGAGTACTTTTTGAGGGAACTTCATTGGTCAATTTGTACCCAACATTTACGTCAGGGGTGGGGAACCTTTTTCCCCTGACGGGCCGTTTTGATAGTCATAATCCACTCGCGGGCCACAGAGAGCGAGTGCGCAACAAGCGCAACAAGGATTCGGCACCCGAATTATGTCTCCCGATATGGTGGACACGTTATATTGTGCAAACTAGGATTTTAATAACATAAAAAACTCCCAAATATCAGGGAGTTGCTATCATCCGCAGTAACATACCGGTAGTGTTTCGCACCAGTTTTACTACGTGAAATATCCGAAAAGTGATATTAGTAGGATAAACGGTGGGCACCGTGGGTTAAAAGATTATTTATCATTTACTTTTCAAGTGATTCTGTATTTGCATGTATGAGTTTCTTCGCGGGCCGCATACGGCCCGCGGGCAGGAGGTTCCCCACCCCTGATTTAGGTAAACATATCACCCAACCGCTGTTGAGCAAAATTTGCTCAATAATAATTTGGACATATACGTGTCTAGAGTTGGTAAATAGTTGGTCAAAATATTTGCCCAACCGTTTAAGAGTTCTGGTAAACAACCAAAACAAAAAGTGACTTCTACGCAAAATGGCTTTAACACTTTCAAGGTGCTTCCGTTACATAGGACTTACGCAAGTGCTATTTGTAAAACTTTGCTGTCCGTTATATATCACTTTCTAAGTGCTACGAAATAGCTCTTCAAGTGCTGAAATTAGTAATTCGTATTTTAGAGTGTAATGTGTATTAACCAGAAGCATGTTAATTCCTTGTGTTAGTGTCCTGACAATGTCAATCAGACGTGAAGCGTGAACTGTGTATAATTGCACGCGAAGCGTGCTGAATATTTGCATTGGGTGCCACTCTCTATGATACAAATCACCTACGGGTTTTGCACTGAGGCACTTATAGTGTTATGACAAAATGTGTATTCTACGAAGGCAGGGCTAATGTGCAAACAGGCTTCGGTGTCGAGGTACATCAAACGACCAAATAGACGACGCTTTGAAACCAACCAAATTCGAGGCAAGATTTTATAGGATTAAAGCTAAAGACGATGTAATTTTCTATTTAAAGTGCAAATTAAAATATCATAAAATATACTGAAATATAATTGATAAATCCACGAAAATCACTTTACAGAGCTGACTCAAATATACTGAGTCTAAAACCTTCGTTCCCGCCCATTACGGCATGAATGGCAATTTATGCGTTGAAGAATGCCACCTAATTTTTCTAAATTTAATCTTCAGTTTTTCGAGTTTCTCCGCTTTGTTTAAAGCAGACACACTGCCAGAGACCAAAAAGGCGTTTGTATCATCATGACCGGTCAGACCACCCTACTGTAAATCCAAGATTACCTAGACCACCCAAAACCAACTTCTGGCTGGGGTGGGATCGGTTTGGCCCAGGTGAACAATGGTCTGTGCACAACTGGATGAGTTGTAACCAGGCCAGCAGACAGACAATGTACAGAAGGGGGACATAGCTTCATGGGGCGAAATTTGTAAGGGGACAAGAACCTTAAAATTGCTTTACGGCAATGGAAATTTTGGATTTTCAAGGGGGCGAATTTTCAGGGGCGCCTCCCCTGCCCTTTGGTTAAGGGGTTAGACGTAGCTTAAACAAGCAGCCAATTTAGCCTGTAGTATATAGCTGCATTATATATTACTATAACTGTTACCAGGGGCGAATCCAGGATTTCTGAAAAGGTGGGGGGGGGGGGGGCGAAGTTGTTCGACCTGTGATTGATGGCACTATACCATCTAAGCGGAGCGCCACCATCAGTTGGCCCGGAGCGTACAAGAAAATTTTTGACAAAATAGACCTCTCAGATCGCAGGAAACAGCACTTCCCATGTCTTATTTTTGCATTTTCTGCTTCATATAATTTCATGTCTCAACTCTCAACACATTAATTTTTCCTCAAGTTATTAACAGAAGACAGTTATAATAGGTACAGTGCCTTACTACAATGCATCCTGTTTAAGGCGTCTAATCCAGTGGCGCCGCCAGGGTTTGGTGATGGGGAGGGGGGCAGAACAGATGACGTCGTAATGCCACCTCAGCCCTCCCAAGTCTGGGTAATTTGTACCTTTTTTATGCGCGCCCTGCGATTGTATACAGCAGTGTCAGATCCTTTTTGTCAATAGGTAAAGGTGCCGTCCTGGGGGAGGAGGGGTCTAAGGGGAGGGGGTGTCTCCCTCCCCTTTGAGAATTTTTTGTTAATTTAAGGTTGCCTAGATGAAAAATGGTGCTATCTTTGGGGACATTTTTTGAACTGATCATGTACAGCTGGAAAATATCCTTACTTAGTGAATTCTAATAATTCTAATTTTTCATTAAATAAGATAACCATGACAAAACCTGCATTCATGCTCTGCATCGAGACACTTCCAATTCATCAACAAACCTATTTGCCAATCACAAAACCAGTATTTTACCTGAGAATTCGTAAACAGCTTTAGTTAAACTTTTGTTGCTGTGCTTCTGAGGGAGTTGTTACCGGAAATTATTGATAATGAGGACAATATTGGGGTAAGGTTTGAAGCGCGCGGAGCGCGCGAAAATTTTAATAGTTTGCGAAGGATTTTAGATAACTCTGATAGTTTGCAAACCATTTGTGATAGAAAATGGTGATAATAGATCCATCACTTAGTCGAAAACACACCTCACCCTACCCCCTACAGAAATCTATAGCTTAAACGCCTTTTGGGATTATTTTAAAATTTTCCAAAAAATTCTGATATCGATTGGGGGCACGCGCCCCCATGCCCATCCCCCCCGTGACGGCGCCTCTGCTCTTATTCATTAACGAGGTGAATATTGAGGGACTTCCTTGAGCAATTTGTGACGCATATCTTAGTTCGACTTGATGCCAGGACCCAGGTACCTTGCATTGGCATGTGGGCATAAATGTACGTTTTATCACGTGCATGTTCCCGTCTGCCTAATTTCTTGTTTTGCGTGGACTCAGTGAGAAAGTGAAAATGACCCAAAATTCACGAGACTTGGCAGCCCTGTCATTGTCTTGGGGGTACGTCCAGGCAGTCTAATCATGGTATTATTGTAGGCCTTACATGGTATCAAAACTGAATGACCGAATTGTATTGATTCCGATCACTATATTTCTAAATAAAATTTTGTTGGTGATGTGCACTGTAGGCCAATCCTAACGTCTTTCAGAGAAAAATCGAGGGATTAATTAACTGACAGAACAGCATTTGGGCATTTAGTTTGTCATTGATTATGGTTATGCTTGTTGATTGCTGATTTTTACTTGGTTTATAATTCCTCAATTTTTTCCTTAGGAATTTATTTATGGAGGGACGTCTCCCTCACTGAAAATTTGCCCCGTTCCCCCGCTTTCGCCGCCTGTGCGTAGCATACCAGAAAATAAGGGTAGAATCACATCCCAGATAGCCGGAAAAGACACTTCTAAGGCCTTGTAATTCGCATGATTTTCCATTTTAATTCTCTTGTTCTGAAAACTGAGTATTGAACAGATGACATAGAAAAGTATGATTGTAAGGATTGTTCTGTCGAATGATACCATCAGCTGTATGGGAGTATCGAGAATGATGGTAGCCATAATCAAGGCTTGATGAAGGGCTTTGTTGGTACGGCGTGAATCCTGGAAACCAGGGTGTTGTTACTTAGAGATCAAGTTGCACTGTAGTGTCTGGTCAAGACGGCAAATACAGGGTCCCTGGTAAACGGACAAAGTGGTGTCTCATAGAGGCACCACATGGCTTAAGATTCAATAAGTCACTTAGAGTTTGCAAAGTGTAGGCTATCATATTTTGAGCAATCATTATGATGGTTTCTGAATAGTCATTACTAATCTCGCAATACACAATTACTCTTGTGTTCCTCTTGCCTTCTCTGCAATGTGTCCATACCATGTTCCCCTTTGACCGGCATGAACCCCCTACCACCCACAACATGGGTTTTCATCCTGGTTCAGATGAAAAAAAAAGATAACCAGATTTTTTAAAAAGATAACCAGATTTCCATTCCAATGATATTTAAAGTCGGGTGTTGGGAGGAAATGAGAAAAGGTTTGAAGCTAAGGCCGCCTGATTTTTTCCCTCTCCGATATGGGCATTTTGTATTTTCAAAATTCCACGAAAACGTGTCAAAATCAAGGCTGGGGTTAGAATAGGTTTAAAGTCGGCCTCGAACTTGCGAATGGAGCATGATCTCTCATATTCCAACCTCTAAATTGGGAAAAGACAACCATAAGCTCATTAGTGAAAAAGGGAGCGTGGTTGGATTCTAACAGTTTGATTGGTCGACGGCCCTCCATTTCTGTCGAACAAACAAAGCTAGATTTTGACAAACAAGTCAAGGCGTGGCAAACACAATCATGTGTAGTAAGATAGCATGCGTGTGAATTGTCTCAATCGACGTTCAAACTGATTTGCTATGCACCATGACTCCCATGCTTCGAGGTTGTTAATTGCAGCTTCATTCTCTATCACTCCACTCTCTGTCCTTTTCTCTATCTCTTCTCCTTTCCGTTTTTTCTCTCTTTTTTTCCTTTCACTTTTTTTCATTTTTAAAAGGGGGCGGGGCCGGGCCGGGTCGGCCCCCTAGATCCGCCCCTGGTTACAAGTTGTTTCACGGTTTTAATTCTACAACAGGCCTTTGTACCACAAGTCACTGTAGACCGTATTCAATGACATTACCATCTACTTGACAACTGACTTCGACGTCATGTAAGAGGCCAAATAATGAATACAATGTATACAATAGTTGTAGTTACGGCGACCTTGGCTAAGATAAACTCGGGTTTACCCTAGCCAAAGTCGCACTTCGATTTCTACGGTCGTGTGACGTCATACGGGCACAATGTATCTGCCAATAGTTTCAGTCATCACAATGAAGGCAGAATGGCAATATTCTCCCCGAATAAACTTTAATTGCTGTAAACATTCAGGCTGATTAAAAGCTTCGTAACCATAGGCCTATTATAACGAGGCATTATTAATCTCATTCTGATTAAATGGAAGAGATAAAGTGGAACCGAACTGTGGCTATAATAGTTGGGAATCGCCGCGTGCGGGGAGTAGTTCAGTGAGGTAAAAGTTAAATCAGCTTCAAATATATAGGTGGAAATAACGAGTTTCGAGCTATAATAGTGCTAAAAGATGGGCTTTGCCGATTAGTAATGACATACATATAACGATAGACCTATTGCTTGTAACGCGGTATTCTTAATCTCATTCAGATTAAACAGAAGAGATAAAGTGGAAGCGAACTGTTGCTATATTAGTTTGGAATCGCGGTCTGGGTGAGGAGTTCAGTGGGTCAAAAGTCATCAACGCCAAAATGAGTTGAAATGACGAGTTCGAGCTATAATGGTGCCGTAAGATGGGTAATGCCAATAATAAATGACATACAATAAACGACACATAATTGGGGTAAGATGTGAGTCAGCTCTTTGCATCCGTCAAGTCTGCAGATTCACCTAGCTTGGGGATACCAACACAGAATCGATACAATTTGCTGGAGAGCCGGTCAACTGGGGGCTTCCGAGTGCCATGTAATGATTTTAACATACCCACATGCAATGGAAAATTGAATTGAAACTGTATGCCCTAGTTTATAGGAATAGGCCTGAAATCAGGCTTCTGTTTAGATATAGTGGATATCACCTAAAATTTAAAAACAGTGAAGATCATTTACAAGTTGATCGATTAAGTACCAGATGCAGAGATTGATACTTGCCATTCTGATGCTGAATGGGTAGGGGGCATGTCCCCCAAACGAGACCATGTAATCAACAGTGTGAGTGATCAAAGAAAGAAAGTACATTTCTTTCACGTAACCATGAACTCGAATTTCTCAGTTACACTTTGTCCGTATTTTCATCTTCTCGCCTACATCTTGTCTCAACCAAGGTATCGTCCGATACTTTCGTAAGGCAAAACAACGTTTACGATTACGGATTGATGACAACGTACTCGAGCAGGGAACTGGCATTACAAGGAGATAAAACGGCAGCTCTTTACTTTGTGCATACTCATATAGTTTCCCTCAAGGTCATTTGGTTTCTCCTGCATAACTTCCCACAATAATGCGTGTCTCGGCTTCCTATACAGAGAGGCTCAGCGTACCCTGTGGACTCTTGTTTGCTCAACCCCCCCCCCCCCTTTAAAGCTTCCCTACTCCGCGAAGCGCACTCTGTTTGCTCAGCCTCTCTTAAAGGCTTCCCAAACACCGTTACACCTTCCGCCCAAGCGAAGGGGATTGCGTACAGTTTTGGACGCCAACATCATTACCATAATGACATATTCATGCATTCATTCATGTATTCATGCTATTGTTTTTATTGAGTGAGTGTGTGTTACTCAGACAGGTATAAAACTAACAGCCGAGACTGAAACCTGAGAAGTCTGATCATTACTGTGTTGCATAACCACCTGTGCAGGGGTTACTACAAGGGATTGGTATCACAGTGACATACCAACACTGTGGGTGTCATAGCTAGGCTACTGCATGATTTAAACAGGACCAGATGTTGCATTGTTTTGAATATTCACTAACAATCAACCAGTCTTAGGGCCACATATTTCTATGAATATCCAAAAAATTTTGTTTGGTGTTCATTTGGGCAGGCGTTAGGGATATGACTGATCAGGGAATATGCCACACAGCCTGCTACGTAGGGATATGACTGGACAAGGAATATGCCGTACAGCCTGCTACGTAGGCAAGGCTCAGCGTGGAAAGACATCCGAGGTTATACTTCCACGCTGAGAAAATCATGAGAAGTTTCAATTCATTCATGCAAGCAGCCTAGCTATCGCCTTTTTAAAACCAAGTATGAGAAAGCAACGTACCCTTATTTTGGCCCGAGATTTATCAAACACCATAACACTGTTTACCTGCAGACTCCAGAGCCTAACGCGGTATGCACTTTCCGCGTGGCACTCCAAGTTCTGCTACCAGTATACGTTTTAGTGAATTAATATTTGAAAGACTCCCTATGCCCTCAAATCTGCACCAAAAAGGACAAACTAGCAAAACGAGAATATTATTGCTCCAGTCAAATCTCACATATTCACATACCTTCTGAGATCCTCCGTCCCCAGTTTGTACCAATTCGTGTAATGAGGAATCGTGCACATATCCCATATGCAACCAATGACCACACACTAACGTCACGTATCGATCATACACAGCAATAATAAAGATAACTCAAGATGTACTTTGATGGGTCCAAAGTTGATCGAGTTCCTCTGCATGGGCGTTGGAACATAGGGGGTTTATGCAAATAACCTTGAAAATCAAATACAGTGGCTCATATCGTTTTGAAGCATATCTTATACAAGTACAGATCGCGAATAAACTATCACCGAAGGCAAAGAGCACCTCATAGAGTGTCGAGTTATTGTTATTACAAGTATAATATCTCTTGGTGGATCACCAACTTAATGCAAACATAGCTCCGTCTGAGTGTACAATAGTTTCTGTTTAATCCTTCTGTAAGTATGACGCGTCGGGATTTTACCTAATAAAACAAAAAAGCTGTAATAGAAAAATGTTCGGTCAGTGCTTAAAATTGACCAAGAATTCTTTGAGTACATTTTGACAGCGGAAAGAACAATAAGCCGGAGGAAATTTTTGGGGAATTATTGTATGACCTTTACTGTCTTAACTCTCCTGATCAATCGGGCCAGGGAGTTGCTGGGCTACCGTCAGTATTACTTTCCGGCCCCTGTGTAGAATGTGGCGTAAGCGCAAATCATCCAGGGTCGACCTCTTTGTTTTAAGTGAGTTCTGACGGAAATTACAATGAAAATAATGATAAGCCTATTAAAATATTTAAAGAGGAATGGGTTTTATTTTGCCAGGCAGAATTTCCGGTGATTGTGAATCGAATTATCTCAGGAATTATCAAGATAATATTCCATTCTTGCACATCCAAATGTGTTACAGTAGTCCAATTTGCACATTTAACTTTTTATGAGATCCTCATTTAAAGCTGTTGAAATTTCGGCACTCCTCCCATAAAAAAATGAAAGTACCAACCATCTCTAAAGGGAGAATGCAGTCAACCCAAAAAAGAATTGTATAGTAGACTATCCTATTTCCTGAATGGCTCTTGAGAATCATGTGACAGTATTTTTCTCACTCAATTGTAAAATTTACAAGGAGCAACTGCTTGATTTACCTTGAATATGCAATATTTATGTTCTAAAATATCATGGAAGATACTTGGAAGCAAATTAAGAAGAAATTTGTGACATTTAGCAATTGTTTCAAAATAAGTTTGGGGCGACTGCTTCTGACCTTTAACGTTTTTATCATTTATTTCAACACCGGTAGGACCAATTCTTTGATGAAAAGGCCACGCTTTCACTTGTCAGTATTGCACAGTATTTCAGTTCCTTCCACCGGAACTACTTTCCTCTGCCTCTCTAATAAAAGCGTACTGCCTGTGTCCTCACTGATGCCAATGAACTGTAGATAGAAAGTCAAATATGGATAGCAATCTTAATTTAAAGTGTACCTAAAGTCTAAAATTTCAAAAATATATGTTACAAAGCTTGAAAAATGCATCCAAATGGTCCAACTCCCATCTTCACAGGGCATTCCCGAGCTGAGCTATAAAATGTTGAAGCTTATTCACCCAATCTAGAAAGGTGCATTGTGCAATAATTTGTGATGTCATTCTTGTACTACTCGAATTACCGTCTTTGTTTTTCTTTGTTTTTCGAACACCACTGCACCTTGTGCCAAAATGTGATCACTGTCTTACTGTTACAGGGTGACTTGGCTGTATAAGTCCTCTCTATACAGCATACCATGCAAGTAAAATGTAAATGTTTCAAGGTCACATAAACATCTTAATTTTGTAGGGAAACAAAAGCTGGTAATGTGAGTTGTACAAGAAGGACTTCACAAATTATTGCATAATCGACTGTTTCTAATTAAAGACAGGCAGTCATCACCCCAAAGTATATTTTTAGTGTAGGGGTATGAAAATTCTCAGTTGGTGACTGCTCTTTGATTGACATCAAAGTTTGAAAATTTGAAAGATGCAGAGTAGCTCACATTCCACACAAGGCAGAGAGAGTGCTTTTATTACATTTTATAACTTTGTATGCTCACCAGGACATGGCCTTAAGCAATAAAACAGGTTTATTCCTGCACAAGGAGTAGCTTCATACAGTTATGGGAGGAGCTAGAAGTTGAAAAGTTGGAAGAATTGTAACTGTCAGGGATGATGAAAATTCCCCTTTAAGTGAATAAATTTCAACATTTTATATCTCAGCAATGGAATAACCTATGAAAATGGGAGGTGGATGAATGAAACTCATTTTCCAACCGGTAAAATTTATATTCTTGTAATTCTAGACTTTAGGTTTACCTTAAACAAGCAATAGAAAAAGGATTTTCATCAAGTAGCTTATAGCTGTTGACAATAAGCCAACGGTCGTAAATAATCATAAGCAGACAAAGGCTGCGGGACAATGTCACGGGGAGCAAACCACTAAATAAAGATATTAATGGAGCATGGCATGGAAATGAAGGCTAGGTGCACACCCTCCCGGCCATTTTTGTGAGCCCACACACTCGTTTTCCAGGACTTCACTATCTGCTCAAAAGTAAGAGTTAAATGTACCTTAGGAATCTCAGTGATATGTTATGCGACATGAAAGTGTAGGGTAGTTATCATTTACAAAGGAAAACAATTTTACTTCAAACTTAGTTAAAAGTCCGGCATACTAACAGCCGACGATTAACTTTTAAGTAAAATGACGAAACATCTTTTGTCTTTGTGCTCATGTAAAAAAGACCGATTGAGGTTTCCTCTTCAGTCATTCTCGGTATTAAAATCATTTAGCCCTAAAATAAAGGAAAACAAGTATAAAACGATAGGAAACAACCAAAATATATGCACTTTTGATAATCTTCAGAACGAGAAAATAGTCTTTCCGTTTTTGGTTAGGGTTTCTGGGGATTGCTTTACCTGGTAAAAGGTAATCGATAATGTCGTCATAGAGGCCTAGACTCAGTCAAATTACTTCCTTCCAACTGGGCAGGTCCTTTGACACCAGCATGGTATCAAACGTGATCTCCTGATCTTGGAAAGTGTTTTATTGTAGTTATTACCAAAAAAAAAAAGAAAAAAGAAAACGAGAACATGATCAAAAGGCCGTGAAGTGAAAACTGCTCTGTTTTACTCTGATCATTATTAGTGACCGACCTTTCAAATATTTTGTGGACCTTCTTTTCCTATGCCCTATGCGTTTTTGACCACATTGTCAGTCGATCCACGGAGTCTGTAAATTCTGGAAGACCAGGGAGTTGCAACAAAAAGTCATATTGAAAATTAATTTACGTGTAAAATATAAAAAGATCGGTACAGAAATTTGAAAACATGGTAATGGCTTTCATATGTTGTTAGTTTGTAAATTCTTTTGCAAGACTGGACTGAAAAAGCTACGAAACAGACCAAGTTATAAGGAGCAAGTCAACGGATAAATAATTAGTGGTATGCCACCTGAAAGATTCTGTGAATAATCCTGTGGTCATGTAAACCTTTGAGCATAGCTACGCTTCATTTTTGCAGGGAGTTGTCAGGGAAGGAGATCCAACGCTTAAGTCTGTAAGACAATATGTGCTTGAAAATAATTTAATCCCTTTTCAGGTAACAAAATTTGATTGACAGGTCCCTTTATTCCCATTGTTTAGTCTTTTCTGAATTACACTCCATAGTGTTTGAAGTGCAGCCTCTCCTGCTTGACACATTGTTCAAGCCTACTAAAATAATCACAATTTTCGCAACTTTCCGCATTAGTATCAAGCATTGTGAACGAAGGCGGTTTTAAAAAGTTCTTGATTGATGTTAATTGAAATGACTTTAACTGCGACGACGGACGACGAAAGCTTAAATTTTTTTATTTTTCTTTGACGACTGGCAATGTAATGCCAATTGGTGAAATCATCATGATGAATTTTTGAGTTGTAGCAGACGACACAACCCATTGTCTTCAGTACCACATCTCTTTCACGTCTTAGAGAGGTTTCAAGAGCAAGACAATAGGCAGCTTAGTGTCGGCAACTACCTAGTCTCAAAGGACATATAAATGTTGGATCTCCTTCCCTGACAACTCCCTGATTTTTGTAGGTGGACAGGTACTCACGTAGGGTCATATGACAAAACCGGCAACATCAATCCTCTCAAATACTTGAGGAGATCACACTACCTTTTCTTTGTTTCACTCGTTAAGTTTTTTCTTTTTCCTACAGTTTCTGGAATTAATTCTGAGCAAAAGTTGCCATGTAGCGGGCCTTCCCTCATGGGGCCACCACTTCTGACTGCACTGGCCGTAGACAGGGGGCACAAGGGGGCCACGGCCCCTTGTTCAGCCCCGCCCCCAAAATAAATTACGACAGTAAAAAAGTACGTACGTCGGCCTGACCTACGCTTGCCCCTAGGCACTTCGAGGGCCATACTGTATAATTAATAAACATTTTCCAGGGTACGTTTCTGCATGCCTGGTGACGTCCAACGGTGTACGCACACAGCACATCAATATAGTACTATAGCCAACCCAATATCGATAGTTTATCAATCGCTCGCCGACATTCATCAATTTAATGTCACAGTATTGATGCATCATAATTACGAACATGCAATGATCCAGCTGTGCATGTAGAAAATGTTCACTGAGCTAACTCTTTTTCAGCAGTTGATCATGTTCCCCACTAGTCGTCATGAATTAGTCAACATTTACCCACATAGAAACCACACTTATGCCTTGTGCACAGCAGCATCGTTTTGAGCAAGATCTAGGACCTAATTTTGAACACAAAAGGTGATTGTTAGTACACTTACGACGAAAAAACATCATGAAACGCGCTTTTTGGGGGTTTAACCCCTTTTGCTTTACCTGTCAGGGAGGTCTAATATCACCTCCCTGCACCTACACTCTCCCTCCTATTCCCCATTGCTGGAAGCTGTTCGTCGGATTGTCGTTCAGACCTATCAAACAAATCATACCCTATAGTATCATTTGGATGTCAGGTAATAAGCACCATGTCAGTGCCCCATTTTATATAATTAATCCAGAGCTTCCAGGAGGCACTATACCGGTGTCTGTCAGCCTTAGATACTCTTTTATTATGCGCAATGAAGCAAAAGAAAAGTTTCGTAATAGTGCAAGAATGTTTCTGTGGAATCCACGCACGTATTTTTATGTAAAAACTTTCCCCAAATAGAGGGCATTAAAGCAGGAAGTTGCTTCAGGAGGTTTGTACACACCCTCCCCTGTGCCCCCTCCCCTCTGAGAAATGTTGGTCAATTTAAGGTTGCGTAGATGTAAAATGTTGCTGTCTTTGGGATTTTTTGAACTGATCATATACTTTAGACGCTTCCCCAGGACGGCACCTTTATATAGTGACAAAGGAAGGATCCCACACTGCTGTATACAATCGCAGAGACGCACACTTTCCTGTTTCACTTAACCAAAAATTAGATATTTTCCAGCCATATATAATCAGTTCCAAAAATACCCCAAAGATAGCACCATTTTGCATCTAGGCAACTTTAAATTAACAAAAATTTCTCTAAGGGGTGGGACACCCCACCCCTTAGACCCCTCGCCCAGGACGGCACCTTTATTTAGTGACAAAAAGGATTCTACACTGCTGCATACAAATCGCAGGGACGCCACAAAAAAGTACAATTTACGCAGACGGGGGGGGGGGGGAGGGGCTGAGGTGGCATTACGACGTCATCTGTTCTGTCCCCAATCACCAAATCCTGGCGGCGCCACTGCGAGCATTACGCGACATTTTTAAGACTCATTTTGGTCACGCGTGTTTACAGCAACATATTTTACCCCCTCCCCGGCTCGGCCCTCTGCCTCTATATGCTTCTTCGCTTAGTTGATCCTTTATGTTGCCCCCACTGCTGAATAATTCCGGCTACACCACTGCCTGACTTAAACTAATAACTGGCTCTCTTTTTATCTTTTACATCATTTTATCTGAAAACCTGAGCCTAACTAAGGAGGGTCATTTCCGGTGTTAAAGGAGGTATTTTTAGCCAACATTTTTTGTAGGCTGCACATGAATTTGGCTCTTCGCGTAGGTAGTGTTGAGCTAGGCATTAACTTCCTAAATTCTACAAAGCCCTGAAAAAAATACAATTCTCTCCGACCGAACTTACAGCTCAGCCATGGTTGTCATAGTCTCCATGGATCTGTTCTATAATAACCCCACATGGTCGTGCTGGTACGTGACATGTGTCACGCTGTCACCTAACATCTAAAAATAATAGTACTGGCCATTTCGTAGCATTGGGCAAGGTACTAAATAAACGAGACTCACAGGAATCTCAACACTTTCTCTGTACAAAAGGCCTAACGTAGAATGTAATATTTTAATTATGTGGATTTCTTATGAGAGACGATTAATTCATGCAAACTAAAGGTCAGTAAATATTTACTTTATGATTTATATGCATCGCAGCCACGGTATACAATCATGATCATATTTAATCATTACGTGTGTCTTTCTCATCTCTTTGACGTGTAAAGCTAACGATTATAATGCTAAGCTTTAGGCACATTGTTCGTTTTACCAGGGAGTTGTTAGAAAGGAGATAAAACGACCAAATCTGTCAGACAATATGTACTTGAAAATGATTTAAAGGCAGTAGGCAGTGACCCAAAATTTGCTTTGAAAAATCAGCAAATTCTTGCAAATCTCCTCTTATTGCATTACAAGCACCTCTGAAGACATTTTGAAAATAACTATTACAAACAAGAGGTAAAGCAAGGAGAAATTCTCCATGAATTTCACAATTCCCTAACAAAACCGTTGTCACATGATCAAAATAGGCCATTCATGAACTAGAGTGACGGGGCATACTAACTCTGATTGGGGTGACTGCCTATTGCCTTTAATTCTTTTCAGGCACTGCCATTTGATTGACAAGTCTTTTGTTCCTATTGTTAAGTCTCTGTTGACTAAACCCTTTTTACTGATGATCTCCTCCTTTCTTTCTCGAGACACAATGGCCATTGTCTGTACATGCTTTGAAGTGAGGTTGGTTCCGCCAATGAACAAACTTTAAAAAGAATTTTCAGGTAACAAACGTTTAAACAATGTACTACAATTGTGTCCCCACGATTTTGATACGTCACCTGCTGAAAACATTGTTCAAGTAAGTAGAAAGGCTTTCACGACGGGAATCCATACTAGTAAGGTGATTTTAACGCCGTCAAAGGTCTTGAAATAGTCAAGCTTTCGTCAGAAGTGGCTCTGACTTCTTGAGGAAAATTGTTCAAGCCTATACATTTTTCTTAGTTTTTAGCAAATTAACCCATCATTAAGAAACATATTCGAAAAGTAAGTCGTAAAGAAATTCCTAGCTAACTTTAAATGAAATGATATTTAGTGTCACGAATAAAGACGAAAGGCTAAAATTTTATATTTTTGCATAAAGGCTGGCAACGCAAAGTTTATGAGTTCAACGTAAGGAGTGTGTGTTCTCAAGGTCATTTTGACAATGCCTCACTGATCCTAGTTGATCTAAGTATTGAGATAAGAATTTTGAGAAGAAAAACAAGATTACTGTCTGAAAGGAACATTGCTTCAAAGAATCTAAGGAGCGTTGTATCTCCTTCCTAACACTTCCCTGCTTTTACCAGGGAGCTGTTATTTGGAAGGAGATACATCGCTTTGAAGTGAAGTTTACACCGCCAAGGTCACACAGTAATCTGTCTCTTGTACCCTTCTTGGCATTTCTATAAGACTCACACTGGATTACGTAATTCAAACAAAGGGGATTTGTCGTCTGCTACATCAACAGTAAAACTGGGGGTTTGTCGCTACTGCCATAGCATTGCCAGTCGCTAGAAAATTAAAAATTATTGCATCTTTGGACGCTCGTGGACGCGGATCAGAGTATACCAGTAAGGGTTTATGTAAAAATCTGAATCTGATTGTATACCCGGTTATTTCAGGAAGCTTCCGGAAACTTTCCAAATTGTCGAGACAAAATTTAGACTTCTGCCTCTGCAGCTCATTTGCATGACGTTCTCTCTTTAGGAAGGGACAGACCTCATTGGTTTATTTTAATGAAACAGTCGTTTCGAGTTTTGTAGCACCTGCCCCTAAATTGGTGGCGGCGTAAACCTACTCATCAAAGCATTGTCCTGACTAAGTCCATTGTGATAGGATTACTAGACCTGAATGATGTTGCTAACATATCGATGTCACATTGAGGCGAACGAATAAAAGAAAGAATTCCCCATCAACGGAATAAGTAGCTTATCATTAATAATCTCCTCGGTATTTAGTGGATCGTAGCGTATTAGCATAAATTAAACTTTCCGTTAAACCTCCTTCCGAATAACAACTCCCTGATATAACCTACTCAATATATCCATTCGAATACAGTCACTTTTCTTTCATAGATTTTTGTATTAAAAGACTCTTTGAGTACTACTTCATTGTTCGAAAGTAATAAACCTTTTACTGTGTGTGTAGTTTTATTTCACACGAGACTATCTTGTTAGGAAAGTGGAGATGAGAAACGAAGAACATGAGACTTTGTAAGTAGGCTAAAGAGGGTAGACACAATGCACTATGCGCTCGTGAGAAGTATTGGAAACCTGCCTGCAGTCTGGCAGTTAAATGTGTAATTGATCTTACGTGTCACTTTGTAGAAAACCAGGTTTCGATTTCACGAAATGTCAACATCACAAAAAAAAAAATCTATACAGCACGATGAAATGTGAGTACTAGTACCGAAATAAAACACAAAACAATAGGAACTTTCGCTTTCTGAATACTGAAGACCTTAGCGTTACAGAATTTTTACTTACTGTATAACATTAATCTGTTATTACTTTGTTGTATAACGTTGTTCCATCGGTGCTTTAGTTTTCGCGCGTTTCCGTGTTTTCACTTAGTTTTGAGGTCAAATGAGAGAGAGAGAGAGGGGGGGGGGGGTGATAAACTCTAAATTGAGTATTCTACAGTGTAACGGAATGTGTCATGCCATTCTTAAAAAGCATTAGGTAGGTCTAAAAGTCTGACATTACCTTATCAGCTCCCAATGACCAAACTTTTTCAGGCGCGGATCCAGACATTTCGAAAAGGGGGGCTTTGACTATTCTCCTAGATTAACATTATGCTAATTTTCGCGTGTTTGTTATTATTGATGTGGCGAAAAGGGGGGAAGGGTTGAAGCCGGGAAAGCCCCCGTTGGATCTGTACCTGTTTTTAATCCATTTGTGTTATCAAGAGACGTAGATTATGGAGCTAGTTATTGGTCCTGGTCCACGCATAGGATCCCATTCCCTGCACACTGTAGTTAGCTGAAAAACAGCGTCTGAACGAAAATTTAGCATACTTGATTAAAAAGTGCCGAAAGCTTTTTTTTCCAATCTCACTTATCTTCTGTCCTACTGGAATACAGTGAAACCCCACGACAAGGACAAGTTTTTCAACCAGAAGGTTATTCTTTTTCCCTCAGGTTCCAAAAGATTGCCGTCCATCATTTGGTTATACTGCCCTAAACAAGAAGGCGTCGTACCCAATGGGTCTCTTCAAAAACTCTAGTTCAATGTACTGTGGAAGGATCATAGTAAATGTATACCCTTTCTGTAATAGTATTTTGACATCGAAATGAAGAAGATTGCCCCACCGTTTAACAGACAATTCTTTCATTTTGATTGAATTCACACTGTGCCTTCGTAGTAAACAATTTGCTGTAAAGAGTAACCTATAGGCTATTTATTAGTATAAATGCCTTTTGTATTTTCTAAGTTGTTTTTCAGCTTGGAGAAATCCTGAAAAAAAAAGGTCAAGGGCGTAAGGGTGTTTTCTGTAAATGAGCTAAAAGGTTTACTATGGTACAGACTTATAGTGCAAGTATAAACTCACCAGTACGAGTACAAGGCCACGAGTACGAGCATGAGTACGAGTACAAAACCATGAGTACGAGTAAGAGTACCTGATTTCAAATACTCTGAGTGTGAGTACTAGTACAAAACCATGAGTACGAGTAAGAGTACCTGATTTCAAATACTCTTGAGTGCGAGTACGAGTACAAGGCCATGAGTACGAGTAAGAGTACCTGATTTCAAATACTCTTGAGTGCGAGTACGAGTACAAGGCCATGAGTACGAGGACGAGTACGAGTACAGAAAAGTGTACTCGAGTATGAGTACATTTCTGAGTACATGTGTAGGCTGGAGTAATATAACAGCAGTAACATACAATTGCCTGTAAGGTAATTTAAAGTCTTTTATTGTCTTTGATTAAAGACTTTAATAGTCTTTAATTGTCTTTAAGGTTGAGAGTGGAGTTAGCTAGGTGATCTGAGTGTACTGCCTTGCATACTAGAGGTCCCCGGATGAGATCCTGGTGGGTTGGGTATGTGGTTGTCAGACAAGGGAAATTGTCCCATTCAGAAAGCCATCTGCTCTGTTTGGTCCAGCTGTCAACCAGAGGGGCAGAGCAAGGAACCTCCACCCTCCCAGCCTTTGGGGAGTGGCTAAAGACTTGGGGTACACTCACGTCTGTCAGCCGGGGACGTTAAATGGCCGTCCCAGGAGCAAGATTGGGAGCGATCAGTACACGTCTGCCTCTCTAACCTCTTACCACTCGTCGAAAAGAGCAGGCGAATCTCGCTGGTGCTCATCACTCTTGTACATGGGTCCTTGATGAGCCGAGTGGCTTCCTGACCCTCAAACATTTAACTAAACCGTTCATCTGTTTGAAAACCTATTACACATAGATGCTGCATTTAATTTCTATATACCACTATCAATATTAAGTTTTGTAAAAAAGGAAATGCTGGTTACTGACTCTAGAGGTGAATGAAATAATACCTGTTTATTTCCCATGCTATAAAAATTTGTCGGACCTTGAGGAGGAATATTAACTTGGCGTTTGAAGCCGAATGACCAACTTTCATGAAAGGCCATTTTCTACTGAATAGATCAAATTTACTGAGGCTTCATCGTGAAAACTTGCGATGTCACATGGAAGCCATCATTGGTTACTGAGCAGTGGTACTGAAAAAAATGCAGCTGTCATTTCAAGGTCATTTTGTTCTAAATAGAACCCTCTGTTAAAGTATATTTCAAAGTAACTTCTTTGAGAAAAAAAAACTTATTTTTGTAAACTGCGGTCTACCGCAAAACAGGTTTTCAAATTCAATGGACTGCGGAGGGGCAAAGGTTTGCATTTACCAATGAAAAGAGACTAATTAAGATTGTTTTCCAGCCTGTAAAGAAAAGTGATTATTTAGGTTTTTGTTTTGAATTTTGGCTTGGTTCTTACTAGGATTTGTCTGTTTTTAAAGATTTTAGCATTGATTCAATAGCTAAGGCCGCGGTCACACTACAACGAATTCGGATCGGATTCCGATCCGATTGTTGTGAGTTTTTATTAAAATCTTGTCCATTTCGGCTCGGAAAGAACCCAAAATTTACCAACCTGTGTAATTATATGATTTTTATCGCAGGACTACGAAAATTAAATTTATACGAATTATTTCGTGACGTCACATCGACAGAGAGCTTTTATAGGAGTACGCGTGTCCGATAAAAGCTGTTTGTCGGTGTGACGTCGCAAAAAAATCAGCATTTTATTTTCATAGACCTCTGATGCAAATCATATATTTACACTGGTTGGCAAATTTTGGGCTCTTTCTGACCAGAGATGGAGAAGATTTAAAAAAAAATTCACAAAAATCGGATCGGAATCCGATCCGAATTCGTTGGAGTGTGACCGCGGCTTAATCCAGCACTTGTAGTTTTCTATAGTTTCAGCTTCTGAGATCTAATTCATGCTTTCCACATGCCAGTCTGTGGCGGATTTACAAGGTCCCCTGGGTGCACGTGCACCCCCAAAATTTGTTTTAAAATGAAATTAATCAATTGTGTCTTTAATATTCTATCGCAGACATCTCACTATAGCTCTCCTCGTCACGGTTTTGATATAGAAACTCGTACACCATATTGAGAGCAGCATTTTTTTTTATCTAAGTCCTTCAGAGGGACTCTCTCTCCCACAATGGGTGAACCTAGTGCGCCCCAAACAAAAATGCTGGATCCTCTCCAGTCTGTCCGTCTCAAAACTTTGTTATTGGAATTGCAAATTTGCCAGCAACTAAATGTTATGTCAGCTGAGTCATTAACTTTTGAGAGGTAGAATCTGACAATAACGTAATGATCGAAGGTAATTTCAAACAATGTAGTTCTATACTACACTAAAGGCAAAATGCTTTTACAGCAGGGGGTCAAAGTACTTATGTGCATAAGGAGATGATACTCTTAATTTATTTTTTTATGTGTTGAGATAGTCTGGGTTGATCAGCACAGTAAGCTTTAAATAATTACAAGTTAAATTAAATTAGAAAAGAGTCAATGGAGATTTCAAATATTAACATCCTGGTTTGAAATGTCTGTACTCATGAGTACAATTCTCAAAGTACGAGTACAAAATCCTGAGGTCGAGTACGAGTACAAGGCCACGAGTGCCAGAAAGGCCTGAGTTTGCCCGCCCGGCGGACGTGTATTGCTCCTGCACCTATATTGGCTGCGCTCGTAATACCAGTATGTACGCCAAAGATGAGTACATATTGGACACCTGCTATGAAGGTTAGGCCTGAGTACGAGTACTTGATTTCAAACTCTCTGAGTACGAGTACGAGTTCAAAGTCATGAGTACGAGCACAGAAAAATGTACTCGAGTACGAGTACGAGTACGTACTCGAGTTTGACAAGTCTGGTATGGAGAACGTTCTGCGAAGTAAATTTCAACTCAAACATTTTTCTGTCGAAACTATTTCCATTTTTTCATCAATTTACTCCTTGCTTACCATAGACCTAAACTGAAAACAGACAAAACCAGGTGAAATAAGTAAATAAGTGTCAATTAGGCTACCTCATTCGTCGAAGGAATAAGGTTATTCCACATCCGACCCTAAATGTAAAGGGAAGACATCTCTGATACATCTGTATATATTCCACTCCAGAGGGTACCTCCTCCTTTAATTGCTTAAAGTTACAATAAATAAGGAAAATGCGCCTTCAAATCTAGAATTATATGTGTGATGACGCCTCATGACGTAATACATTGTAAAAGGCCCTAACCATCCTTAAAAATGAACGAGAACTTATTATTTCTTTTTAGCATATTTTTCATGGGAGATCAGCCAATAACGTAGCGCCAGTGTATAGCTACCGTGCGTGTAAAGCTACAGTGGGGACAATAGAGAGATAATTCGCATGCACTCATGAAAGAAAAATTTGTTATTGCGATTGGCTCTAAGAAGAAAAGTAATGAGAACTGAACCGTGAAAGAGAAATTTTGGGGCAGTCTGTTATAAAGGAAAGGAGCGTCGTGTGGCCGAGTCAAAAGAAGCTATTTAAGTTTGACATCCAGCACTAATATACTTGTATATGTTCATAATAGAAAATATATTTGAATTCTTGCTCGGTGTAGTTGGCGTCACAAGTATTTCCATTAACTTCGAAAAAGGGAAACTTGTGACAAATCCTATAAACAGCTATACTTTAAAGGCAATGGGCAGTCGCCCCAAAGTTTTCTTTGAAAAATCAGCAAAACTCTTGCAAATCTCTTCTTATTGCATTACAAGCACCTCTGAAGAAATTTTGAACATAACTATTACAAACAATAGGTAAAGCAAGGCGAAATTCTCCTTGAATTCCACAATTCACTAACAAAAATATTGTCACATGATCAAAATAGGCCATTCATGAACTAGAGTGACAGGATACACTCACTCTGTTTAGGGTGACTGCCTACTGCCTTTAAATACCCAACTTATTAATAATAAAACAGAATCGGCTCAGTGGCTCCATGCAGCTAGCATCGTTGGGGATAATGTCAGTGAGGTATGGCCCACCTTTTGCAGGCTTCAAGTTTACAGTGAGTGTTCATCATTTACACCGTTTGAGGATAGAACAAGTATCAACAAAGAGTAAGGGGCCACACTAACTGTATATACTTAGCTACTTATATACTTAGCTTACGCCGAAGGGTCAAAGTAGTGCTTGGTGCTCAGCATAAGCAATGGAGTAGGGAAAACAAGCCAGTGAGCCACAACTGGAAAAAAGGCCGTGGTCGTCTCGACTTGAACCAATTGGTTGGAAACTGGGACGCTAAACCTCATCTAACTAACTAACTAACTAACTAACTAACTAACTAACTAACTAACTAACTAACTAACTAACTAACTAACTAACTAACTAACTAACTAACTAACTAACTAACTAACTAACTAACTAACTAACTAACTAACTAACTAACTAACTAACTAACTAACTAACTAACTAACTAACTAACTAACTAATTAACTAACTAACTAACTAACTAACTAACTAACTAACTAACTAACTAACTAACTAACAAAGCAGTGCACCTTGAATTAAAAATTACACTATTCAAGGAATACCCATTGATGATGAAGTTGGAAGGAGGAAGAATGCTTCACGATTAATCCACTTGCTTGTAGATTTTAGGGATTTGTGCTGCTCCCCTTCCAAGGGTCCACATGCTCCGACGGTGAACAAATTTCTTTTTTCTTTGTCCCCTTTTCGTAAGTCAGTCAAAAATTTATGTACTGCCACAAAAGGAATTTTATTAACACAGTCATATATAATTTAATGCACTCCACAATCTAATAATCATTCTTACGAATCAGCGCAAGCAATAGACAATACGTCGGTGGCAAAACGTATTTTCAAATAGGTATCTAAATTCAATACTATCACAAGACTAAAATGTCTAGTTCACGCTACCTCTCGTGGTTCTGTGTTCGGCTAAATGCCCAGTCCTTGCTGACTCATTACCCGAAAGTGAATTTTGAGGAGATCCGTTGAAAAAGGCCTAGGGGATTCCCTGTTTTTCATGATAATTCCGACTTTATGCCTTTGGTGCATTCTCTTGCCAAATGTTTTTTCCAACATGTGAAATTTATATTCAAGAATTTTAACTTTTTTGACTGAATTTACTTCTTACATCAAACTTAAAAGACGCTCTCTTTTTCTATCGCCAGCAGTTTTTTACCATCCCCTCCATCGTTTTAATTACTAGCCCTAGCCTGGGTTAATTTACCCTAAGATTGGGTAACGCTGGCACAACTAGTTAGTAAACGTAGCCTAATAACGAAAGTGCACTCCTCAGAAAATATATGTCACTTAGCACGCTATCCTTGAAAGTTGAAGCTAAACTTTCAACAGTACAGGCCTACCTAGTTGCAGTAACTTACGCATGATCTTTTATGTCGCACTACTTGAAATTCAGCAAATGTACTTACCTGCTAATTAATTAATACAGCTGCAATGTATAAGGACTTTAACGTATGACACCTTAGTCCCGTTTAAACTCCACACAACTTCAGTAAATTGAAAGAAGCGGCGATAAAAGCTGCTTTCCATACGTTTACCACACAAACCACGAGTTGAAGGCTGTGCACGGTTGCATTTACCACTAGAGTGAAAAGCACAGATCGACGTTGGTCACATTTAAACAGATCAGATACGGAAATAGTAGTCCTCGCACAACAACAAAACTACTACTACGAACCATATTAATTGTTCCTTGCGTTAATAATTATTACCAATGTATGACCTCGACGTTACACTCGAAAGTCACTCGAGTGTGAACATGGGAAAAAATGATTCATGGTTAGGGTGTCACTGTTTTGTATTGTACAGGTCCTCTCTGAGCATTATAGTTGACGGAAATTAAATTGCTGAAGTGTCGTGGAGTGTGTGAGTCGATTCTTGAACCACAAACCTCGGTAGGAAGTGGGCAAGCAGTCAATGGGCTGGAGGGGTGGGTGGGGGGGGGGGGGTATGATCTTTGCCCACCATTAATTTTGATTGCCACAGCCGCGACCCTTGATAGGGCACGGTGACGCACGGTGACCCCCTTTGTTCCCCACGCTTAATCCGTTTTCCCCTAAAAACCTGTTGTGCAGTTGCCCCCCTTACTGTAACTCAATTTGCAAGCTCCAAAAGAGTCCCAAGTGGTTAAAGTTATTAAAGCTGTGATTCCATATTGGGAGAGTAGAACCCTACCACGGTAGCCTTTTCGAGAGGGGTGAGCTACGCATGATACTTGGGGTGGCGCAAACTTGTCAACAATATTTTGAACAAATCCAATCAAAGAAGTAACTGTTATATCAAGAAACCAGATTCTAATCTTATGGCCTTCCCAACAGGGGCTTCCTCAAGAAGAATAGAGTGGAAGTGATGGAAAAACGAGTCTTGTTGGCAACATTACCGACTTTTATAAGGATACTTCTATGGTTTTTGACGTGGGTGAGTGGAGTAAAGTGGGACGGGGTTGTCGTTGGGTGGGGCAGCTCTCAGAGCGTGTTGCTGAAATAAGGTTATTTTGTATATACTTATTGCAGTAGATGACTAATGTCTGTAACCTAGAAGGGGGAGAAGTCAACACTTACGTGAGAGGTGTTGGTATGTGTTTGCATAGGCGTAGGAAGCGGAGGCGGGGGGGGGGGGGGCTAAAGACCCCGAGTCAAAAATGTGGGCGGGGTGAAGTATGCTTCTGCCCTCCAAGATCCAAGGGCAAAACCCCTTATTTGTCTCTTCTGTAAGAAATGTAAAAAATTTACAGTAATTCTCTTAAAGTTTGTCCAAAATGTTGCACCAAATTGCATCTGAGGACCCTCAAATACCCCCTTACCCAAAGGGGAGGGAGACACCCCTCCTCTTAGACCCCTCCCCAGGGAGGCGATCAGAAACAAGGTTCAGCCCCCAGTCTAGAAAAGCTTCCTATGCCTATGTGTGTTTGTATCCTCCCAGGCTTGGAATCATAGAACACTACCTCATTCAAAAGTTTGCGAGCTTCAGGTAAGGTGCTTGCATAGTCTTATTAGACTTTTTACCTATTCCTGACCTGAAACGGGAGTAACAGGTGGAGCGTTGTCTTAAGGTTCATTATCCTGTTATATAAGATCAGAGTAATTATTACCCTACAGTACTTTATAATGTAGATCTACCTCTCCGCTTAAGTTTTAACAGGAGTCTGTGGAAGGTGTCTTGAGTCCACACTGTTAAAAATGTTGGGCAAATATTAACCAACTTTTTAACCAACGTTGGTCCAAATATCAACATCCCAACAAATTGGGTAAAAATTTAACCAGTTCAGTTGGTTTAAGTTATTATCTAGTAGTTGGGTAGTACTTTAACCAACTATTGAAAGAAATTGTGTACCCAATAAATGGGAATCCTATATTACCCACACAGTTGGTTAAAGCCAAATGCGCTTATACCTCTTGTTGGACAAAGCGTATTAACCAATACTTGGTAAATATGGAGGGTTGTAGTCTCTCCAGGTATAGCATACTGGGAATTTCTTTCCCAGGGGCTTATTTTTTGATATATATTATGCACTGTATATTGGCTAATGATATCTATCCCTTTCGAGCTTTCTTTCATAGTTTTAATGAATCACTGGTAACTGAGGTCATATCTAATGAGTAAAATACGTTAATTACTATAATATATTTTGCATGAAATGTCTTTAATGCACAACAGTCGTTAAAAAAAGACGTTAGAAAATGCATCTACACATTGATAGGTACATTGTTGGTTAATGGCAACCCACCGGCCCCAGTTAAAAATCTTTGGCTTAATAATCTGTTTCGTTTGTCACCGAGCTCCGTATATAAATTAGTCCAAAACTATCATTTTCCTAAGGCACTGTAAAATGATGTTATGAAGTCTTGTAGTTCCATCAATAAGAAACATAAGTCATCCTGAGAACTAGCTGTTCCGCAGCATTCAAAGACAATTTACTCTTTAAGCCGAAATGTTTCAAATTACAGTATATAAAATCTTATTCGGACGTGAAAGAGAATATACAAGATTCTGAACTTTCATTGGATAGCCGTTTTGCGCTAAATACGAATCGTCGAATCTCATACAAATGTGTGCTAGTTCGTACTACTATTTTAACAATTTTATAGAAATAGCGGTCGCTTTTATGGTCTAAAATAATGTACGAGTTTTCCTCTTTGGCCAATATAAAAGATGTAAAAGGGAATCATTCAGATTTTGGAAGCAATTGCTGATTATGCAAAGAATTGTGAAACAAATCGAGTCAAGTGTACTGTTGTTTGGCGCAAACACTGCAGCCAACAATTTACCCAACTAATTAGCAAAAATCACCCAACAAGTGGGTAAAGTGAGAAAATGCCCAACTGTTGAATGGAAGGTTGTCGTCAGTTTAACCAGTAAGTTGGGTATTACAATACACGTGCATGGAAGGGAAATTTTAACCATTTTGTGAGCAAACATTGACCAACATTTAAGCAATAGCTTTTGCCCAACAAAAACTTTGCCCAGCGTTTTAACAGTGCAGAGGCGTAAATACGGGGGATGTGGGGGGTGTGTGACACCGACAGTGAAAATCAAAAGTCGGTCTCTGAGAGCCAAAAAGTGGGTCTTAAAACCAGTTCAGTGTGCCTTTGTACCACTCCAGTAGACCAGATATGAACAACGTTTGAAGAGCAAAAATAATAATAATAATGATGATGATGATGATGATGATGATGATGATGATGATGATGATGATGATGATGATGATGATGATGATGATGATGATGATGATGATGATGATGATGATGAAGATGATGATGATGATGATGATGATGATGATGATGATGATGATGATGATGATGATGATGATGATGATGATGATGATGATGATGATGATGATGATGATGATGATGATGATGATGATGATGATGATGATGATGATGATGACAATAATAACAATGTCTGTCTTTGAAAATTCGGGTCTTACAACTACGTCAGCGGGAGTCAGTCTACAAGAAATGAAGTTGGTCCAAAAATAGTTCACCCCCCTGCGAATTCATGTATATACCCCTGCTTGAGTCCATGGCATAAACTACCAGGTCCCTATAGGCTATATATTGTGTTACAGAAAGGTTAATTTGCGCCCTATGTAGCCTACAATTACTAAAGTTAATAATCAAAAGTTAATAAGCAACCGTGTTACTCTACTTAAGCGTCCTACACAGTTGTATGAAGTAATTTCCTTTACGTATTAAGAATATTATCATATCCGGGTCTCTTTGACCATATACAAGACAATAGGGACCCAACTGATGTGGTGATTCTGTGCACTCCAATTGCAATGAAATCAATCAATAAACTTCAGACCATTTTATTGGTTTTGTTTTCGTGACAGACTTAACACAGATATCTCGTATATAACTGTTCTACATATCAGTTCTGTACATTTTATTCTTTCAGGTGGGAAAGTGATATTCAATGAAACTGGGAAGGGTTATTGAGCAGTTCGGTCGATCTCATATATTAACGATCCCTACAAACAGGTGTGTACTTACTAATCGCTGACGTGATTAACGTTTCCTGAAAAATATGCTTAGTGGACAAATTGTTTAGTGTCATTAGTACTATTTACACAATCGGTATAAATGAGGTGATTGCACACAAGTGACGGATAATGAGGGGAAATTTTTGGTATGGTAGGTATCGCAGATGTGAGGAATATCTGCTTTACAACGGGACTTCCCAGTCAGCACACGTTCACTACTTGAGTTTCTGAGGAAACTGGAGAGAGAGTCACACAAATATGGGAACTGGTCTTAAAAGAAGGGTCTAAGCTCGAATCATGTTTTAATATTTTAGAGGGGTACTTATTCTAAGCATTCTGGTGAAATTTGCATTGAAATCCGATGTGTAGTTCTCAAGATATTAGCATTTAAAGATGTCACATTTTCAACACAAACTGAACTTGCAGCAAGCACGTATGACGTCATAACCTCACATTAATGAGCTTTCTTTTGTTTTTCCTTAAAGTTCACAACCAATTTTCTCCTCCCAAAATCCCATGTTATCGGAATGTGAACGCATGAGTTGCATGGAATTTTTACAAACTTCAAATTCTCCATGGGGGCTCCTCCTATCCCTATTAACTTCAACGTCATCACAACAGACTGAAAAAAAAAAATAAATAAGGAAACAAAGCATCATCAATATGAGGAAGTGATATAATCCCTGCTTGCCTCAAGCACACTTTGGGTCACAAATGTAGCAACTTCATTTGCTGATATCTCGAGCACTACATGTCCGATCTGAATGGAAGTTTCACCAAATTTCTTACAGTGTTCCTCTTTTACAAATTAATTTTTGCCTTAACCCTTCCCTCAAACTTTCTGTTCATCCCATTACATTATAGCATAACAATGCAGTACAAATGAACAACATCTGAAGTTTGGGAGTAGAACATCCAACAAGAAGCCTCGTTTATGTCTTGGTTACGTTCTTAAACTGTTGGTTAAACTTGGGGTTAAACACGTGGGTCACATAATTATGTCATGATGTTAGGCATATGATGCTATGATGTTAAAAAGTCCCCAAGTTGGTAAAAGATACCCATTTTGGATAACCTTTTACCCAGCAAAGGGATTTTTGTGACCATATTTGATGGGGTTTAACCCAATAGTTAGCAGGAGGCATGCGTGACCAGGGCCGTAGCCTGGGAAAAATCCCAAGGGGGGCAGTTCGTGACACTGCTTAAGCGGAACACCAAGTGGCGTGCCTGCAGACAGTGGACACCTGGGCGGACCGTTTCTTTTTCCCCCTGCCGAGGGGAGGGTGTTGAGGGGAGGGATACATGTAAGGCCTGGCTTAGGTGTAGAATTGTGCTATCGTTATCACTTCTTTAAATTGATTTTATCTTTACAAATTGTCAATATTTAGTGTTTTTTTCCTATCTTTGGCTAGGCGTAAGGTAAGAAGTGCTGTCTAAGACTAGGGGACGAATTGAGCACCCTTTACTCTTTGAGAAATTTTTGTCTATATGTGAGGTGGATTGGATACAAAATAGTGATATCTTTGGTACCCTAAAGCTTCGTAAGGCGTTGAATTGATTATATGTTTAGGAATCCTCATTAAAATAAGTGATTTTTTTTTCTATTCTGGTAAGGTGTAATCTAAGGGGATGCTGCCTGAGGGGAGGGATGACACCTTCACTCTTTGGGAAATTGTTCTTGTTCTCAGTTTTCCTAGATACAAAATGGTGCTATCTTTGGTTAAACTTTGGAGTGATTACATGATCTGAAATTTTAATTTATTATTTACTGAATTTTCCGTTGTTGCTTGGCACTCCCACATGGCCGTTGCGGACTTCTGCCTAGCGCTCACTACGCCACTGGGGAGCCATTGCATGGGGCGTAACCCTATAGTGTAGACCTTGCAAATAAATGTTCGATCGAAATGTCTCCCAAATTGGGGGTGACACATTTTAGGCCTTAAAGTTGCATCTAAACCTTTTCACTTTTAGATTTCGGGCTTTTAGAAACAAATTTAGATTTCAAGAAGAAAGTTAGATTTGATTTAAAGGGAAAGTTCAGCCACCCAAATTTTAATTAGTGCATGTACTCGGGTATACTATTTCATGGATGGCTCTTGAGGATCATATAACAATGTGTTTCTCACTGAGTTGTGAAATTCACGTACAGAGTAACTCCTTGGTTTACCTTAAACATGTAATATTTATGTTCCAACATATGAAAGATTGTTGCAGTGAAATAAGAGGATATTTGTGAAATTTAGTTGTTTTAAAAACGTTTCAAAATACTGCATATACCCTTTAAATTAAAAGTTTCTTTACAAGCTCATTCAGTGTAGCTAATAATTAAGGGTAATCATAGCCTATTTTATCTTTAACCAGCGTATATACTGTGTTTGAAGAGTGTATCTTGTAGGAGGAAAGGGTTTATTCTTCAGGAAGAGAAACTCACAAAAAAAAAAAAAAAACGCGTCTATGGCGGGGGTCCGGGGACCTTCCGGGAAAATTTGGGGAAAAATGGAGCCCTTATATGCAATTTCTTATCCTTGAAATCAATACTTGAAAAGTGAATTTTTCACCATATCAGTATTTTTTTTTTCTCGAGTAGGCCAGCTTTCATTTTCGATTTGGAAATTTCAGGGGGGCAGTTGCTCCCTGCCCCCCCCCCGGCAGGCTACGGCCCTGGTGACCAACTTGGGTGTACGCCGTTTACTCGACAGGTTTTAGACAGCGTGTACCATTGTCGAGACCTTTGTCGCAACGTTTCTACAGGGAGTTGCTATTTGTGAAATAGCAACTCCCTGGTTTCTATGCTTACTGCAGCTACACTTTAAAAGAGGGCGACATTTACTATTGTTTATTTTCCTGATGAAATATTACGAGAAGGAGGTGGTGAGCACAGACTAACTGCTCTGTTCACTTAGGTATATTTTACTTTTTCGAGCACAGAGGATGCGCTTCGTTGAATCCCTTGTCTCTTTGGGGAGATAATATCTTTTGAGAGTAGTTTCAGGTTTCCCTTCAGGGGGATATAACCCCCTCCCCCAGGACTTTACTTAAAACTGACAAGACTTTTAGCGTCATGCATATCTTACTTCCTAGTTTAATTTTGTAGCTTGTAACGTCGTTTGGGCAGTCAACCAGATGCCTGGTTATTGCATCTAGAGGCCCTTTCCCTTTTCAAACAGCTTGTATACGGGTTTGAAGGTTGCGAAATAATATTGTTCAAGTATAAGGATGAAAGCAAAGACCCCGAGAAGCCGAACTATATTCACATCTGTTGTGTTGTGCAGGAATACGTAACCGTGTTAACTTTAACGGATTCAAAGACGGTCTGCAAGGACTCATGTAGTTCACACGTGGTAAGATGATCATTGACTTAAAGGGGATATGGCATCCCCCCAAACCAGAGAGTTGCTGGCAACTTTCTGCCCAAACATATTAAGGCATAGCCCTAGAGGTCTAAATACAGTTGATAACTGCACTTTGACTTTCATTCAAACAGTACAGTTTAACTCTGGTTTATCAACAGTGACATGTACAGTCAGTGGTTGTGTTTCCAATAAAGCTCATAAACACTGTGTCTGACATAATTGCCTCTAGCAATTTAAACTCAGTGCAGGCTACCGTGGCTCTGTCCTAAAGCTAGAAGTTAAGTAGGGAGAGTTGTTAGAGGAGCTGAGTAGCCACCAAAGTAGAATAAATTCTCGGACCCGCCGACTTCGTTACGTCACATCCGGTTATGCTTCTTGGTTTATCGATTCGATCCGATACCGAAACTTATCAAAGCCATGCATGCAGTGTGTCTGCTGTAACAGTTAACTTGTTACTGTCGTTAACAGAACTAACGTTAGCCTAACTTAGACTAGCGTTAGGGCCTAGGTCTACCACGAAAAGCAAGCTCATTGATCGAAAAAAAAAACAGTTTCAATACCTGCAAAATCCTCAGTGTTGTTCATGAACTTCCTGCAGATGATGCGAAATAGGCGTGTGCCTTGCCACTAGTAACGCTAATATACTACATACGTACGTACGTTGTGAGTTGTGTGTACTACATGCCTGGGTAGATGCATCGATCAGAACCGATTACAAGTGAAACGATTCAAAACTGCCGGTGCCAGAAGAAAAAGTAACGAACTAGAAATTCAAAAAACAAATTGTAAAATATCTTGCAAGTGTAAAATCAAATAACCCAAGAAATAGTATAGGAACGTTATTGCAAAATTACTTTGCAAGACTATTTTAAATGAGAATATAAAACGCATTAGGATTAATATTTTTAAAATTAGCCCCACACAGAGGGTAATCATCTCGTTTGGTATGATTTATCGTAATTTGGAAGTACGTCACTACTCAGCTCCTTTAATGTCTGAGGTGAGATTTGTGACAGCGCGGGGGCGGAAGAGACTACTACCCACTCTTGAGAGTGCAGGAGCGAACGTCCCTTTTTTTCCAAGGCACTTTAAAATTAGTCGGGTAGATATAGGGTTTGACCCTAAAAAATTCCTACAAGTGAGTTTTATGCGGTTTTGTATCAATTGAGTTGTATAATAAACCCAGGAAAAAATCCACCAAAATCCACCTATGGAAAGGACCGAAATTAGGTCAAATCCAAAATGGCGGCTTTTTGAACCCTTTTTCCTACTTTATGTCAAAAAGGTATATGTAATGTAAGTTTTATTGGCAAATTTTATGGGTGAAAATGTTTCTATGACTATCTTGGACTAAATGTTTCAAGTTACCTTGCAAAAAGCACAATGATGACGTCACAATGACGTCGAAGACAACTTTCCATTGAAAGTTTGAATACCCTCGTATAATGGTTTTATAATAAAAACTGCACAATAGAGACGCGTAATTTGTACACTTTAAAGGGCTTATGTAAAATTGAATGATCCTTGTGACATTTTTAGTGCTGAAGCTTAGGGTGTTCAGAAGTTAAAAACCTCAGAATAGTATTGCACAATACCATGTTCTCAGGGAGAATGGTAAAAGCGCCATTTCGTGGTATTTTGAAAGCTGATATCTTTTCACAGGGATGAGATCAATGGCTGAAAATTTGTATACAGTGGACAGATGTATAGCTATATAAATAAAATTTGATGTCAGAGTTGCATTACTTATCTCATTTTTGAAAATCCGGTCATTTGAAAATGTAATTTTTACTTCTAAATGTAATTTTTTTCAAATTTTATGAATTTGCGGGCTTTTTACTAATTGTTAGAAGGCCCTCGTAATTTAGCTAACTTTAACATTATTCCAGGTCTATAAGCGAGAGAAAGCATAACCATTCAATGACTCTAATTCTTAAGTGCTGAGGTCCCATACTGGTTGCTTCAAAATATTTCAAGGTGACGTCTCATGTGCCTCGAGTCGTCAGCAAAGGGACACGGGAAAGGCAAAAAACGACTAAAACTGTCCCAAACGTGACCTTCAAAGTTAACCTATTCCTTATGGAACCAAATATTTTAACTGTTAAAGTCATTATTATAGCAGTTGATTTCCAACTTTGAAATCCCATTTTGACATTCAGATACCAAACTATTTGTTTAGATCAGTGGTTCCCAACCGTTTCCAGCTCATCCCCCCTTTCACCATATAGGAGTGGGCAAACGCCCCCTTCCATCTCCCTTCCACGGTACTACTATATGTGAAACGAAAAAGTTAAGGCACATATTAAAATAAAAGTTACGGATGTAGCCTTTGCAGGTGTGGACCTGGCCCAGGGTAGTACAAACAGATAAAAGTGGCACCGAGTCTTCCTTTGCGGTGGCAAATCCAAATCTGCGATGAACAAGGGTGTGAAGCCTTCATCGGAGTCAAGGGTGAAAAACGTTTGTACTAAAAGAGAGAAAGATTTTGGGGATTCCACAGAGTTGAAGTGTTCCCATAGGCGTAGGAGACGGGGGGCTGGGGGGCTGCAGCCACCAACCAACACTTTTTGTGAAAATTCGGGCAATATGCTGAGAATTTTTCGGGCACCTACCGAAAGAAAAATAATGCAATAATGTAGCTAAAGGTTATCACTAGTTAAAAACTTCCATGGTAGCCTAATTAAAAGAAAGTTCTGATTTGAATTGCACCAGTACCTATAGAGTCGGTAGAAGTTCATCAGTGTGTTTTTAATGGTTAAAATTATACTATGATTATCAGTGGTGTATTTAGGGGGGCCAGTGGGACATGCCCCCATCACTGATGCCGACTGATTTTTAGTACCTAACATACGTACATTTTTTAATACAAATTTTACTTCAAAGATAGCATATGTGGCACCAGAATTTTCAAAATTTTTCAAAGGAGAAGGGGATACCCCCCGCCCCAGGGAGCGATCACACAACATAATGCATGCCCTCACCCCCATGACAGAAATCAAAAAAAAAATTTAATCAATATGGAAGGGTAGTAACACGGCAAATGATTGTATGTAGTTGGCATGCGGTGTGATAAAGCCCATTGCATGCCTGTATGATACGTATACATTAACATGTGGGACGCGCGGAAATTTTTGGTTTTATTTTTCGGGCAAGTCGTTACAGCCCCGCCCCTCATCAACTTGGGCTCCTACGCCCATGAGTGTTTCCCATGGACAGAAAGTCCAGAGGCCCTTTGGCTGTCCCTTATGGAGCAATGTACCAGTGGGGGACTAGGGGCGAAGCCTCCTGAAGTTTTGCAGCATGGACGAAATTGCCAGCACGAGAACTAATGAAGCATTTTAAAACACCCTTTGACCATTTGTCCTTGAGTAGCAAGTAATGGAAGTTTTCTTTGATTCTGCGGTTGGCTTGTCTTGTGGGTGGAAAGACGGATGATATTAGCTGCATGGGGCTTTGGAAGACGTATGCTACTCAAGGTGTCCTACACAGGGTATTAGGCCTATTACAGATAGCCCAAATTCGCACGAAGAAATATAGCATTTAGGAAGACATTTAATACCCTACTTCCTTTTGCATTGCAAACGTTCTCTATTATTTTTCAATTATCTACAATTGTCGATTATGTCAGTATGTGCTTCTATACCCGAACATCAAGGCAAGAATTACATTTGAGATTATAGTGGCAAGACAACTTTGATCTATGGAACCCATTCCCCCCCCCCCCATCGCCACTGATGAAGGTATGGGGGTCCTCTTAGAGAAAAGTTTGAAATTCAACACTGCTTGATGCGATTTCCTGCGAGCTAGCAAATGAGATAATTCACAACTTTGTAGTGAACCTTAAGAGGGAATGTTAGACCTACCCGACTTGTTAACTAAAGCCATTTTATTGCATACCTACTTGAAACTTCAGCTAGAGGAAAACAGTTGGTATCTTTTTTAGCCCCGTTTAAATTAAGTATGATCTTATTGTTTTCAAATGCCCCCACTGCCACCCCTTGGCTCTTATCCCCTCCTAAGTTGCAAAAAAAAAAAACAAAAAAAAAAAAACAAAAAAAAAAAAACAAAAAAAAAAAAACCTTCAGGGGCGATTCCGCCCAGTTGGGAACAACTGAGTTGTGCGTACGGGTACGAGTACAAAATCCATTGACACACGGCAGACTGTCTGCTAAATGAAGTTAACCTTGTACAATCCGTTTATCAAAATTTGTGCGATTATGTCTTCATTTTACTTTTTAAATTGTGAAATATAACAGGACCAGGAAGTATTTACGTAGCTGGGAATAAATAACGTAAAAACAACTTGAAAACAATCTAATGAATACTATTTCCAGAATCTGTGGTTAAGTTATCGGTAATACCATCCCTATATTTCCTGCTTTACTAATGAATGAAATAACAAAACTATTATTTCAAAACAAAATTAATAATTTTTGCAGATTTTTCAAGGGATTCGGATAATCTCTGATTACAAATTTGTTACACCCTCCAAGTCGTTTCCTGGAAGCTAATACACATGATTTATTTGACAGCTGTTGCCACAAATCCACTTTGCCTAGTAAGTTATATCGTGTCTTCAAAAAAAAGGTGGAGTTTAATAGGGCAGACTTCCTCATTCTAAAGGCTAAAAAAGTAAAAGAAACATTTTAACATCTGTCCTTATTTCAGTTTCTCCGACCCACAAAAAGCTTTATATTCCTGCAGGAGTACAATCCCCCTTGAGCGACACTCCTTAGCTGATCAGTCACTTCAAAAATGTTATCTGGTCTTTAGCTCAAGTACTCAGCCTAGTTATTGTTATATCATGCAAGGCTGCGAAACAACTGCTGCTTTAGGCCATGCGTATGTAACAATATTGTAGTCCAAACCTCAATATCTGAGACCGAGACAACACCTTCGAGACGGTGACACCACCTCATAGATAGGGAACTTTTCAACTGAAGTTCTAATCGACTGTTAACACAATTAGTTGTACCATAGCTCCTTGTTCTGCAACACACGCGGCCGTCCGTAAATTCAAGTTTTTTGAAATGCAGCACTGTTAAATGCGATTTCCTGGCATCTAGCAGATGAGATAATTCACCAACTTTGTAGTGAACCTAAAGAGGGAAAGTTAGACCTACTCGACTTGCTGAGTCCCCTTTATCTCCAATTTATTGCATACTAATTTGAAAGTTCAGCTAAAGGAAGATACTTGATATCTTTTAAAGCCTCGATTAAATTTAGTATCTCATTTTTGCAAACGCCCCTCTGCTGCCCACTTGGCTCTTATCGCCCCCTGAGTTGCGACTATGCACCCCAGGGGGTATAACGCCCCCGTTGGGAACCACTGGTATAGAGCATCTATCATATTCTGAAAAGTACACATCCATAATGTGTCATTTTCAGTAAAAATTTTGCACTGATTCCCTACTTAACGTTTATGATTTAACCTCCTTTGGTCACTTGCTTGCTGTATCCCACCAAGGATGGGGGATATGCCCCTCACTTGCCCCCGTCTGTTCCTGCACAAAGATATACAGTTTAGAAGAGCATTGTGCCAACATACTTCCCCCATTTCTGCTTGCTGACCACGTGTATTCGGTGTACAACCCCATTAAATGTGTTGATAACCATCCCCGACTAAAGACAGCTTTACTTGGGTGTGGCACATGACCGGATCACCGTAGGTGTATGCCTCCAATAAGTTGTAACGAGGACGTACACATAATGTGCTTTGTCCCTTTCTCACACTTTTAAAATCCTGGCAGCGCCTTTGTTAGCTTGTGGCATACCGGGTAAATATGATTTTACTAAGTTTCTCCTCAAATGCCGGTGTTTAAAAATGAACCTGAACAAATAGATTGTAAGCATAACCAGTACTTTTTAGGTCCAGTTACCAAAACTAATCCTATCATGCATTACGCTTTAAAAGCTATATCCTACTTACCTTACCACCTAAATGCCAAAACATGAGAACATGAAGTTTACTTCACACATTTTCCATAGGGAAGGCAATGAGGGTCTGATCCTAACTTTCACGATTGTGTATAGTCATAAGTGATTTCGGACAGCCACAGGTCAAATGTACTACTGGTTTTAAATTCAAATGTAATAACATTTAGTCAATCGAACATGAGTGGAACGAATTTCCTGTGATCAGGAAAATGTGCAAGTTTTATAGATATGCATATTAACATGTCCACGAAGACCACCATGGCATCAGCTATTTTGCAAATAATTCATTATAATCAATTTTCTTGAACAGATTTTGATAGACTTTTGATAAAGGCCTAATTGAAGAGGGTTTCAACGAGTAAACCGTTACGGACGTAGAGTTAGCCAAGGTTTCGTCAGAGGTGACACTAGTTTCTTCCGGACTCAAGAAGTTTATTTGACTGTCAAGGTGTTGCTCTCAAGCCCAATGCTGCCAAAACTGATTGAAATCCTTACAACGTAAATTAGGCGGGTGAGGACTGGGAAGGCCCGAGGCTGCCTCAGTAACGTACAGCATGGAAGAGGAGTAGGAAAGAGCGAATCTACCACTATTATACAAATAATGAATGTTTATGAGTGCGATAGTATGAATTATTTCATGAGTTGAAAGATTGAACGTTCTATTCAACGAGGCGAATATCGCACGAATGAAAAACATTCATTATTTGTTTTATATAACACCTTTTATATAACACCTTATTAATTTCTCTACATTTGATTGGAGGACTGGTGGTCACATGCCATTGGTGATTCGGCACTATCATCAAGATTGAGGTGCTCGACCGTTGGTTAGTATATACTAACCCACGGTCGTTGGTTAGTATATACTAACCAACGGCAATGACGTCACCGATCATTGCAGTACGTACAAGCTATGCCGCGACTCAAATTGGGGACCGTACATTGCATATCGTACGTAATAGGCACGTAAACGCGTATCGAGCAAACGACAAACCATGGGGCTGCGCTACACGAACAAACACGAACCATCATGACCACCAAAAACACAACTTTAACCATCGACTAGATCAAGGTAGATAGTTATAAGGTGTTGTATAAAACAAATAATGAATGTTTTCCATTCGTGCAATAGTATGAATAATTTCATTCGTTGAAAGATTTAACAATCTATTCAGCTCCGCTTCGCCTCGTTGAATAGAACGTTCAATCTTTCACTCATGAAATTAGTCATACTATCGCACTTATAAACATTCATTATTTGTATAATAACTAACGTTACCTTTATCTAGTCCTTGGTTATCTAGTTGTGTTTTGGCTTTTGTCCGTGCGGTAGCTCCATGGTTTGTCGTTTGCAAGGTATGCGTCTACTACGTACGGTATGCAATGTGCGATCCCCAAAGATGCGTTGATTTATTGAGTTGCGGCATAGTTTGTACGTACGCGCAGTGATTGTGACGTCACAGCCGTGTGTTATACTAGACTATTGCACGACCGTGTGTTATTCTAGACTATTGCACGATGGATAACACACGACCGTGATGATAGTGCCGAATCACCCATGGCATGTGACCACCAATCCTCCAATCAAATGTAGAGAAATTAATAAGGTGTTATATAAAGCTAACTATCCAGACTCACAATAACATCACCATCAATTGCACATAGTAGGTGTTGAAATGGCACACTCAAATATTAAACTACTCTGGGAAAAATACCGTATAATCACCAGCTTAATTCAGGGCCGCTCGGGAGGGACTAAAGCCCCAAATAATTTTCAGTATGAAGATGTTTTGTCTAAAAACGACAAAAATAGTAGCCTACTCTTAAAAATGTCAAAACTCAGGAGTTGAATGGTCCAGCCACCAATCTTAGAAAGCTTTAGATGGCAGGTACTGCAATTGTATATCTTAACTATTAAATGTAACTGCATTGTGTAGGTTTTTCACTGCTAATTTGATTGTAAATGGATGCGACCAAACCGGTGAGCATGCTTAACCCAGTGTCTTCTTATTTGCAATGTTCGATTCCATGTATTCTACTGTCGGTGACATAGAAATGATTTAAGTACCGTATATGTAAGCTAAAGAGGATCCTTTTATTAAGCTGTAACTACACTTAACACGACTGCTTTGCCCATTAATTGCACAAGTGATAGCCTATCGTAAGGGCAAAGGGTAAACTCTACGGGGATAGGGTCATAACTGATACACAGCAAACAGGCCATGCTACCACTTGCAAGAGACTTATTTCCAAAAAAGCACAGCTTCATGAAATTCAATTGTGTGAAAATGGGAACATCCGAATATTCAACAAATAACAACCCTAAATCAACTACTAAACAGTCACTGCCGTGTTGGATTGAACATTACATGGGAAGTATATAGTTTTGATTGTAACGTTCTTGAAAACAGACACGGCAAACTAGGGTGGTGCCAGATGATAGCAGGGGCCATGGCCCCCATCGGGGAAGGATGACCCCAAGGAACTTCCAATTTCGTCAGGGAGCCTTTATAGGTACGATGAAATATGTAATGCTCGAAGACGTCCAGCATCCCCCGACGATTTACTTGAATATGCTCTCATGTACAGCAGATTCTTCGATAAACCCCCCAATTTTTCAGATTTTCTTTCCTAAAACCCCAAAACGTTCAAGTTCTCTAAAGAAACCAAACATTTTCGGCACGCTTTGGGAGCCAAAAATTTTGCTTTCAATATCCTTCCGGCAATCCATTGCGCTTTTCAAGTCTTTGAGTTGCGGCCCCTCCCGCCAGAAGCTGGGTGGGGCAAATCCTGGGCCATACCCCCCTGGACAAACCTGTTGAAGGACCGAATCACAATTTTGTTTCTCTCTCCAGTGTGCTCTGCCACTTGGTAGCTATCTACATTATAAAAATGCTTTAGTAATAACACTTTACCCCTGGAAACCTATATGCAAGAAACCAAGAAGACTTTTTAATCTTGCATGAATTCTGTAGTAGGCAGAGAACAGTCGTTTTGGGTGGTTTTTGTGACTTAAGTGCCAGATCATAGGTGAATTATGAAAGCTTCGGGTCTACAGTAGTACTGTTGGTCAATTTAATCGTAATACCTTCATGCCAAACAGAATTTGGGTACAGCAAAACTTTCTGCAATCAGCAAAAAGTGTTATTGTAGATGCATTCGCCTTTACAATGACGTAAAAACGGCCATTTTGGAAATGACCCATTTAAATAAATATCTCATGAACCGATTTTGGTGGATTTCTGATATGTTGTTCCCCACCTCCAAATCTACCAAAAACCACTCAAATCTCACTTGTAGGAATTTTTGGGGGGTTAAGGTACATTTTGTCACAAATCTACCCGACTAAATAAACTACCTCAATTTAGATCCGGCGCTGATTTAGCAGGGTCAGCCCCTTCTTCGCAACACCTGTAAATGGAAAGAAAACAAAAGAAGAAAGAATAAAAAAGAAAAAAGAAAGGAAGAAAAGAGTAAGAGGAAGAGAAAAAGTAAAAGGGTCAAAATTGTCTAAAACCTATTGCAAATATATCTTTTTGCAGGCTGGAGTTGGGTGGAGTTTTCGGTCCTAGAAATCCATTAATTAAAGTGATTGACGACGAGAAGAGGGCTACATTGTGCGATAACAGGTGAATGGCTAGGCATTAATGCTAGTCTATAAATGTATGAACAAGAACATAATGGTTTATGCCATATGAAGGGATGCCGGGGCACGGTTTGCTGCATTGAACTGTTGTAACAAATCTGTTTTTAAAAATAAATATTTCTGCAACCCAGTGCTGAGGTTTTCACCATAAAAGTTTTCTAGGATGATTAAAGTCTCCAGGCTGGAGAGGGAACGTGATATCATGCCCCCAACCCTCGGATTTCCAAAAATTTCCGACAATTTTTAAATGAGGGTAGAGAGCGTTTTAGCTATAATATTCTACAAGGAGGGTGAGGTGTGTAAAACCAAGGGATGGATCTAATATCTTTTGTCACAAATAAATTATTTGCAAACTATCAAAATTTCGCCCGTTTCTCGCGCTGTTAGCCTCATTGCTGTGCTTCCTACCACCCGTATTCGCATTATTCCTTGATAAGGTTTCTAAAATTAAGCCAATTTTCTTGTGCATAGACGTGATTGCAGAGCCTGGGAACACAACATTGTAAGCAAGTAAAGCAAGGGATTTCTTTCCACCTTCCTCTAATTTTCGAGAGCAATTTTATCAAAATGAGATCTTTATGCAGTACCAGGCACTGACGGCAGATTTACATTCTGATCGGCATCTTTTTGGGCAATTTATAGTGTCTTAGCCCAGAAGTTTGGGTGCAACAAGTTTGTCGTAGAAATGATTTCAATGCAAAATCTTGGTGCGCTTCGTGGGCATTTATCATGGTTCGCACTCAGAATTTGATTACCACTATAACGGTAATAGCTACGCTGGATATTATTCTGACCAAAACACCTGGCTTAACATGGCAGTCACCCACAGCTGTTATTGTTGCTACAGTTACCGATGATTAGGACCATGAAGATGCGGACGTAGAGGTCAACAGACCTGCGTCCACTGAGGTTCCTAAGGTAAAGTGTAACTAGAGGCATAACTAAAGTTTCGGGCCTTGGTGTGAAACATTGGAACAGACCCTAGCCTGTGGGGTAGCCAAACTTTCTTTCTCATGCACGGAAAAGGGAGAAACAATTACCTCTAGGAGCAATATTTGACACTAAGCGGAACGCTAGCCCGTAAGTAGTGCAGCACCAAGGAATTTTTTTTTTTTTTTGCCAAAGGTACCTTGTAGATTTCCGTATATGGTACTTGACCGCCCTGTATCTTACATGTCTAGCTTCTTAAAATTTGGGGAAAAAGGATTCAAATTTTCTTGAAAGCATCTTCTTTATTCATTGTATAAGACAGACACTTGTAAGCGATAGTGCTTTAGTAGCCAAAACATTGCTAAACGAAACACAATTGAATTTATTCTTGTAATGCACGAAATCATAATTCCGCATATTTTGAAAAAAAATGTAAAACGATGCACGGAGGATTCGAATAGCTTCAGGGATTTGATGGATTCAACCTGCCCTTACATAGTACATGTCACATCCCAGTGGCGAATTTAGAATGGGAACAACTATCGATGGCTTTGAAGGGCATGAAGCCAGAAAAAGCACTGAAGGTGGGTGAGATAGCTTCCAGGGGATGAACTCTCTTTAAGGGGTGGGGCGACATGTGCTAAAATGTATTATGGCAATAATACAGTATATGAAACTTTTGTGGGTTAGGAAAATTTTTCTTGGGGTTTTCCACCCCTCGCAACCCTATAGCTACGGGTTTGGGCCTAAGGCCCTGCACTCGCAGAGGAATTTGAGATATCCTTGTGAAAATGAAACACTGTTAGGGTTATGTGAAATGGCTTATAAATTCAGTATGTAAAAATTTTTTAGAATTTCCTCGAATTTTGTAAAAAAATTCCATAGAATTTCTGTAAAAATCTATAGGCTTTTTAAGAAATTTCTGTAAAAAAACAAATTAAAGAATCTCCATAATATAATCTCTTATTTTATGGAGTAAGCAGTCACCCTAACTTTGTTTTGAATAATCAGCAAAGAGACTCAGCATGACAAACCCCTGATCCTTCACCTCTAGATCATGGATCTGTCATGCATGGCTCCGGTCTAGACTGGCTGAAAAAAAAACCAGATACTAGGCTAAAGGTGTTCTTAGCCCCCCCCCCCCCCCAAAAAAAAAATATTGAAAAGGGCAGTATGTTTACTGATGCCCTGCCCCATAGCATCGATTGGGTCTAACCCCTTCTCTAGTGCCCCGCGGAGCTGTTTGCTCAGTGGCCCTTCCTTAAGGCTTCCCGAACACCGACTATTGACAAGGAATACGTCGTACAGCCTGCTGCGTAGGCTCTTTCTCTACTCGTACTCCTGGAGCCCCTGCCTGCGTACCAGTATGTGGTCTCTCACTAAATTTATTTAAGATCCAGTAGTTCTTAAAATTCTACAGGTGATAGCAAATAAACTACCGTTCCGCAGGGTATTTGTCACTTTCTTCATTCTTCTATATATAGGTGGTCGAGGATGACGAGCACGCAGAAGCTTCTTTTGAAATTATCCCGAAGCTCAGTCTCGGATGAAACTTTTCTACACGAGCTCTTACGCTTCACCTGTACTGCATGCTTATTGTTTTGTGGATCTGTCGTGAACACACCTTTTGTTTGTCTGATCATGGGGCTATCTAAATATTCAAGACTGCACATAGCTGAGATGAACTTGGAGACTATTACCAACGCAGATCCTCGAGATATCTTTTGTTGAAAGTCAGGTGGTTCTAAGGGCGGGTAACGCTGAAGAGGTGGAGGAAATCAAACTGAATGACGACAGTAAAGAACGCAACTGTGTTCATGTAAGATCTGCGTCATCCTTTAACCTTGCATTGAGTTCCATTGACTTGGGAAGTATTGCCAAGGAAAGAAGTTATTCTAAAGACACGAAAGAAGCGAAAAATTTCTTATAAGATACTCAACTTTTAGCAAGGAATCCTTTATCGTTTGGTTTTTACCGTTGGAACCATTTTACTTTATCATGTGATTGTTTTTTCCCGATGTAGTCAGTACAATACCAGTAAACATCACGCTGAGACGCTATGTGAAGGAAGAAGGAAGGCTCGGCACTTGTCCAGAGATAGCCGTTTTCCTCTTGCACACTCGAATAATATGAAATTTCCTTATCGGGCCGACGTCAAGGTTTTTCTTTGCGTTTTGTCCAGAATTTAACCCGAAAGAGACGGTGACGTTTGACGGTTTATCTTTTTATGAAATTTCGAGGTAAATGTCGGTAAGTTTTCGAAATTTTATTCAATAGTGCAATGGCGTGGGTCCATCTCCAAATATTTTTTTTTTTTGGGGGGGGGGGGACTTTTCACCATTTGCGAATCGCCGTCCTGGGGGAGAGGTCTAAGGGAGGGGTGTCTCCCTCCCCTTTGGAGACACACCTCCCTCCCCTTTGGAAAAGTTGCTCACGAAAGGTGGGCTGGATGTAAAATGGTGCTATATATGGTGCTAAATTTAAATCAATATATCACCAGGAATTTTTTACTTCTTTAGGAAGTTTTTCATCTTCCTTGCTTAAGTCAATTTTTACTTAGTTCTTGGGGTAAATGAAGACCACACTGTGTAAAGTAAGTGAACAGTAAATCGTTAGACTACATATACCATTAGCCAGGGGCGTGTATACATGAATTTGTAGGGGGGGGTGAACTATTTTGGGACCAACTACATTTCTTGGAGACCGACTTCCATTGACATAGTTGTATGATCCAAATTTCCTAGATAATTACAATTTACAGGACGGTAGTAATAATCACAGGCGTACGGGACTCTTCCAATTTGGGGATGGAAAATCTTTTGCCCGAATCTCAAAAAATTGCCCCATATTCGTTGCCATAAAATAGACCACTAAGTCATTACATCCGGGCGAAGCGCGCGAAAAATTTGCACATTTTGTGGGCATTCGTTCAAAAAATCGGGAACTGAGTAGAAAATTGGAGGAATCTTTTCACTTCAAATGTTGTTCATGTCTGGTCTATTGTTACAATATTAGCATACTGAACTGGATCTGAGACCGACTTTTTGGCGCGCAGAGACCGACCTTTGATTTTCACTGGGGGCCATCCCCTCCGTATTTACGCCCCTGTCATTAGCATGTTTACTCATATCTAATAAAATCTGGATATGGAAGTGATCAGGACTGTGCATGTCAGAGTTTTTTCGAAAGTCTGATAGAGGTGATACTGGTAGCAATCTTTTCATTTTTTCACTGTGGTACACCTTGTCCTTGCATAGTAGTCGACTTTCAACGAAAATTTCCAATATTTTCTTCAACTAGCATAAATTTAGTTTTAGGAGCTTTAGTAAATACGAAGTGCGAGTGGAGTTTTGTGGCACAGAACCGACGGCAAACTACAAGGGCATCACGGCCATTTTTGCCGTCGGCGTTAGCAATTTAAGTAACTTTACGATTTTGTCTCTTATTTCGATCAATGAGTAAAGATCACAAACATGGAAATGGGTTGGGGCCACCCCCTCTGTGAAAAAAAATGGAAATTGGAAGGTGTCTAGATGGCAAATGGTGCAATATTTGGGCACAATTTTGCTTTTAAATTGTTAGTGTCAATTTGTAATCTACTGTACTGTTATATTATCTTCTTCACAGTTTTAGTTTTCATCATTTTCAAAAAGTGAGGGGGAATTTTTGGAGATGTTCCCCTTCCAAAAAAGTGAGGGGGACGCGTCCCCTGCCCCCCATGATCCACGCCCATGCAATAGTGCACAAATGGCATGACTTCTTGAATTTTCCCTATAAATTGAACAAATCTACAAATTTGTGATGGAAAATTTATTTAGATGGGAACTGAAATGCTCTTTAGTGTGTTCACAGCCAGCAATATGCCCGAATATTGTGTTGTACAGTTGTATGATGGAAAACATTATGTGAGTACCAAAGTTAAGAAAAGTAACAAAGGGTACACACTTTTTCTCACCCGAACACAGCATACATAGCAACTTAGGACGCAAAGATTGCAGGCCCGTAGCCAGACAAAGTACTGAAGAGGGCCAAAAATTTTCCAGGGGGTGAAAATTTATTCAGGGGGGCCAAATGTGTACAAATGTATTAAGTCAATGGTAAGATTCAAACTCTCTAGGGGGGCGAAAAATTTCAGGGGTATCCCCCCAGGCCTGCCCCCCTTGACTACGGGCCTGAAAGATTGTGGCAATGCAGGCCTACTCTTATTTTTCACCTCATAATATTTTGTCTACCATCAGTAATTTTTGCTGACAATTGTGTGAAAACAGTTTGCAATGACTGAAACTTCTTGCCACGTTTCTTGCGCACCATTTACTATGTAGTTGCTTCATGATAACCAGACATTTCTAAACTCATGAACGTGTACCCTTCCACAGAACTAGGACCCCCCCGCCCCACTTTCACTTCTCAAATGTAGTCCTGACATGTTTCAAGTGAAAATGTCCCTTTAAATTTTGTGATAAAAGTATCCCGTAATCCTTTAATCCCTACTGTATTTCTAGTTTGTTTAAGCTTTAACATTTTGCATTTTTTACTTGAATGTGAAATAACTGTGGTAAAATCCTAGGGACTTTGAGGGTATTTAAAGTGGAAAATGTCATTCCTTAATTCTTCTAGCATCTTGAATTCTTACGAGTATTTTACAATGTTCATTGCTTAGAATCTTCTTTCCTTGCTTGAAAGCTTGAAGAAAATTTATTAAAAATTTATTTTTCTTAGTGGAGCACACCCCCATCGACCATGACTAGGAGAAACCATTGGCCTGTGAGGTGGGGCGGGGGACTGTATCCCGAAATTTTTGGATAACCAAAATTTAGACAGAATTCTGTAAAAAGTTGGGCAAAATTTGGTCTTAAAAGGCATAGACATAAATAGTGCTAAAAAGTCTTGTGTCCCCAAATCGAATTAGTGTCATACGTTTATGGAGGAAACCCCAAACTTTCAGGGACCAGCATGGCCTTTCTAACGTGCCAGATGTGGAAGGTATCCCATCGATCTCAACCAAATTATTAGGTGGGACTATGTATGGCACTCAGAAATATCAGCAGATGTTATAGTAGTTTACCACATATTGGTTAAAGGGTTAGAATTAGATGAGGTTTTACGGCTCAGTTTCTAACCAATTAGTTTAAGTCGGGCGGGCCAAGGCCTTTCCTCCAGTTGTGGCTCACTGGCTTGTTTTCCCTACTCCATTCACAATGGCAGTAGGTTCCATTTTTAAAATCTTTGGTATGACCCGGCCAGGAGTCGAACCCCAGACCTTCGGGGGTTAAAGGGGGAAGAGGGTCCTTTCAATACTTAATTACTAGAGAAATTATTTTCTCCCGTCCAACAACGAAGAAAGCGTGGGAAAGGCTTAACCCCAGTCAAAAATTGTGGACAGAAGCATGCTTTCGCCCCCTTAAATTCAAAAACGAAAACCCCTTATTTGTTCCGCCTAAAAATGTCAAAATTTTGCAGTAGTTTGTATAACATTTGCCCATACTTTGCATCGAACTGCATCTAAGGACCCTTAAATATTCAAAAAGATTCTTAAGGGTGTTCCCCTATCCTTAGACTCCCAGGACGACAGTCCGAAGTAACGTTCACCCCAGTCGAGAACAGTAATTCCCTACGCCTATGCCCCCACCCCCTATTATTGCCACCCCTGGGCCTGTACATGTCACTTATATATCTCCTTGCCCAAACGTCAGTTCCTCAGGCAGTTTATATCTAAAAACATCATTGTTATGTGATGGACTTGTAAGTGATACTTTGACATATACTAAATATCGGTCCAAAAAGCACAAAACAGGTGTTACAATTCTCCAAAAGTTCAATTTTAAGGGCAAAGTTTTCAATGCTGATTTTTGTATTTTGATTTTTTCTTTGTCAATCCCCACTTGAGCACGAGAGATAGGAAACGGTGGTAACCCGGTAGCATCTAAGGTAAAGGGATCACACCCTTGTTAATGTAAAGTGGCTCAAATGAAAACTGGTAATGCTGCTTTACAAATTAGAAAACTCTCGCAGTTCAACTCATTGTTTAGTGATAGGTTCATAACCTATTTCCGGGATATGCCCCAGGGCTGGGGGTGTGTTGGCTCTTTGTAAAGTGACGGGTGTGACTTGAAAAGGTTTTGAATGAAAAAAGAAAGATTAACATCTTTTAATATAACTGTCTGTCACAAATCGTTCTCCACCTACCAAATTTGATATAATCTTAAACTTTATTTATGAGACAATATACTATCCTAGTTCTGACGTCAAATCAAAACTTAGCTACAGTCATATAAAACATAATTTTGACCTACTTTTGTCAAAGCGATGTCTAATGTTTAAATTGTTTCAACTAACTTATAGTGATAGTGCATCGTAAAAGAAATTCAAATGGTATGAGATACCCACTAACTAATTGGGCGCAGGGGTGGCTCCTAGGTAAGGGACGCGAGAATTCCCTTGTGGAATCTCTTACCCCTCCCCATTTCTTCCCAAACAAATATTCTAAGCTGTTACTCTCGTAATCCCCCCCCCCCCTTTATTTGCAGAAAGTCTCGTCATTGCCAGGGAAGAGAGTCCTTTGCTTTTCCCGTAATTTCAAAAGACAAATTGTGTTCTTATTGCGGATCCACCTTTTGGTCAGATTAATTTGTACTGGACATCATCATACTAAGGAAAATACCACACAATTTTTAACACGGAATACGAGACTCGAAATGCATGCGATGTTCGCAGCAAATGCATAACGATCATTGGTAGGGCGGTACACGGAATATGCCCTTTACTTATAACTATATAGATCCCTGTTCACCTACGAGCCTGCATTTCGTATCTCTCTTGCACTTCTAAAACGAACCCGCCGTCCAAGGTAACTATATGATATTTTGAGGAGAAGACAAGTGCAAATTTTATAGCTATGGAATGACTCATTCCTTTTTGGGAACATAAAACGTTCTATTTTCTCCTTTTCACGTCCAAAAATAGAAAAAAGCTTTCTAAGACAATCACGGGAAAATACAAACTACACAAACTAAATCACAATATCATTTTTGTGTGAATGGGGAACGTTTTCGAATTGGTGTTATTTAAAAATAGTATTTTTATCAGTGGTTTTATAGTTTGCCCTCACCACCTTTCCTTAACTCCTCTTTAGCCGTTTTTGCCATTTCTTGTTGAAAAATTAGAGCAATCTCTTGCTTTGAACTCTGTAATCCTATCTATTTCTGAACAGATTTAGCACGACTACAAGGAACAACTTAATTACAAATTATTTAAAGCAGACAGCAGACAGTATCATCATATGTTCTAATTGTTTTCTGTTCAATTCTCTTTTACTTAAATCATTGAAACTCATCATGTTTAAAGTTTAAATATAACCTTTCCTGTCACAAACATATTTAAAACTTTCTAACGATTTCATCAAGCTTAGGCTAACTAAAGGTCATGGAAAGCATTTTAAATTTAAGAAAAGTTTCCGTTAACTTTGGTACATTCAAAACTTAGGCACATTTTTTGGTGAATTGCGACAACATCCTGGATGAGCTTCAGAATGCATGTTTTTGCATTGTCGAAGTATTAGAGGAATAATTAACGTTTAATTTTGGGTTCAGATATGTAGTTAAGATGAACATTGTTTCAGTGTTTATTTCATTTTAATTTCATTCGATAGATTGTCGATAGATAGATTAGACAGATTTGATAGATTGGTGGTAAATGTTGGGAACAGAATGTTTACATCAATTGCCACATAGCGCCATCAGTCAAAGCATTCTAGGTTATGAACGTCTGCAAGTGCTTAACTCCACCTTGATGCCAACATTAAACAACTATGCTAATGGGTACAGTGACAGGGCATTCAAAATAAAGGCGAATTTTGTTTGCTATTTGTAGAATGTTTTCCCTTTTCCCTTTTACAGGGGCGGATCCAGACATTTCGAAAAGGGGGTGGGGGCTGAAAGCCCCCTTGAATATTCTCCTAAATTAACATTATGCTAATTTTCGCTTATTTGTTATTGTTGATGTGGCGAAAAAGGGGTGCTGAGGCCGGGAAAGCCCCCCCCCCCTTGGATCCGCGCCTTTTATTGAATTTTACCACTTTAGGGACGTGTCTCTAGTTAAATAATCCCGTCTTCACACTTTCTGATACATAAGCTAAATCTCAGAAGTATCCTCTTGTTTCCCTGACAGGTATCTTTCATGGTCATTCAGAACATGCACCTTGCACATTAAAGGTAAGAAAGGACTTTTTCTGCATGACTTACAAGATATATTAATATAATTAAAATGGGATTAAGATGCAAGGATATACTGACTAGTTCAAATTGAGATGACTTTATATTCCTCCAGTTTTTAATCTGGATCGATAGGGTCCAGATTGACAAAAGACAACAAATATTCTTCCAGGGCTATTTCAGTGACAACATATTACAATATGGATGTTTTTTCTGGCGTACATAAATTTTTAATCGCACGAAAGGTTACTAAGATAATAAATTTTTAAAGACGTATTCATTTCAAGGAGTGTTTTTGCATAATGCGAAAGCTGTGATGTCAGAAATCCGAAATGATTGAACAAAACAATTGACAGACAAGAAAATTAACAAACTTAAATGATACATGACATTTTTAAAGATATATTCAGACATTTATAATGAAAAATAAAGACATTTTTAAGGTCAATTTACGATGGAAACTTTTCAGTACTTCAATTTTTCAGTACGTTTTAATTCTTGTTAGAAAAGAAAGAATTTTACATGCAATCTGTTGGTATCACTTTCTGTAACTTTGCTTCCAATGTAATTTATCGAACAAGAATTTTTCCAGTGGTGAATATAAAAACATTGTCTATTTGTAGGGTATGTGACAAAAATCCATCTGGAACGTTCTTGTCTGAAAGGATCTCTTAGACAAATAGACTCAGGCGCGGATCCAAGGGGGGGGGGGGCTTCCTCCGGCTCAGCCCCCCTTTTCGCCAAAACAATAACAAATACGCGAAAATTAGCATAATGTTAATCTAGGAGAATATTCAAGGGGGCTTTCAGCCCCCCCCCTTTCGAAATGTCTGGATCCACGCCTGGGACTAATGTGTCTAGCACAGTTAATGCGTGAGCAAAACATTGTATAGAGCTTACTTAAGGGTCTAATATTTCCTACTCATTTTGGCTTTTCCAGATTTTGAAGGACATTACTGAACAAAACCAGCAGATGTGAACCTTCGGAAACGGCACTCAACATCTGTGACTGAGAGTAATGATGGACCATGTTTAAAGAGATTACACCACTTAAGAATAATATTTCACTTGGTCTTCGTTTGTGAACAGCCAGGGCTGATACAAGAAACTCAGTAGTCCTTCCACTGACTTTGCTACCTCGGAAAATGAAAGGGAGTAAGTGCGTTTGGGTTAGAGTTAGATTTAGAATTAGATGAGGTTTTACGGCTCAGTTTCTAATCAGCTGGTTTAAGTTGGGCCGGCCACGGCCTTTTTTCCCAGTTTTGGCTCACTGGCTAGTTTTTCCTACGTTTGGACTAAAAATTATTGTCAACTGTATGATATGAAAATGTTGAAAATTCAAAAGTAGGTAGCTCTGTAACTTTTGTAATGATGTAACATTTCTTTCTGTTGTACTGTAAAATGTTCTGGGAAGAAAAGCTATTGCCAAAGTTTATTGGTAGGAGATAAAAACAATTTTCTGTCTAGGCTTTACTGTTACAATTAAAATGCAATACCCCCTCCCCAAAATACTTTGTTGAAGCAGCACTTCGTCCGCAATCATGTTTATTGAGCACACATTTCAATGCACCATTAAGCTAGTTACAGTTATTTGGGCATCCTATATGCAGGACTACATTCTGATACGTGTTTTGAAACAGACCACCAAGTCAAGTCATGGGATCTTCCTTATCATTCATACCCCCCTTACTTATTTGCACCCCAATTCTGATGAACATTACTGACAGGAAACGAAATTGATCTGATGAACTTATTTGAAATTTTTCAAAAAGTAAATTATACCTACAACCTCCACAATCCATAAGGTCTGGAAACGAGGGGTTGTTCGGTCACCCCATATCATGAAAACGAAACTATGTAACTTTGGAAAGAAATTTGAAAGATTTGAAAATTCTTTTCGCCCATTAAGTTGCAACCCCTCTATTGAAAAATCCTGGATAGAATATTTGTGTAAAAGGTGATAAATAATGAAGGCTAATAGCAGTTTTTGCATGATAAAGCTGTATCACGTCCATATTTCTGTCTTCTACAGGTACTAAATGCTGCGATGAATATGGCCGTTTGGCAACAGTTCTATCCAAGATCCAATATAAACAAGGCAAACGTGAGAATATATTTTCCTTACCGGTGACACCTGGCAGCTGACGAAGATGTCTAAATATTTGGTGGTAATAAATGGTGAGATTCTCAATGTTTATGTGGAGCAGGCGCTGATCCAAGGGGCAGGGTGGGGGCTTTCCCGGCCTCAGCCCCCATTTACGCCACATCGACAATAACAAATATGCGAAAATTAGCATAATGTTAATCTAGGAGAATATTCAAGGGGGCTTACAGCCCCCCTCCCCCCTTTTCGAAATGTCTGGATCCGCGCCTGTAGTGTGTCGTTAGGTATTGCAATTTTGTTACATCTTTGCAAGCTTAATGAAACAGTTGGTTACGTAAGCAAGACGGGACAGGAGCCAGACGAGGTTCAGCAGGGGGTGGGCGAGGCAGCTTTCAGTGGGCGAAATATTTTAAGGGGGTAGGCAAGACATTAAAACTCATCCTCATTGGCTAAGAGTTTGAAAAGCAGTGATTCAAACCACACCCTAACCAGTGAGGACGAAAAAACATAAACTATGTTCCCGCCTGACTGATGTCAAAATTGACATGCCTTAGTCAATGTTGTAATATGTGTACATTTGTACTCCCAACATCTATATTATGAAACAATAACTTTAGTTACATTTCCTAATGATGTCTCATGTAAGTACCCATCTTAGAATACACTGTGCCCCTCCCCTCTACCATTCTGACCATCATGCTACGTTCCTGGAATATCTTGAACTAGGAGGAATATAGCTTGAGGAAAAAACGTGTTCACGAAGGATCTTGAGGCCTACAGGCATTTAGCCCAGCTGTCTTAAGGCCGGTCCACACGATTATACATTTGTCTACGTCACATTTTCATCCAAGTGTCTAACATTGCTTACAGATTCCCACTTGGTAATTTTCACTTTGGCTGGTGCGATAAAATAAAATTCAAAGCAGTTTTTTGTTAAATTCCGACAATACGCAGGAAAATGTAATGATTAGTTTTTACATTGTCAAGGGATTATAATAAATAGTTTTAGTTTCTTGCTAAATCAAATTCTTGGAAACCATTAAAACTAAGCCCCTTTTTTCTTGCTGCTAGTAAAATGTTAAAAATGTTTTCAGTTACAAAAAATCTTCACTTAATGCAGTATCTCCTTTAAAAGCGACTAGCCGGTCTACAATTTTTTCATACATTAGCTAAATTTAAGAAGCCTCCCCTTGTTTCCCTTACACAAGAGGCAGACCCAGAAGTTCACCCCCATCCAGGAACTAATTTCTTGAGAGCCCCCTCTTGTGAAAATTATTCAGAGAGCGAACTATATTAAGTTGCAGTAGGACAATAGTAATATTTGTTTTCCAAATATCATTCTGAAATTAAGGAGATCTCAACATGGCTAGGTTTGAGCTAAAAATGTTAAGGAATTGCAATAATAGATGTCTGAATAGTTTAGTGCGATCATGTCACTAATCATTCTTTCCTTCCATTTCTTATTCGCACTCCATATCTGATGACCATCACTGATAGGAAATAAATTATTTTGACCAAATTATTTGAAACTTTTCCAAAAGGTAATACTTACAACCTCCACCATCCATAAAGGTCCGGAAAGAAGGGTTCATTTAATTTCTTATATAATGAGAACGAGATTGAAACTTTTGAGAAAAATGCGAAAGATCTGAGAATTTATACCTTTTCTTTTCGGTATGAGCCATTCTGAACGTAAGCTCTCATAATCCAAAGATATCCTCCTCTGAAACACCTTGTCCACCGTCCGAAAAGTCTTGGATACAATATTTGCCTTAAAGGTGATAAATAATTAAGGCCAATAGCATAATAGCGTAATTTTGCATGATTAAGCTGTATCACATCAATGTTCTTCTTTTTGCAGATGCTGTAAATTCTGCAATAAAATATGGCTGTTTGGCAACAACTCTATCCAAGATCCGTCATATACATCACAAACGTGGGAACATATTCCTTCCCGATGACACCTAGCACCTGACGAAGATGGCTCAATATGTGGTGGTGGTAAAATGGTGAGATTTTCATAAGTTTGATGTGGAGTGCCGGTAAATATAGCACATTTTACTACACTTGTGCAAACTTAATGAAAAATAGCTGATTACATAGGCAGGACAGGCCCGGAACCAGAAGGCGTACTAAAGAGGCTAAAGAGGAAGGGGAGGTCGAGCCAGCTTTCAGTGGGAAATTTTTTAAGGGGGGTATTAAAACGTATGAAGGCAACGGTAATGGAAATTGTCAGAGGGAGAAAATTTTTTAAAAGGGGGACGCCTGCGTACCCTCCTTTTTAGCCTAACAAGGGAGGACTGAAATTAATTAAAACTACGTACCCATTTGACAGATGTCAAAATTGACATGCCACTTTCTCTGTCAATGTTGTATTTTTATCCTCAGCACCTATATTTTGAAACGATCAGTTTAGTTACATTTGCTAATTATGTTTCTTTGTAAGTGCACATCTTAGAATGTTCTGTGCCCTTTCCGTCCCCCATTTTGATTATCAGGCTACGTTCCTGGAATATCTTGTGCCATAGAAGAAAGATGTTAGAAGAATATTCTTGCAACTCTTGTAAATACAAATGCTATAAGACGGACCGACCGCTTGGGAAGAAAATCTGTTCATGAATGATCTTGATACATACGGGCGTTGGGTCTAGCGTTCTAAAGGACTGTTCACATGATCATAGATGTGTCCATGTGTCCATGAATATTTTCATACAGATGCTCACATTGCTGACAGATTCCCACATGGGACTTTTCACTGTCATATCTGATTTCCTTTCTTTTTTTGGGGGGGGGGGGAGGGGACGGTTGCGACTATTTACTGAAAGCGAGCTTCAGATTGGTTTGACTAGTTTTTGCATTGTCGAAGTATCAGAATGAATAATTAAGTTTCTGGATTAAGCACAGGGCCGTCTTAACGCATGGGCCCACTGGGTCCAGGCCCAGGGCCCCGCGATGTCAGGGGCCCCGCAAATTGACCTCTGCGCAAAAAATCATATCTCCCCTTGCGTAAAAGATTTTTGTGTGGAAATACTTTTCTTCAAAAGTCCAGTGCTGTTATTAGGGATGGAGAGCAACTGGAAGATTACTCTTCTATAATGTATTTCAGCTTTTAGATATATCACATATGTTATTCACATAAAAGTTCCAATTTCCATGCTTTATGCGCGACATGGGGGGGGGGGGGGGTAAATGCAGGCATGTCTATGCTTGAGCGATGGTCAAGGATGTCAATTTTTCACGCAACTTTTTTCGAACACACTTGATTGAGGGGCCCCGCTCCAATGCCGGGCCCAGGGTCCGGTGATCTCTTAAGACGGCCCTGTTTAAGCATGCAGATTAGATTGCATTTCTGTAGATTTTATTTCATTTAACTTTCTTTAGAAAACGTGTCCTCAACATTTCCCCAAAATATGGGCTTGAAATCAGGCCCGTCGTCAAGGGGGGTCCTAGGGGGCAAAGCCCCCCTTGGAAATTTTTTCGCCCCCTCCAGAAGCTTTTTCGCCCCCCCCCCCACTTCAGCACCTTGTCTGGCTACGGGCCTGCTCGAAATGCTGGAGTGAAAATAAAGGAAGAGACCTTTAATAGTTTGCACTCACTGTGAATCTCTTTGACATTAGAAACATAAATCAAATTCTTGGAGACCATTGGAAACCAAAGCGCACTTTGTTCGCTGCTTGCAAAATGTTTTCAGTTACATCGCATCTCCATCGTTGACGTGTCACCTTTCAATACAATAAGCCCGTCTTTAAACCCTTTGATACATCAGCTAAATGTAAGAAGTCTTTTCTTGTTTCCCTGACAGGTATCTTTGATGGTGTTTCAATACAAGATTCTTAAATATTAAAGGTAAGAAAGGACTTCTGCTCTATGAGTGTAGTAAGTCAGTTACAAGATATTGTCACATGATTGAAAAGGACTTAGGATACCAGCATATGCTGAATTCAATCCAAATTCAAAACTGAATTATTTATAAAGCTTTAACTGTGAAATATAAATTCTAGAATGCTGTACAAAAATTACAAAAGGCATAATGAAGACTAAAAAAATGAAAGAGAAAAAATACCCACAACGTAATATTAAACCAGGCAAAAAGAGAAACAATTAGAGCCATTGCTTAAAAATTTAGTCAAAAGATGAGTTTTCAGATTTTGTATGAAAACAGCAATGCTACGCTGAGGACGAAGCTTTAGTGGCAGTTGGTTCCAAAGCCTAGGAGCATATTTGGGGAAGGCTCGACCACCAAAAGTTGAATATTTAAAACTGAAGGTGAATAGTTTGAGATCTCCATGAATATGTTAGGTGTTAACGCACATTGGTCGGTACTTCAATCATTCCTTCAAGGTACTTAAGGGCCATTTCATTCAGGATTTTAAAAGAAGTCAAAAGTACTTTAAAAAGGGGGCGTAGCTAGGATGAAATTTTTAGGGGCCTAGGTATCAAATGGGGGTCATGGCATAGATCGCCGTCCTTAATTCTTACACATTTTATTAGGAGATGCACAATTTTGGGGGGTGGCAAACATCTGGGGGCCAGTCCCCCACGTCCCCCCCTCCGTAGTTACTCGCCTGCTTTAAAATGACTACGGATGATCAATATAGCTAGCTGAATGAGAACGGGAGTAATATGCTCAAATTTCTTAACACACAGAACAACTGTGGCAGCGGAATTCTGAACAAGTTGTAGTTTTTTAATTAATTAGGGCGGGAAAGGGGACCATACAAAAAGTTATTACACCATTCGATCTGACTGGTAATAAAAGCATGGACGAGAGAACATGCGGCATCATGAGTAAGATATTTACGAATATGAGCACTATTATGAAGATGAAAGTAAGCACTTCTTCAAACCTTAGTGACATGATGGTCCATAGAGAGATTCTCATCAAAAATAAAACCTAAATTGCGTACATTCGAGCTGCAAGCATTGAGTGCATCACCAACATTTAAACCCTGAGTAGTAACTTTCTGTAATGGCTGCTTACTACCTAAAATAATAAATCCAGTTTTGCTGTCATTGACAGTAGATAACATCTACAGTCTTACTTCAGAAATAGTCTTGCAAAGAACATTTCTCCCCGGGACCTGCATCAGGTTTGAAACTTATGTATAGTTGATGATCATCTGCATAGCCCAGAGAGTTGGGTAAATGGCGCTCAATGATCTTAAGTACGTGTGCGAGATAGTTGGTGACGAAGACAGGTCCTATAAGCACGTCCCTTAAGGAAAACCAAATTTAAGATGAAATGTATTCCATAGATCATTGCAAACCCTGACGTTTTGTACGTACGATGCAAACCATCTAAGAGCAGTTGAGGATTCCCCAACCTGCAATTCAAGAACTTTCAGTAATATACCGTGGTCTATAGCTTCAAACGCGTCACAAAGATTTAACAGTAACATCCTACTTATCAAAGCCAAGGAGAATATCAGACTGGTTTCTGTACAATGAAACTGTCTGTAAGCGGACTGATTGGCAGGAAGCACGTTGTTAATTGCCATATGAGAGGACAGCTGCTTCACGACAGCTCTTTGTACTAGCTTAGAAAAGAATATTAAGTTACTCACAGAACGTTTATTACTAAAAACAATTTCTGCTTCTGCTTTCTTCAAAATAGGTGTAACAATTGCATTCTTCCACAGACGAGGGAAGTAGCCTTCTTTTAGTCAATTGGAATGAACGTACATTCCCTTTAAATTCTAAGCTTACAGTCTGGCGAAGGACGACAAAATATAAGACAGGGCTATGCTAGGGAAAAATATTAAGTAGTACTGAGATATGAACTTTTAAACATAAATTTATTTCAAGGAGCTCTTTTACATGATGGCTGTGGCTGTGGCTGTGTGATGTCACACAGCCACACTGACTGAACAAAACATGGGACATTTTTAAAGATAAGAGATTTTTAAAGATTTTAATACTTTTCAATTTTTATGAAAAACGAAATTTAGATGCAAACCTCTTAGTAATACTTTCTGTAACTTTGCACTAGAATTTATCAAGCAGGAATGTATCCAGTGGTGAATAAGATAACAGCGTCAAGTTTGTAGGGTATGTGACAAAAATCTTTTACAATGGAACGTTCTTAAAAAATGTAAGAGGATCCCTCAGAAAAATAGGACTGTTTCTAACATAATTAACATGGGCTAAACATTGTTTAGATTATGGGTCTAATATTTGTATTTTCTATTTTTTAATTATGATTATCTATTTCTATTTCTTTTGGATTTTCAGATTTTGAGGGACATTCATTACTGAACGACACCGGCGAATGGGAACCTTCGAAACCGGCACTCTTTACATTTCTGAATAAGAATAATGATGGACCAAATCTGAACAGATTACACCTACACCACTTTTGGGAACAGTCAGGAGCCGATACAAGAAATCCAGTAGTCACAGTGACGGGGAAAAAGGGAGTAAATGCGTTTGAGGCACAAAAAATTGTCAGCTTTTAAAGTACCTTGTAGATTGTTAGGAAATTGAAAATTAGGTAGCTCGGTTACTTTATTTTAAAGAAATCTGTTTTTTTTTCTAGAAAGAACTTCACTGATTAGTAGCTCATGATTAATATGCTCACCCAAACTGTCAACTTTTCAAATGTATCATTTCTTAGGTCTTGTAATGTATAATATTCTGGGGAGAAAATCTATTGCCAGAGTTAGTCAATAAGACTGAATGGCTTAGACTTGTAAAAGCAATTTCCTGTCTGGACTATACTGATGCAATTAAAATGCAATATTCCCCTATAAAATACGACTTTTGCGCAGTACCTTTTGCAAATATATCTTTTCGACCTTCAATTATTTTCAATGTATCATTCAGCTATTTAAAGTCATTTTAGCATCCTCCATGCAGGGCTGCACTAGCGTAGCTAGGATTTTTGTTTGGGGGGCTAACTGCAGGGCCTGATCGCCGGCCTGGGAAAGGAGTCTAAGGGGAGGGGTGCCCCTCCCCTTTGAGAAATTTTTGAATATTTAAGTACCCTCAGATGCAATCTGGTGCAATATTTAGCATAATTTGAAGTCAATTGTTTTGTTCCATTACAAAAAATTGTTCTGCAAAGAATGGGGGGGGGGGGGGGCTACGCACCCTGGATCTGGCCCTGAACTGTCATAAGGAAAATTTTGCTAAGCAAATCAAAGGTTGTCAGTACATTGGTGTAGTCGTGTAGTCAGACGTTTTCCGAGGGGTAGGCGCTAGTCTATCCAGATTTTTCAGGGGAAACTGGTGTTACTCAGTCAAAAGAAAATGTCAAACAAATTACCAAAAGTTATTAGCGTTATAACAGAACGTGGCCAATATTTTCGGCTCCAGAATATTGATAAAGCCATGGGTTGAGCTTTGGCATAATCAGGTTTAATAGCGGGAGCTATCTGCAATAAGACAAATTTTGCAATGCAAACAAAAACGCAATGGCATAGTCATAATAATTTACTACGTGTACGGGGAATGGAGAGGTTAGTGGTATTTGCCATAAGAAGATATTTGTAAAGACCTGACAGGTGCTTTTGGATCTAGAACAAATTTGGAAAACGAGGCTAATTTTTGTTGGAAGTAAAATTTGAAATTGAATTTACCCAGTCATAATTTAAATTCATCCGCCGTGTGACGTAATGGCATATGGGGCACATCGTTGCCACTTCAGTAATTTGTTTATCTAAAGCGTTAGCAAAAGGGTGTCATCTTCTATAGAACAGCTAGCTTGAAAGCTCTCGTGACTGAGACACTTGACGACAATACTCTTGCCAAATTTAGGAAAAAAAGTCAAAAATTTACAAATGGTTTTGTTTTCTTGGGTCACTTCCAAGGTACTCAAGTAGTTAATGTTGGGGAATGATTTGCACTTCCTTCAGATGTGTATGGGCAATACGTATCGGTGTCTTTTTTCAGAATTCGATTGGAGGCATGGCCCCCATCTGGCTACGCCAATGCAGGGCTGTATTCCTGCAGCTTTTTGAAACAACCACTAACTCTAGTCATGGGACCTACTTCATCATTACTCCTCCCCTTTCTCATTCGGGCTCCATATCTTGATGATAGGAAACGAAATTATTCTCACGAAACTATTGAATTTTTTTCCTAAAGTCTAAGGCCTCCACCATCAATAAGGTCAGGAAACAACGAGGGGTAACTTAGCAACATGAGAAAGACAATTTAAAATTTTAAATAAGATTTAATGTATGGTAATACATTTTTTCCAAGATTCTGTTCAGAAGGAGCCATTCTGAGCGTAAGATCCCGTAATCCTGAAGATACCCTCTGATGAGACCCACGCCCAACGCCCGTTCAGTTGTCCCCTCTATTTAATTTGTGTAAAAGGTGATAAATAATGAGTTCTTATATGGTTTAGTTACCCTACATCAATGTTTCTGTCTCTTGCAGGTGCTAAATGCTGCAATACGTATGGCTGTTTGGCTACAATTCTATTATCCAAGATGCAACACAAACAACACAAACATGAGACAACATATCCCTTCCCAGTGACACCTGGCAGCTGACGAAAATGACCAAATATGTGGTGGTTATAAAATGGTGAGATTTTCATAACTTGGATGACGAGTGCCGGTAAGTTTGCAAAGTTGTCTCAGTCTGTGCAAGCTCAATGAAATAGCTGGTTACAAGAGCAGGGCAGGCCGGGAGCCAGGTAGGTGAAGGACGAGACAGCTTTCAGTGAGCAAAATGTTTTTAAGAGGGATTTGCATCACCCCAAGTATGACTTTTACTTGGTGGTAAGCCCCGCCCATAATTGTCTTTACTGCTTCTTCTTGTGCAGACACAAACAGTTCACTGCTGAAGGCCACATCATGCTGAGCATAAAAAAACCCATGTGTAGTCAAAACTTTCTTTGTGCATGCTGTGTAATATGAGCTGCTCTGCATCTTTTGAATTTTGTAACTCTAGTGTCAATCAAAAAATAGTCACCAGTTGAGACTTTTGCTAACCCCCAAATAGAAGTCATTTTTGGGGTGATGCAAATATGTCTTTAGGGGGGCGAGATATGAAAATATTTGAAGGCAATGGTAGTGAAATTGTTTAGGGCAAAAATTTTTAAGCAGGCTCTGCCCTCGTCCTCCCCCATGTCTGCGGACTTGAAAAACGGATTTAAAAACCACCCTAACCAGAAAGGACGAATATTACAGGAAACTATTTTCCTGTTTGATATCTGTCAATGTTGTAACCAGTTCGGGAGATAACCACTTTCGGGAGAAAATCGATTTTCGCCCGATCGGGGAAAAAATCTTGCCTTGGGTGGCGCCATTTTCAAATTCTCCCGTGATGCTTTGCGATCCTACCGCGCAAATTTAACATAGAAAAACGTTCAAAAAACCTTGCAATTTTTATCGATCCAAGGAAAGAGAAATTCTGGCACATTTAAAAACTTTGCCGCCAGGGGAACAAAAAAAAAACCGAGTCATGTTTGGTAGTTCACCACGCCGATTTTGAGATACAGAGCAATTTTGTTTCGCTCTTTGTCCTAAGCTTAAGTAATGGACTCGACACAGCCGCAAGTATTGTGCACGGTTTTCCACACAAAGGTTTGCAAGTAAATTCTTCCAGCACTTGTGTTTAAACACGTTGTTGAAAGTTCCATGTGGTTTCGTTCTTCGTGCGTGAACTATTATCTTATATTTGAATACAGACACATTTATTATAATAAATCTACGACTGCTAAGAGGCAGGCACTAAGTGCTCATGATTATTCATGGTTTGAGTCGTGCAAAATTTTCCCTCAATCGGGTGAATTCTCATTTTCACCCGAAAGCGGTTATCTCCCGAACTGGTAACATGATCATATTTTTACTCCCAACACCTATTTTTTGATACAATCAGTAGTTACATTTGCTAACTATGTGTTTATTTAGTGCGCATTTTAGCAGTTGATCAGCCCCTGTGTAAGGGGCAGATCCAGGATTTTACCCCTAAAAAGGGAGCTAATTCCATAACCCCCTCCCCTGGTATAACAAATAATTCAGGGAGTGATATACTAAGTTTTAATAGGGCGATTGTAATATCGTTCTAAAAAAATTTCTAACGGGATAAATATTTCCAAGTTACATTACGGGACTAACAGGTTAATAGAAATGGCACTTCCCAAGCCTTAAACGTTGCGTCAACATTTTGTTTTGAGAATCTCATGTTTTCAAAACTAATGGTAATTTAAAAAATAAATAAAAAAAATCATAATTCATCCCTAAGATCACAATGCAAGAATAAAGTCTTCCTTATGAAATTATGATGTTTGACTTATGGTAACTTGATTTTATAATTGTCTGAATAGTCTTCAATCGATAAACGAGTAATTGAAATTGTAAATGTAATGACGCTTGAGGTTAGAGCTTTTGTGTGGTACAAGTTTTGTAAAATTAAACTTTCTGCAATAAGGGAGAACACATAAAACGATTGTAGGAGAAAGGACTCGACCTGTCGGGGAGGATAGAAGAAAGAAAGAATGTATCTGCCCACCAAATTGTTTCTGAAGCAGCAAATGCATATTACTTATCCCATTAACTAATAGATTGATCAATGTAGACTCAGAATCAGGCAATATTATTAACAATTTGTTAGCAAATGTATTATTGCTTCTTGATATTTCGTTTTAAAATTCAACCATGATTCCAAAATTGTGGGGCTTCCCTAGCACCATAGGCAGGTTGGATTTGTACACAAATTCACCGCTTTGTCTACAAAGAGTCATTTATCCGTATTGCTTGTCGGTTTATTTAAATGTCTTACCCGGCAAGTTTGCTGGAATTGTATGGAGGGTGCAAAGGGAAAATGATTTTATCCAAAAAATTTTCAGGACTCCAAAAGCATTCTTGCTGATTAAGACCCTTGAAAATGTACACACTTCCAGCATATGAATAGTAGTTTGCATATTAATTAGCATATTTTGCATATTCAACAAGCAAATTTGAAGCACCTTTTTCTCAACAAAGAAACAAGCTACATGCATGATCAGTGGCATGAAAAAAAAGCAAAAAGTAATTAACAAAAGTGGCGAAAAATGAAAGTGTCAGCCTATCTAAACATACTATGTCTACCCTACCGAATAAATAAAATACAAGATGATCCTAATATGTAAAATGTACAATTTTGTTATCAAAGAATTAGGACGCTTTTGGTAGAAAACTTATGGAAGTTTTTTTCCTTCTGAAATGGCCAAAACTGGCCAAAAATCATTTTTTGAGTAGAGTCTCCCCACATTTAAGGAAGCACCGAATTTCTTTCATTCGATATATCACATGTACCTATGGCATGACATGCCTCACTTTACCCCATGCTTCGTAAATCAATTGGTTTAACTGATTCACAAAAGATTTTTGTTTTCCGTCCAATTGTAGATCCACTCTTGATTGTGCCATCATAGCTACAGGCCTGAAAGAGCTATCACTCACGTATTCAATTGTGTAGAGAGAATTGTGACAGCTTATAGTAAATTCCACAATTTTAAATTATGATGACCCAATGTGTACTGCTAATACTGTTTATTAGTAAACGTATAGCATTTTCAGTCTCGTGGGACGGATGGTACTGTTTTTGTAATACCTCTCCCCTCACCGAAAACATTCCTCTTTGTCGTGAAAAATATTCGAATTCACCCAACTCCCCACTCACCAGTAAAATGGAGGAAAAATCCTTTTAAAATGCACATTTAGAAATTTATCAACCTGCTAACGGGTCTAAAATTTTGGAGTCTAAAGTACCTATTTTTCAGTCCAGTGGTGCTCACAGCCTTAAAGGCAGTTTTGCAGTTAGGCCTTTTTATGAACAACTTTACAATTTCAATTAATTATAAAACGCGTAGACAGCATCTTATACTTGCATGAAAGCTTGTGCTTTGCAAGAGAAATAAACAATTTCGCAAAGTGTTATGTGACCAAGCAACTTATACAAAAAATCAGGTACAGCATTTTTCGATTCATGTCGTGCATGAAAGGTCACTATGTTTTACGTGTTTTTCCTCTCCTTCACAGATGGTAACTGTCTGTGGGTTGATGAAGAAAAGGTTCGCTGAAGTGGTCATCTCCTCCACCGGCCATTCACGCAGAAACGGTGAATGATGACTAAGTATTTTGATTTACTATGATGTAAGGTGTAATATTTCCTCTCCACATGGTTTGTAGATTGTAGACCACTTCGTCGATGAGCGGGTTAATATTTACATGAGTATGGGTCCCATCTAAACCCTGATAAGATGAATAGGTGTTGAAAATAGGAGTAGACAATAGTTAGGCCTACGTCATAGTTAATATACACATCTCTGGTTGGGAAACTCGTCTATGTTGAGATTTTGATTTTCAGTAGTCACGTGACGCTAACCGTGCACAAGGCTGGTTGATTAGCTCTACTACACGTGCGTAGGCTACTCGTAGCACAAGGCGTGACATACACCACTATGGAAGTACTACCTACCTACCTCCGAAGTAGTACTTCTGTAGCACTACTTGTGAACCTTTATCAAACGGTTATTATGAAAAATTTTTGTAAAAGTTTGGTTTTGTTACTTTTCAGTCTTAAAACCTCCAAACACCGAACGGTATTTGCGGCTAGAGTTACCCCTATAGTTAGTAGCCTACCTACATACTACATTACCAACTCATTACCAACTTTGCCGGTAAAACCTCCGTAATTGTCAACAGACCTGCCAACCTGTCTGACCCCAAAATAGGGTCATCTTAATTTTTCAGGGCAAAAAATAGCAAGATCGGTGGAAAATTAGGGAGATTGGTAGATTTTCATCTAAATGTAGCCTTATTGCCAACTCAATCGATCGTACGGTCGTATACGCCGCGTTATTCGCTACAACTTGTGTATGAATTGAATGCACCGTACCACATGCACAGTAAAAGTTGCCCTTGTATTTCCACGTTCGTTGCAGCCATTAGCGGCTCTCCATAGGGGCACGCCGGGGGGGGGGTTGCCCCCCCCCCAAAGTTTGCAAAGCATGGTCTTCAATTTTAAAGAGAAAACAATAAATAAAACATGTAATTCGAGATGGGTTAGGCCCTCCCTTTTCCTTGAGTGGGTTTAAAATTAAAGAAGTGAATAATTTTCCAATGCAATGCGCGAAGGTTAAACATTAGTAAAGTGCTTCCAAAACATTTTTGGGGCGGCTTCGCGCGCGTTTTCTTAGTTGCTTGTTTGCTACTATAATCTTCAGAAATCTCAAATGGACCTGTCATTAGTGCAAGCTGAGGTAATCAAAACAGTGATCACTCTGTGATATTTGTAATTTGATTAGCTTAGGCATCATAATGTCATTCACAGAGTGTAACGGTAATGCTGGAGTTAAATGCCCATAGTTTTGCAGACACTTCAGAACTTTCGGGGTCATTAGATACGCAACCCTTTAGCCGTGTTGATTATCATCTACGACTAAAAGCAGTTTTGTCCAGGTGTCACCTGGCCAGATTAGCATAGGTATCTGTCTACAAAAAGTTGTATCGGACATGTTTCCCATAGAAGGAGGGGTTTCCCTTCCTTTGTCCAAACTGACAGCGCCGTTGGCCCACGAGCGGTCTTATGACTGTCAAATGGCCTGTTATAAGCAAAAGGTTCTCTACCTCTGTGCTAAAGTATACCGTTTCAATTGATTTAAAATAAACACACCAAGCTACACACACACACACAGTCAATCTAAGCTCAGTGAAATGAGACTTTTGACTAGTGGCCGAGCTTTTTGTATATAGGATGAGACGTCGTTCTGAGTTAGGGGAATTCCCTTCTCCCTTTAAAGGGAGAATGCAGTCACCCCAAAAAATAATTGTATAGCAGACTATCCTATTTCCTGAATGGCTCTTGAGAATCATGTGACAGTATTTTTCTCACTCAATTGTAAAATTTAAAGGAGCAACTGCTTTATTTACCTTGAATGCAATATTTATCTTCTAAAATATCACAAAAGATACTTGGAAGCGAAATAAGAAGAAATTTGTGACATTTAGCTATTGTTTCAAAATAAGTTTGGGCGACTGCTTCTGACCTTTAAAGAATTTTGTTTCGGAACGGTACTAAGATCCGAAATAGTGCTATCATTCCATCATTTTCAAGTGTCTTCATGCTCGAAATTTTCGTTAGTTTAAGAAAACAACCCAAAAAACCAACATTTTATGGCTTCTTGGCAAAGCTGAAACATATTGTGACACAATGAAAAAACAAAAAAGTATTTAAAGGTGGGGCTCATTTTATACAAATGGACAAAGCCGATTTGCCCATATTACTTGCCTCTTACTCCACCCCTATGGGGTAGCGATCGTTTGATATGGTTGTATTAATTTTTAAAGTAGTCAGATCATGACTAACTGCCTGAAATGGCTTTTGAAGAGCTTTTGAAAACTACATGGGGAATCGCTGTAGTACATAATAATAACCATACTCATATTGTACTATCCGGAGCTGACCATTAATATTGCAGGGGGGGGGAGGGTCTTTGGATCCTCCCTGAATACGGGCTTGAGTTTGCCCCCCCCCCAAAAAAAAACAAAATTTCTTAGAGCCGCCCATGGTTGCAGCTACTCGTACGCAGTATTGTATGCATATCTCGCTCCTGCGAGGTGTCGGTATGCGAACTACCGGAGTCTCCCGGTAAAACCGGGGGAGAGAAGTTGGCAGGTCTGTGTGAATTTGAGAACGACTCACTTGCTTCCTAAAGAGTGGAATTCAGTGCTTATATCAAGTTTACCATGATTGGGTATTTTCCCTAAATATATAACAGTTAAACGACTTGGTTATTGGTAACGTCAGATAGTTGAACCGCCTACCCGCATTTACTCTAACACGTCATACAATTTAGCTAACGCTATACATCAATGCAAAATTGCAGAGTACGGTAGTCTAATTCTAATTAAAAAAGAAACGTGGGGGTTGTGGGCCTGGTTTTCTTCGTTTATTTGAACGTTCACAAATACTTACTGATTCGGAAGCTTCTAGAAACCTTTCAACCCTTGAATCAACTTCAATTTATTTCCAAGAATAACTGAACAACACAACACAAAATGTGGGCATATCGCTACTCGATCGATCGTGTGCACGGTCAATGTCACGTGATGAACTTTTCTGCAAGTCTCAACATAGCTACTCGGCTTGTACGTGGTGTGTATAGGGTGTACGTAAAGTTTCCTTACCAGGGATGTGTATATTAACTATGGTTACATGAAGGGACGGAAGCCTTTTGATGTCAAAATCGCGGTGGAGCACCGGCTAGATCGCCTTCTCGCCTATTTGAGAAACGTTTAGGAAAAATGAAACTGACGTGTCCGTCTCCTGTCCAGGGGCCCGTGTATCAAAAGGCCGAAAATACCATCAGAGGGTTAGGAGGGATGGATGGAGGTTTCTTGCTATGCTCCACTGCCTGACAATTTTACCAAATTGAGATATGACCTCACTTAGACAATATCTGAATCATCAGAAACTTCCCACCCTATCCTCACCCCTTCCCAAATTAGTACCGTACCTTTGCATACAAAAGGCTGTAAACACACTCATTAAGTCAACAAGTTGTGATACATTTTGTTTTAGGGTGCATTTCAAAGTGAATATTTTTAGGGCCAACAGTAAAAAATCTCCTCACTGAGTTTACCTCTTGCCCCCTCTTTAAAAGTATGCATCTATCTGATTGGACCGTCTGGAAAAAGAACATCTGCGACCAGCGTGTCGATAAATTTGGCCCTTCGTCACATTCCCCACCCTCCCCTTTGTTATATCACAATTTCTATTTTCAGATACACTCAAAAGAATTCTGGTATAGTTTGTTGATTGTAATTTGAAGAAAACTCGCAGTTCGTTAAACATTAATAAAGGAAACGAATGATAGCCCTTTATGCCCCCAACCTTGTAACGCCCCCTCACTTGTCACCAAAAGTAGACTTGTTGTGTTAAATGAATAATTGGACAGCTCAACCAGTGGTTAACTTGGTAGTTTGCTCACGAAAGTTAATAGATTTCCCTTCCCCTTCGTAACTTGTACCTTCTCTTCCCCTGAATAACTTCATATACGGGAGCCAAGACAAACCGATGTGCAGCGAAACGCAGGTAAGTGCAAACAAAGATGTGATATTAAAAGGGAAGTGCTGCGTTTGTAGTACATTAAAATGTACAAAACATTTCATAATGAACACATACATTTCGTATCAAAATCGCTGAAACTCAACAAAACTGACTAACAGTCAGTCCCATTTTAGATACTGAAGTATTGATACCTGTCTTGTTTCATAAGCAATTTCTTTACTTCTTCAAATGATGTATGACTCTTGTAAGGGGCGAAATTTTGGTCGAAATAGCTATAGTCCAAATTTGTTAGACTAAATGGTTGAGCAATTGTAAAAGTGGTTTTCTTTCTGTGTCAATATTACGCACTACTTCCCTTCCCTTAAAGTGTACCTAAAGTCAAGAATCTAAACTTACAAGAATATATTTTACAAAGGTTGAAACATGAACTCTATTGGTTGCGCAATGATTTGTAATGTCCCTTTGAAATAAAAAAATGTTTACATTCATTCATGGGACCTTTTTCTTGCAAAGCGAGTTGTGAGAGTGCGACTGCAGTTGTCAACCTCTGCAGAATATATATTTTTGTAAGTTGAAGGTACACTTGAATTATAGTTGCCGGACGATATGAGCCGGATCCGGACGAACTGAGCCTGACATGTGTCGGACAAAATGAGCCGGATCCGGACGATATGAGCCGGAAAATTTTTCACGTAGTAACCTTTGCCCTCAAGGGTTCCCTTTCCCTGGTTCCCAATCCTCCCAAACTGCCTGTTTCCGTAGGGCTCCCTCTGGCCCAACCCTCCCTGCCTCCCCTTGGTCCCTTTAGCTTGTTCCCACACGCGGATCTAGGTGGAAACCGGGGTGGGAAACGTGAAGGGTGGATTAGGGTGGGACGGGGGTGTGCAGATAAGGGTGGGGCCTGGGAGGGGAGAAACGGGGAGGGAGAATCGGGTGGCACCCAGGAGGGTGGAAACTAGGGTGGGCGGATCGGGGTGGAACCTGGGAAGGTGAAAATCGGGGTGGGTGGACGAGGGTGGAATCGTGGTGGGACCTGGGAGGGTGGGAAACGTGGGGGGTGGATGAGTGGACCGGGGTGGGACCTGGGAGGGTGGAAAACCGGGTGGGCGGATCGGGATGGGACCTGGGAGGCACCCTGATCCGCCCAACCCGGTCAGACAGGGGGAGGGGCCTGGGGTGGGACCTGAGAGGGTGGGAAACCTGGGTGGGACCTGGGAGGATGGAAAATGGGCGGACGAGGGTGGGATCGCGGTGGGACCTGGTAGGCACCCTGATCCGCCCACCCCGGTCGGATCGGGGGAGGGGCCTGGGGTGGCCCTGAGAGGGTGGGAAACCTGGGTGAGAACTGGGAGGATGGGAAACCAGGGTGGGCGGACGAGGGGACCGGGGAGGGTGGGAAACCGGGGTAGGCGGATCGGGTTGGGACTTGGGAGGCACCCTGATCCACCCACCCGGATGGGGAGGGGCCTGGGGTGAGACCTGGGACGGGGTGGAAGCCTGATCGCCCACCCCAGGCCCACCCGCATCCTCCCTCGCCTTCCTCTCCCAGGTCCCACCCTGCTCCGCCCACACCCACCTCCTCGATCCTCCCCCAAGTCCCACCCTGCTCCCCAACCACCCTCCCCTTTTCCTACCCTCCCAGGTCCCACCCCGATCCTCCCTCCCCTTTCCACCCTCCAGATCCCACCCTGATCCGCCCACCCGGGCCCACCCTCATCCGCCCTCGCCTTTCCCGTCCCAGGTCCCACGCTGCTCCGCCCACACCCACCCTCCCCGTTTTCCACCCGATTCTCCCTCCCCTTCCCCCAAGTCCCACCCTGCTTCCCCACCCGTCCTCCCCTTTTCCTACCCTCCCAGGTCCCATCCCGATCCTCCCTCCCCTTTCCACCCTCCAGATCCCACCCTGATCCGCCCACCCCGGCCCCACCCTCATCCGACCTCCCCGTTTCCCACCCTTTCAGGTCCCAACCCGATCCTCCCTCGCCTTTCCCGTCCCAGGTCCCACCCTGCTCCGCCCACACCCACCCTCCCCGTTTTCCACCCGATCCTCCCTCCCCTTCCCCTAAGTCCCACCCTGCTCCCCCACCCGCCCTCCCCGTTTCCTACCCTCCACGACCCTCCCTCCCCTTTTCCCCCTCCAGGTCCCACCCTAATCCGCCCACCCCGGCCCCACCCTCATCCGCCCTCTCCGTTTCCCACCCTTTCAGGTCCTACCCCGGTTCCCACCCTCCCAGGTCCCACCCCAATCCCCACCCTCCCAGGTCCCACCCCAATCCCCACCCTCCCAGGTCCCACCCCAATCCCACCCTCGTGCGCCCAGCCTCGTGCGCCCACCCCAGTTTCCCATCCTCCCAGGACCCACCCCGAACCGCCCACCCATGTAAAAAAGTCTCCGGCTCATATCGTCCGGATCCGGCTCATTTTGTCCGACACATGTCAGGCTCAGTCCGTCCGGATCCGGCTCATATCGTCCGGTAACTATAAGTCAAGTGTACCTTCAACTTACAAAAATATATATTCTGCAGAGATTGACAACTGTACTTGCAGTCTCACAACTCGCTTTGCAAGAAAAAGGTCCCATGAATGAATGTAAACATTTTTTTATTTCAGAGGGACATTACAAATCATTGCGCAACCAATAGAGTTCATGTTTCAACCTTTGTAAAATATATTCTTGTAAGTTTAGGTTCTTGACTTTAGGTACACTTTAAGGGAAGGGAAGTAGTGCGTAATATTGACACAGAAAGAAAACCACTTTTACAATTGCTTAACCATTTAGTCTAACAAATTTGGACTATAGCTATTTCAACCAAAATTTCGCCCCTTACAAGAGTCATACATCATTTGAAGAAGTAAAGAAATTGCTTATGAAACAAGACAGGTATCAATACTTCAGTATCTAAAATGGGACTGACTGGTAGTCAGTTTTGTTGAGTTTCAGCGATTTTGATACGAAATGTATGTGTTCATTATGAAATGTTTTGTACATTTTAATGTACTACAAACGCAGTACTTCCCTTTTAATATCACATCTTTGTTTGCACTTACCTGCGTTTCGCTGCACATCGGTTTGTCTTGGCTCCCTTATACTAACCTTCTCATGTTAAGTACACTCATGAAGTTATTCAGGGGAAGGAAAGGTAGAAGTTATGAAGGGGAAGGGAAAGAAGTTAAATCTATTAACTTTCGTGAGCAACTAGCAAGTTAACCACTTGTTGAGGGCATAGGAGTAGGAAGCTTTTCGAGACGGGGTGGGGTGGGGTGGGTGAACCTTGTTTCGGATCGCTGTCCTGAGGGACAGGTCTAAGGGGAGGAGGTGTCCCCTCCCCTCTGGAAAATTTTTGGGTGTTTGAGGGTCCTCAGATGCAATTTGGTGCAACATTTTGGACAAACTTTAAGGAATATTACTGCAAATTTTTGACATTTCTTACAGGAGAGATAAGGGGTTTTTGCCCTTAGATCTTGGGGCGGAAGAATACTTCAGCCCCCATTTTTGACTGGGGGCTAAGCCCCCCTTAGCCCCCGCTTCCTACGCCCTTGGTTGAGGGGCGTCCAATCAAGTGAGGGGTGTTACAAGTTTGGGGGCATAAAGGGCAATCAGTCGTTTTCCTTTAGTGATGTTTAACGAACTGCGAGTTTTCTCCAAATTACAACCAACAAACTATACAAGAATAAGTTGAGTTCTTCTGAAAATAGAAATTGTGATATCAAAAAGGAACTTGTGAAGCCCCTAAAATATTATACGAGACAAGCGAACACAAAGTGGAGAGAGAGGGGAATGTGACGAAGAGCCAAATTTATCTTCACGCTAATCGCAGGTGTTCTTTTTCCAGGCGGTCCCATCAGATAGGTGCATTTTGTTCCTTTAACTTTATCTCTAGCCACTCAGTAAGGAGTTTTTTTACTGTCTAGGGCGACATTTGTTGTCCCTAAAAATATTCACTTTGTAATGATTCAGATATTGTCTGAGTAAGGTCTCAGTTTGGTAAAATTGTCAGGCAGTGGAGCATAGCAAGGCTCCTTTATGCATCCCTCCTAACCCTCTGATGGTTTTTTTTTTTGTCCTTGTGATCCCACGGGCCCCTGGACAGGAGAGGGACACGTCTGTTCCATTTTTCCTAAAGGTTTCTCAAACAGACTGAGAAGGTGATCTAGCCCGTGCTCCAACGCGATTTTGACACATAAAGGGTTTAGTCCCTTCATTTAACAATTAGCCACTCCTAATCATCAACACCTATTCATCTTATCAGGGTGTGGATGGGACCCATACTCATTTAAATATTAACCCGCTCATCGACGAAGTGTTCTACAATCTACAAATCATGTGGAAGAGGAAATATTACACCTTACATCATGGTCAATCAAAATACTTAGTCATCATTCCACGTTTCTCCGTGAATGGCCGGTGGAGGGGATGACCACTTGAGCGAACCTTTTCTTCATCAATCTACAAACAGTAACCATCTGTGAAGGAGAGGAAAAACACGTAAAACATAGTGACCTTTCATGCACGACATGAATCGAAAAATGCTATGTATTATTTACCTGATTTTCTTGTTAAAGTTGCTTGGTCACATAGCACTTTGCTTATTTCTCTTGAAAAGCACAAGGTTTCATACAAGTATAAGATACTGTCTACTCGTTTTATAATTAATTGAAATTGTAAAGCTGTTCATGAAAAGGCCTAATTGCAAAACTGCATCTAAGGTTGTGAGCAGCACTAGAATCAAAATAGGTACTTTGGACCCCAAAATTTTATACCATTTAGCAAGTTCTCTTTAATTGATAAATTTCTAAATGTGCGATTTAAAGGGATTCTTCCTCCACCTTACTGGTGAGTGGTGAGTTGGGTGAATTCGAAATATTTTCACGACAAAGAGGAATGTTTTTGGTGAATATCAGCTTCGATGGGGGGGGGGGTACAACATCAGCGTTGGAGGGGGGAGGTATTCAACAAACAGTACCATCCGTCACATGAGACTGTAAATGTTATACGTTTAGTAATAAACAGTATTAGCAGTACACATTAGGTCATCATAATTTAAAATTGTCGAATTTACTATAAGCTGTCACAATTCTCTCTACACAATTGAATACGTGAGTGATAGCTCTTTCAGGCCTGTAGCTATGATGGCACAATCAAGAGTGGATCTACAGTTGGACGGAAAACAAAAATCTTTTGTGAATCAATTAAACCAATTAAACTACGTAGCATGGGGTGAAGTGAGGCATGTCATGCCATAAGTATATGTGGTATATCGAATGCAAGAAATTCGGTGCTTTCTTAAATGTGGGGAGGCGCTACTCGACAAATGATTTTTGGTCAGTTTTGGCCATTTCAGAAGGAAAAAAATTTCCATAAGCTTTCTAACAAAAGCGTCCTAATGCTTTGATAACAAAATTGCACATTTCAAATATTTGGATCATCTTGTATTTTATTTCTTCGGTAGGGCAGACATAGTATGTTTAGATAGGTTGACACTAGTAATTTGTTGTCCCTTTTGTTTATTATTTTTTGTTTTTTTTTAATATTTTAACTTATTAATCTGTTCTTTTCTGCATTGTTGATGCTACGAAAACCTAGCATTGCCACTCCCTAGAACTCTGCAAGCTTTTATTTCAGCCATTGATCATGCATGTAGCTTGTTGCTTTGTTGGGAAAAAGGGGTTTCCAAATTTGCTCGTTGAATATGCAAAATATGCTAATTAATATGCAAACTACTGTTCATATGTTGGAAGTGTGTACATTTTTAAGGGTCTTAACCCACAAGAATGCTTTTGGAGTCCTGAAAAATTGTTTGATAAAATCATTTTCTCTTTACACCCTCCATACAATTCCAGCAAACTTGCCGTGTAAGGCATTTAACTAAAATGACGAGCGATACGGATAGCTGACTCTTTGTAGACAAAACGGTAATTTTGTGTACAAATTCAACCTGCCTATGGTGCTCGGAAAGCCCCACAATTCTGGAATCATGACTGAATTTCAAAACGAATTTTAAAGATGTAACAATACATTTGCTCACAAATTGTTAATAATATTGCCTGATTCTGAGTCTTCATTGATCAATCTATTAGTTAATGGGATAAGTAATATAGATTTGCTGTTTCGGAAACAATTTGGAGAGCAGATACATTCTTTCTTTCTTCTATCCTCCCCGACAGGTCGAGTCCTTTCTCCTACAATAGTTTGATGTGTTTTTTTTTATTAGATAGTTAAATTTTACAAAGCTGTTCCGTCACTGCATTACAATTTCAGTTACTCGTTTATCGATTGAAGACTATTCAGACAATTATTACTAATTCATTTTAGTGGCATTCCTTGGCGCACAAAGATCAAATTACCATAATTCAAACGTCATAATTTTATCGGGAAAGCTTTTTTTCTTGCATTGTGATCTTAGGGATCATTTTTCTTATTTTTTTTAAGAATCATTAGTTTTGAAAACATGAGATTCTCGAAATAAAATGTCGATGCAATGTTTAAGGCTTGGGAAGTGCTATTTCTAGAACCTGTTAGTCCCGTAATGTCCCTTGGAAATATTTCTCCCGTTAGAATGTTTAGAACGATACTACTATCGCCCTACTAAAACTTAGCATACTGGGCGTATCATGAGTCGATCACTTAACAAACATTGTGACCATAAAAATATTAAAAAATTTACAAAAATCAATAAAACTTTGCAGTAATATTTTGTTAAATGTCTTCCTCATTGTGCTATATATTTTAGTGTTGTTCGGACTGCGTAGTCCGTAGACAATGAATTTTGAAATGTAGGTGGCAGTACATGTAACAATGCTTATGAAGGAATCTTGAGTCAATCGCTACAAAAAACAAGCAAATAAAATCCTATAAATTACATTCAAGAATATTTATGCAAATAATCATAGATAAAAATGTCTTTTCTATCAAAATTTTTAATTAGAGCTTCATCAAAGACACTTTGGTCACCATTTTTGGTAATTTTTGCAAATTTCTATTTCAAACTTGTGTCGAAACTTGAAAATTTGGCCGTGAGTAACATTTTTGCTTTGAACATCAAAAATAATAAGGCAAATAACTCTTTTTGATATTTTTTGAAGAAAGTGCATTGCTGGTCATCCTTACATTGCAATCACATCGCACCTGCACGCTGTACTGGCATTTAGAATGCAGTGATCGACTCATGATACTGATCGACTAACGATTACTTACTATATATCACACCCCCTGAATAATTTGTTATACCCGTGGAGGGGGTTACAGAACAAGTCCCCTTTTGAGGGGTAGAGTCCTGGATCTGCCCCTGACACAGGGGCTGATCTACTGCTAAAATGGGTTTTGATAAACACATCATTAGCAATTGTAACTACTGATTGTACCAAAAAAAAAACAGGTGTTGGGAGTAAAAAATATGATCATGTTACAACATTTACACATATCAGTCAAACAGGAAAATAGTTCCATGCAGTGTTTGTCCTCTCTGGTTAGGATGGGGTTTAAATCCGTTTTTTCAAGTCCGCAGCCAATGGGGGGGGGGGAGGACGAGGGCAGAGCCTGTTTAAAAATTTGCGCCCCAGACAATTACATTACCATTGCCTTCAAACATTTTCATATCTTGCCCCCCAAAACATTTCGCTCTCTTCAAACTGTCTCGTCCGTCCCCTACCATTTCAGTACCTCGTCTGGCTCCCGGCCTGCCCTGCTCATCTAACCAGCTATTTCATTGAGCTTGCACAGACTGAAAAAAGGTTTGCAAAACTTACCGGCACTCCTCATCCAAGTTATGAAAATCTCACCATTTTATCACCACCACATATCTGGTCATTTTCGTCAGCTGCCAGGTGTCACTGGGAAGGGATATGTTGTCTCATATTTGTGTTGTTTATGTTGCATCTTGGATAGAATTGTTGCCAAACAGCCATACGTATTACAGCATTTAGCACCTGCAAGAGACAGAAACATTGATGTGCTTTTAACTATAAAAGAACTGCTATTGACTTTAATTATTTATCACCTTATACACAAGTTAAATAGAGGGAACAACTGAACGGGCGTTGGGTGAGGGTCTCATCAGAGGGTAACTTCAGGATTATGGGATCTTACGTTCAGAATGGCTCCTACCGAAAAGAGTCTTGGAAAAAATGTATTACCATAAATTCAATCTTATTTCTCTCAAAAATTTAGATTGTCTTTCTCATATTGCTAAGTTACCCCTCGTTGTTTCCTGACCGTTATTGATGGTGGAGGTTGTAGGATATCAACTTTTGGGAAAAATTCAATGGTTTCGTCAGAATAAGTTCGTTTCCTATCATCAGATATGGAGCCTGAATGTGAAAGGGGAGGAGAAAATGATGAAGTAGGTCCCATGACTTGACTTAGTAATTGTTTCAAAAGGCTGCATGTATACAGCCCTGCATTGGCATAGCCAGAGGGGGCCAGGGACTCCAGGGAGCCATGCCCCCTAATCGAATTCTGAAAAAATCCACCTATACGTATTGCCCATACACACCTGAAGGAAGTGCAAATTATTCCTCAACCTTAATTACTTGAGTCAGTTGGAAGTGAACAATAAAAAACAAAATCATTTGTAAATCAGTTCGATTGTTGACTTTTCCTAAATTTGGCAAGAGTATTGTGTCAATTGTCTCAGTCACGAGAACTTTCCAAGCTGTTCTACAGAAGATGACACCCTTTTGCTAATGCTTTATTTAAACAAATTAATGAAGTGGCAACGTTGTGCCCTAAATGCCATTACGTCAGCACGGCGGATGAAATCAAATTATGACTGGGTAAGTTCAATTTCAAATTTTACTTTCAACAAAGTAAGCCTCATTTTCCAAATTTGTTCTAGATCCAAAAGCACTTGTCAGGTCTGAAAGTGCAACCAATGATTTTTTGCTTTCTTTACAAATATCTTCTTATGGCAAATACTACTAATCTCTCTATTCTCCGTACAAGTGGTAAATAATTAGGACTATGCCATTGCGTCTTTGTTTGCATTGCAAAATTTGTCTTATTGTAGATAGCTCCCGCTATTAATCCTGACTATGCCAGTGCTGTTAAAACGCCAATGACTTTTGGTAATTTGTTTGACATTTTTTATGACTGAGTTAAACCAGCATCCCCGGAAAAATCTGGATAGGCTAGTGCCTACCCCTCGGAAAACGCCTGACTATACGCCTGACTGTACTGACAACGTTTGATTTGCTTTGCATAATTTTTCTTATGACTGTTCAGGGCCGGATCCAGGGTCCATACGCCCCCTATTCTTTGCATTTTTTTTTTGTAATGGAACAAAAAATTGACTTTAAATGATGCTAAATGTTGCAACAGATCGCATCTGAGGGTACTAAAATATTCAAAAATTTCTCAAAGGGGAGGGGGAAACCTCCCTTTAGACCTCTTTACAAGGGCGGCGATTAGGCCCTGCAGTTAGCCCCCCAAACAAAAATCCTGGCTACGCATTGAGGATGCTAAAATAACTTTCAATAGCTGAATGATACATTGAAAATAAATGGTCGAAAAGATATATTGCGAAAATGTACTGCAAAAGTCGCATTTATAGGGGAATATTGTATTTTAATTGCGTCAATATAGCCCAGACAGAAGCAGAAGCAGTTCAGTCTTATCAATTAACTCTGGCAATAGATTTTCTTCCCAGAATATTATACATTACAAGACCTAAGAAATGTTACATTCGAAAAGTTGACATTTTGGGTGAACATGTTAATCACGAGCTACTGAACAGTGAAGTTCTTTCTGGGAGAAACAGATTTCTTGAAAATAAAGTAACCGAGCTACCTAATTTTTAACGGGCTGTGTCAGTCGTTTTCCTTTATTGATGTTGAACAGAGTGCGGGTTTTCTCCAAATTAGTTAACAAACTATACAAGAATTCCTTGAAGGCTTCTGAAAATATTAATTGTGATATAACAAAACAGTGGACCTGTAAAGCCCCGAGATCTACACGAACACAAAGGGTAGGGAGGGGAATGTGACAAAGAGCCAAATTTATCTTCACGCTGGTCGCAGGTGGTCCTTTTCCAGAAGGTCCAATCAGATAGGTGCATTTTGCTCCTTTAACTTTAAAGAGTGGCTAGAGGTAAACTCAGGGAGGAGATTTTTTACTGTTTAGGACGAGATTTGTTGTCCCTAAAAATATTCACTTTGTAATGCACCCTAAAACAAAATGTATCACAACTTGTTGACTTAATGAGTGTGTATACAGCCTTCTGTACGGAAAGGTAAGATACTAGTCCGGGAAGGGATAGGGTTAGGGTTAGGGTGGGAAGTTTCTGATGATTCAGGTATTGTCTGAGTGAGGTCTCGTCGTCTTCATATCTCAGTATGGTAATATTGTCAGGCAATTATCACCCTCTAATGGTATTTTCGTCTTTTTCATCCACGGGCCCCTGGACAGAAGACGGACACGTCTGTTTCATTATTTCTAAACGTTTCTCAAACAGAGAAGGCGATCAAGCCCGTGCTCCACTGCGATTTTGACATCACAAGGGTTTAGTCCCTTCATGTAACTGTTTTCCACTCCTAACCATCAACACCCTTTCAAATTATCAGGATGTGACTGGGACCCATACTCATATAAATAATTAACTCGCTCATGGACGGAGTGTTCAACAATCTACAAATCATATAGAAGAGGAAATGTTACACCTTACACCATGGTCAATTAAAATACTTAGTCATCATTCAACCTTTCTCCGTCTTCGTCGGCTCGGTCAGTGAAAGGCCGTTGGAGGGGATGACCACTTCAGCGAACCCTTTCTTCAACTAAGTTCATTTCATCAATCACCAGACAGTAAACATCTGTGAAGGAGAGGAAAAACACGTGAAACAGAGTGACTGCACGACATGAATCGAAAAATGCTATTGTACTATGTGCATGATTTTGTTAAAGTTGCTTGGTCACATAACACTTTTTGCAAAATTGCCTATTTCTCTTGCAAGGCACAATGTTTCATACAAGTATAAGATGCTGTCTACTCGTTTTATAATTGATTGAAATTGTAAAGCTGTTCATGAATAGACCTAATTGCAAAACTGCTTCTAAGGTTGTGAGCCGCTCTGGACTGCCAAATAAGTACTTCTGGACCCGTACCCATGTTCTCTTTAATTGATAAATTTCCAAATGTGAAATTTAAAGGGATTCTTCCACCACCTTACTGGTGAGTGGGGGAGGGGGTAAATTCGAAATTTTTCACAACAAAAAGTAATGTTTTTGGTGAATATCAGCTTGGATGGGGGTATAGCACCAGCTTTGGAGGGGGGTGGGGAGGTATTCAACAAACAGTACCATCCGTCACACAACTGAATATGTCAGTAATAGCTCTTTCAGGCCTGTAGCTCTGATGACACAATCAAGAGCTGATCTATATTTGAACGAAAAACAAATCTTTTGTGAATAAAATAAAATACGTACAATGGGGTAAAGTGAGCCACGTCATGCCATTAATATATGTGGTATATCGAGAAAAAGAAATTCGGTGCTACCTAAATATGGGGAGGTCTACCCAAAAAATGATGTTTGGTCAGTTTTGGATAACTATTGCAGAAAGAAAAAAACTGTAATAAGTTTTCTAACAAAAGCATCCTATTGCCTTTGATAACAAAACTGTACATTTGAAATATTAGGATCATCTTGTATTTTATTTCTACAGTAGGGCAGATATTGTATGTTTAGAAACTGCCTTTTTCTTGGTTTTGCAGAAAAAGCGGAATTGGGACCTTCGGGACACTCATATTGCTGTTGTTTCTAGACTTAGCAATTTCTTCTTTGAACAAATAGCTATCTTATATTTTATATTTAGATAGGCAGTGACACTTCCATTTTTTGCTTTTGTATTATCTTTTTTGCTTTTTAATATTTCTGCTTATTGTAACAACCCAAACTTAAGTCTTTTTTGCATTGGTGATGCTATACGAAAACCTAGCATTGTCACTCCCTAGAGCTCTTTAGAAGCTTTAATTTAAGCCATTGCTCATGCTTGTAGCTTGTTGCTTTGTTGAGAAAAAAGCGTTCCCTTTTTGCTCGTTGAATATGCAATATGCTAATTAGTATGCAAAATACTATTATAAATGGTGGAAATGTGTACATCTATAAGCGTCTTAACCCACAAGAATGCTTTTGAAGTCCTGAAAAATTGTTTGATGAAATCATTTCTCATTTACACCCCAACAAATTTCCAGCAAATTTGCCGTTTAAGGCATTTAACTGTTAAGCGAAAGATTTCTTGTAGATAAAAGCATGGGCGTCGATTGGGGGGGTGGGAACATGTGCCCTCCACTTTTTGAGAGGAGGGAGGCTAACACATTTGCCCCCCCCCCCACTTTTCGTGACCTAAAAAGTGAGGTAACCAAAACTACATGTAGGCGAGTAGTGGTGAAGGCATAGATGTTTTCAGAAAGTATTCCACATGGCTCTTTATCAGGTCCGTACGCAGTAAGTTCTGTAGCAATTCTTTCTTTAAAAAAAAAAAAAATTCGCGCGCTACGCTGTAGCTGTAGCTGTAACGCTCACCATTTCAAGCATATTGAATTTATTTAACGTTAAATAAAGGTCCCAAAAATATTGTAGTCTTGATTCTATAGAAGCACGAAAATGCAACTTTGCGAAGTTCTAACCTCTTTTTCCTATCTTTTGGAAGATTCCTTTTTCAACCTCATGGCAAACATATTTTGTAAGATAAAAGATTTTTCAGTTTCGTCTGGGAGCCTTAATGAGTAAGATAAAGAATGTACTCCCCAACGAAGACCATGTAGTCGCCCTATCAAATTTCTTGGTTTGCTCTTCAGTAGGGAAGACTCTTTAATAATAACCTAAATTTTTCAGCTTCTTAATGAAAACAAAAATATGAAATCTTTTTCACTACAACCTCAATTTTTGCGGCTCGCTTCGCGCGCCTTATTTTTCAGTTCGGCATCATTTCGGCAACCCACTGCATCTGTCGGGGCTTAGAGTAGTTGGCCCTCAGTCAGGACGCTTAGCTCCCATGTCGACAAATCCAAGCATCACCTCTGGCTGAGCCTGCATTCCTTTGGACAATGAAGCATACCCCCAATTTTCATAGTATATCCCCAAATATTGAAAGATTTGGCACCATTTTGCATCTGGACCAGACCCCTCACCAGGATAGTCGAGAAGTTTTAGGCCAGATGTCACCCCCGCTTCCAAAATCAAATCGACGCCCCTGGATAAAAGGGTGAATTTGGGTATGATTCCAACCTGTCTATGGTGTTTGGGAAGCCTTGCTTCCCCTTTTCCATGACGCCTGAAATTGTTATCTCACTTTATGATCGGAAATCATGAAAAAGAGGACGAATTTTGGAATGACTGAATTTCAAAACGAAATATAAAGAAGTAACAATACATTTGCTCACAAATTGTAAATAACATTGCCTGATTCTGACTCTATACATTGATCAATCTATTACTTACTGGGGTAAGTAATATGGATTTGCTGTTTCGGAAACAATTTGGTGAGCAGAGATACATTCTTTCTTTCTTCTGTCCTCCCCGAAAAGTCGAGCTCTTTCTCCTACAGTCGTTTTATGTGTTCTCGTTTACTACAGAATTTTCAAAGCTTGTTCTGCACAAAAGCTCTAACCTCAAACGTCACTACATTTACAATTTCAATTACTCGTTTATCGATTGAAGATTATTCAGACAATTATTACCAATTCCTTTTCGTTGCATTCCTTAGCGCACACAGATCAAATTACCATAATTCTAACATCATAAGTTCCTACGGAAGGCTTTCTCCTTCCAGTGTGATCTTAAGGGTGAAATTTTTATTTTTTTTTGAGTATTATGAGTTTCGAAAACATGAGATTCTCAAAATGAAATGTCGACGCAACATTTAAAGCTTGGGAAGTGCCTGGAACCTGTTAGTCCCGTAATGTCCCTTGGAAGTATTTCTGCCGTTAGAATATTTTTAAGAACAATGTAACTATCGCCCCACTACAACTTAGTATATCTCACCTCCTGAATACTTCGTTATACCGGGGAGGGGGTTACGGAATTAGTCCCCTTTTGAGGTGTTAAATCATGGATCTGCCCCTTACACAGGGACTAATAATCTACTGCTAAAATGGGCACTTAATGAACACATCATTAGCAATTGTAACTAGACTGATTGTGTCAAAAAATAGGTGTTGGGAGTAAACATATGCTTACATTTTAACATTGACAGATATCAGTCAAACAAGAAAATAGTTCCATGTAATATTTGTCCAGGATTTAAATCAATGTTTTTCAAGTCGCAGCCAATGAGGGGGGAAGGGAGGACGCGGGCAGAGTCTGCTTAAAAATTTTCGCCCCCAGACAATTCCATTACCATTGCCTTTATACATTTTAATATCTCGCCCCCTTAACAACATTTCGCTCACTGAAAGCTGTCTCGCCCTTTCCCAACCATTTCAGTACCTCGCCTGGATCCCGGCGGGCCCTGCTTATTTATGTAACCAGCTATTTCATTGAGCTTGCACAGGCTGAGCAAACTTTGCAAATTTACCTGCACTCATCATGCAAATTATGAAAATCTCACCATTTTATCACCACCACATATTTGGTCATCTTCGTCGGTTGCCAGGTGTCACCGGTAAGGGATATGTTGTCTCATGTTTGTGTTGTTTATGTTGGATCTTGGATAGAATTGTTGCCAAACAGCCATACGTATTGCAGCATTTAGCACCTGCAAGAGATAGAAACATTGATGTCGGACAGCTTTACCATACAAGAACTGCTATTGACTTTCATTAGGCCTATTTATCACCTTTTACACAAATAGAGGGGCGTTGGGCGAGGAGTCTCACTCAGGAGAGGGTATCTTCAGGATTATGGCAACTAATGTTCAGAATGGCTCATACCAAAAAGAGTCTTGGAAAAATGTATTACCATAAATTAATTCTTTCAAATTTCTCCCAAAGTTTCAGACTATGGTTCTCATATTGCTAAGTTACCCCTCGTTGTTACTGACCTTTATGGATGGTGGAAATTGTAGTGTATAAATTTTTTGAAAAACACTGGATAGTTTCGTCAGAATAATTTCGTTTCCTATCATCAGGTATGGAGCCCAAATGAGAAAGGGGAGGGAGTAATGACTAGGTAGATCCCATGACTGGACTAAATGATTGTTTGAAAAAGCTGCAGGAATAAAACCATCCATGGAGGATGCTAAAATGACTTAAAATAACTGAATGATACACTGAAAATAAATGAAGGTCGAAAAGATATGTTTGAAAAAGGGCACTGCAAACGTCGTATTTTATAGGGGAATATTGCATTTTAATTGCATCAGTATAACCAGGGAGGTGCTGTTAGGAGATACAACGTTCTTTAGAGTCTTTGAAACAATGTTCGTTTCCGACAGTTATCTTGCCTTTCTTCTCAAAATTCTTGTCTCAACATCTAGATCAACTAGGATCAGTGATGCATTGTCAAATTGACAATGAGAAGACACACCTTTTACGTTGAACTCGTTAACTTTTCTTTGCCAGCCGTCATGCACAAATGTGAAATTTTAACCTTTCGTCGTTATTCTTCACGCTAAATATCATTTCATTTAAAGTCAGCTAAGAATTTATTTACAACTTACTTTTCGAATATATTTCCGAACGATGGGAAAATTGGCTAAAAACTAAGAGAAATGTATAGACTTGAACAATGTTTCCAGCTGGTGACGTATAAAAATCGAAGTATTGAAGTACATTATTTAAACGTTTGTTGCCAGTCGTTTTACTGAAAATCCTGATTAAATTTTGTTCATTGGCGGAAACAAACCTTCCTTCAAAGCATCTATAGACAATGGCCTTTGTCTCGAGATTACTTGGAATAGAAAGGGGAGATCATCATTCAAGGGGTTTAGTCAACAGAGACTTAACAATAGGAACAAAGAGACCTGTCAACCAAATAGCAGTGCCTGAAAAGAGTTCAATCATTTTTAAGGACATATTGTCTGAATGATTTGGCCGTTGTATCTCCTTCTAATAACACCTCCCTGGTATAAACCAGACAAAAAATTGCTTTTATAAGTCTAAACCATTCAGTCTTATGAATAAACTCTGGCAATAGATTTTCTCCCCAGAATATACAGTACAAGAGTTAGAAAATGTTACATCTGAAAAGTTGACAATTTGGGTAACATATTAATCATGACCTACAAACTGAAGTTTTTTCTGCACGAAACATATTTCTCGAAAATGAAGTAACCGAGCGACCTAAGTTGGTATTTCCTAATAATCTAGAAATTGAAGGTACTTTTAAAGGTGACAAATTTTATGTGCCTCAAACACATTTACTCCCTTTCATTTCCTGAGGTCGCAATATCAGTGGCGACCACTGGATTTCTTGCATCAGCTCCTGACTGTTCACAAACGTGGCCCCAATGAAATTCTGAATCAGTGTAAGTGTAATCTCTTAGGATTTGGTCCATCATTACTCTTATTCACAAATGTACAGAAGGCCGGTTAGAAGGTTCCCTTCGCTGGTTTCGTTTAGTAATGAATGTCCTTCAAAATCTGCAAAAACCAAAAGAAGTAGCAAATATTAGACCCTTAACCTAAACGATGTTTAGCCCATGTTAACTATGTTAGACATACGAGTCCATTTGTCTGGGGGATCCTCTTACATTTTCTAAAACCGTTCCACTTTTGTCACATACCCTACAGACTTGACGCTTTTATCTTATTCACCACTGGAAAAAATTCTGCTTGAGAAATTTCAGTGCAAAGTTACAGAAAGTAATACCAACAGATTTACATCTAAATTTCGTTGTTTTTCACAAAAATTGAAAAGTGTTGAAAATTGAGGTTTACATCGTGAATTGAGCTTCATATATATCTGAAAATATCTTTAGATATCTTTAAAAATGTCCTTATGTATCATACAAATACAATTGGTTTGTTCAATCAGTATGGCTGTGTGACATCACAGATTTTCCATCGAGTAAAAGAGCTCCTCGAAACATTTATGTTTAAAAATTCATCTCAGTAACGCTCCATTTTTTATACTTATTCCTGCCTTTTGTAATTTTTATAAAGCGTTCTAGAATATATGTTTTACACATTTAACGCTTATAAATAAATCAATTTTGAATTTGAATTGAATTAGTCAGTATACGCTGGTATCCTAAGTCCGTTTCAATCATATGACAATATCTTGTAACTGACTAACTAAACTTAACTCATAGAGAAGAAGTCGTTTCTTACCTTTAATATTTAAGAATCTTGTTTTGAAACACCATCAAAGATACCTGTCAGGGAAACAAGAGGAGACTTGTTAGATTTAGGTGATGTATCAAAAGGCTTAAAGACCGGATTATTGCTTTTAAAGGTGACACGCCATTAAGTGATGAAGACGCAATGTAACTGAAAACATTTTGCAAGCAGCGAACAAAGTTGGCTTTGATTCCTAATGTTCTCCAAGAATCCGATTAATGTTTGTAATGTCAAAGAGATTCACAAGGAGAGCAAAATTTCAAAGGTCTCTTTCTTCATTTTAATTCCAGCATTTCAAGTCCACATTTTAGGGAAAATGTTGAGGACACTTTTTCAAATAAAATGTAAATGAAATAAAACTGCAAAAATGCAATCTAATCTGCATTCTTAAAACTTTATTCTTCCCAATACTTCGACAAGCAAATGCTAGTCATACCAATCTGAAGCTCGCGTTCAGTATATAGTCCACCCTCTCCAAAAAAAAGAAAAACAGATATGAAATATGTTTTCGCAACAACCGAAGAGGAAATTCTCAAGCCTGAATCTGTCACCAATGTGAGCATCTGTATGAAAATACCATGGCCACATGGACAAATGGGCTCTCGTGGAAACAGTCCTTCAGATCGATAGACCAAACCCCCGTATGTACCAAGATCATTCATGAACAGATTTTCCTCTTAAGCTAAAGGTCGGTCTTATAGCATTTGCATTTGCCAGATTTGCAAAAATATTCTTCTAACATATTCCTTCTATAGCACAAGATATTCCAGGAACGTAGCCTGATAATCAAAATGGGGAAGGGATACGGCACAGTGGATGCTAAGATGTGCACTTACATAGAAACATAATTAGAAAATGTAACTAAAATGATCGTTTCAAAAAATAGGTGCTGAGAGTAAAAATGTGCTCATAATTACAACATTGACAAAGAAGTGGCATGTCAATTTTGACATCAGTCAAATGGGTAAGTTGCGTCATGCAATTTCCGTACTCCCTAGTTAGGGTGAGGTTTGAATCACTACTTTTGAAACCCGTAGCTGAAAGGTGGGAAAAAGAGAAAGTAGGCGTCGCCCGTTGAAGAAGTTTCCAGACAATTTCCATTACCGTTGCCTTCATACGTTTTACTATCTCCCCCTCCCTCTTAAAAAATTTTTCGCCCCATAAACCCCCTGAAGTACCCCGTCTGGCTCCTGGCCTGTCCTGTCTATGTAACCAGCTATTTCAGTAAGCTTGCACAGGTTTGAGTGAAATGTGCAACATTTACCGGCACTCCACATCAGCATTTTGAAAATCTCACCATTTTATCACCACCACAAATTTAGACATCTTCGTCAGCTGCCAGGTGTCATCGGTAAGGGACATATGATCTCGCGTTTGCCTTGTTTGCGTTGGATCTTGGATAGAACTTTTGCCAAACAGTCACATTCATCGCAACATTTACAGCACCTGCAAAAAAAAAATGAACATTGATGTGATACAGCTTAATCGTGCAAGATTAAGCTATTATGATATTAGCTTTCATCATTTATCACCTTTAGGCCTAATACAAATATTGTATCCCTGACTTTTCAATGAAGAGGGCACAACTGAATGGACGTTGGGCGAGAAGTCTCAGGAGAGAATATTTTTGGATCTTTCGTTCAGAATGGCTCATATCGAAAAGAAAAGGTATTACGAGAAATTCTCAGATCTTTCTCATTTTTCTCAAAGTTTAAAACTTTCGATAATTAAATTATCCTATCCCTTCTTTCTTTACCTTAATGGATGGTGGAAGTTGTAAGTATTAACGTTTGGAAAAGCTTCAAAAAATTTCTCAAAATAATTTATTTCCTATCAGTAATGGTCATCAGATATGGAGTGCGAATAAGGAATGGGAGGAAAGAATGATAAGTGACATCCCACTAGACTATTCAGATATCTGTTAATCTGTTATTACAATTCCTTAAAACTTTTAGCTCCAACTTTGTCATGAGATTTCCTTAATTTCAGAATGATTTTTTTAAAAAAGCCGTTTTTGTGGCTTTCCTTAGCGCATACACATCATCTTACCTTAATTTTTACATCATAATTTCATAAGTAAGGTAGAGCTTACAATCCCTATTTTCTCCCTACATTGTGATCATAAGATTTTTTTGTCAATTTCTATCTTTTTTGTTATTAGTTTTGATCTGGAAATGAAATTTGGACGCAGCTTTCAATGCTTGTGAAATGCCATTTCTGGAACGTGTGAGTAGGCCCGCAGACAGTTATGGGGGCCAAGGAAGCATTGTTCCTTTAAAAATTCCTCCCCTTAGAATTTTTTGAGAACCAATATTACTGTTGCCCTACTGCAACTTAGCATAGCTGCTTTCAATTTTTTCGCAACAACCAAAGCGAAAATTACTAAGTGGGAATCTCTAAGCAATGTTATAACACTTGGATAAAAATGTTCGTGGACAAATGTATGATCGTGTGGACCGGCCTTAGACCTGTAGACAGCTGTGATAAACTCCCGTGTGTCCAATGCTCTTCGTGAACACAATTTTTCCTCAAGCTGACAGTAAGTATAATAACAGTTACAAAATCAGTTTTGCAGTAGTGTTATCTCCTAATATTTTCTTCCTATTTCAAGATATTTCAGGAACGGAGCATGATGGTCAGGATGATGGAGGGGAGGGGCACAGTGGGCACTTTCATAGACCCATCATTAGCAAATATAAGTTAAAATTGTAGGTGCTGGGAGTTAAAATGTACCCATATCACAACACTGACAGACAAGTGGCAAGGGACGTTAATTTTGACATCAGTCAAGAGGGAACTCCCTGGTTAGGGTATGGTTTGAATCACTGCTTTTCAAGCTCTTGGCCAATTGGGGAGGGGGCTGAGCCCCCCTAGCAAAATTCGGCCTAGACAATTTCCAGTCCCATTCCCTTCACACGTTTTAATGTCTTGCCCCCCTTAAAAATATTTCGCCCACTGAAAGCTGCCTCGTCCACCCTCTGCAGGTCCTGTCTTGCTTATGCAACCAGCTGTTTCATTAAGCTTGCAAAGATTTAACAAATTTGCAATATTTACCGGCACTCAAGATCAACATTTTGAAAATCTCACCATTTTATTACCACCACATATTTAGACATCTTCGTAAGCTGTCAGTTGTCACCGGTAAGGAAAATATGTTCTCACGTTTGCCTTGTTTATGTTGGATCTTGGAGAGAACTGTTGCCAAACAACTATATTCATCGCAGCATTTACAGCACCTGCAAAATCAAGAACATTAATGTGAACAGCTTCATCATGCAAGAACTACCATTGACCGTTATTATATGCCACCTTTAACGCAAATATTGTTTCTAGGACTTTTCAACAGAGATGTTGCAACTGAATGGGCAGAAAGATTTTTTTGGAAATAAAGTATTTCGAAAATTTCTCAAATCTCTCAAATTTCTCTCCAAAGTTTCATAGTTTTGTTCTCATGATGTGGAGGTAACCAGGAAGGTGATATTATTACCTTCCTGGGGTAGCTGAACTACCCCCTCTTGCTTCCTGACCTTTATGGATAGTGGGGGTTGTAGGTTTTCACTTTTGGAAAAATTTCAAATAATTTCACGAGATCAATTTCGTTTCCTTTCAGTAATGGTCATCAGATATAGGGTTCAAATAATTATGGGAAGGAAGTAATGATTAGGGAGATCCTATGATTAGACTTAGTAGTTGTTCCAAAAACCTGTAAGGGTGTAGCCCTACATGTAGGATGCCCAAATGACTATAAGTAGCTTAATGGTGCATTGAAATAAATGCCTGTCGAACTAATATGGTGGCGGACGAGGTGCTGCAAAAGTCGTATTTTGGAGGCAGAGGGGGGAATTTGCATTTCAATTGCCATAGTAAAGCCCAGACAAAAATTGCCTTTATCTTTTACCAATATACTCTGGGCAATAGCTTTTTTTTCCAGAACATTATACATTATAACAGTTAGGAATCTTACATCATTTGAAAAGTTGCCGAGCTACCTACTTTAATTTTCTATCATACAGTTGGTCCTTTTCATTTCCGGAGGTCGCAAAGTCATGGGAAGGACTACTGAGTTTCTCGTATCAGCCCTGGCTGTTCACAAACGAAACCAAAGTGAAGTATTATTCAGAATTGGTGTTATGTCTTTGAATATGGTCCACCATTACAGTCATTCACAAATGTTGAGGTTCACATTCGCTGGGCTTTGTTCAGTAATGTCCTTCAAAATCTGGAAAGGCCAAAATAAATAGGAAATATTAGACCCTTAAGTAAGCTAAACAATGTTTTGTTCACGTTAAATGTGCTAGACACATGACTCCATTTGTCTGAGGGATCCTTTTGGACCTTTAAAGACTGTTCCAGATGGGTTTGCATACCCTACAAACTTGATGCTGTTATTTTATTCACCAGTGGAAACATTCCTGTTTGATCAATTCCATTCGTAGCAAAGTTACAGAAAGTAATACCAACAGATTTCATCTAAAATTCGTTCTTTTTTCATAAAAAATTAAAACGTACTGAAAAATTGAATCTATCAATATGTCTAATATATCGACAATCTATTGAATGAAATTTAAATGAAGTAAACATTAAAACAATGCTATTTTAACTACATATCTGAACCCAAAACTAAAAGGTTATTTATTCTAATACTTCGACAATGCAAAAACCAATCATTCTGAAGCTCATCCAGGATATTGTGGCAAAAAATTCGCATAAGTTTTGAATGTGCCAAAGTTAACCCAAACTTTTCTTAAATTTAAAATCCTTTCCATGACCTTTAGTTAAGCTTGATGAAATCGTTAGAAAGTTTTGAAATATGTTTGTGACAGGATAAGTTACATTTAAACTTTAAACGTAACAAGTCATAATGATATAATTTAGTAAATGAGAACTAAACAGAAAACAATTAGAACATATATGATACTGTTCGCTTTAAATAATTTGTAAATATTTTGCTCCTTGTAGCTGTGCTAAGTCTGTTCAGAAATGGATAGGATACTTTACAGAGGTGCGAAGCAAGACATTGCTCTAATTTTTAACAAGAAATGGCAAAAACCGCTGAAGAGGAGTTAAGTAAAGGTGGTGAGGGCAAACAGAGGAAATCACTGATAAAAGTGCTATTTTTAAATAATAATAGTTCGAATATGTTCACCATTCGAACAAAAATGATGTTGTGATATAGTTCGGGTAGTTTGTTCAAATTTTCCTGTGATTATCCTAAATAAGGTTTTTTAAGGCAAAAAAGGAGAAAATAGAACCATGCAATCTGAGTAATATTTTTTGTTCCCAAATCGCAATGAGTGATGCCATTGCCACAAAATATGCACCTTTCTTTTCCTCAGTATATTATATCGTTACCTTGGACGGCGGATTCCTTTAAAAAGTGCAAGAGAGGTACGAAATGGGACTGCAGGGTTGGATTTTTAACAGGAATCAATCTATATAGTTAAAGGAAACGGCGGTAGTTATAAGTGGGCAGATTCCGTGTCCCGCCCTAGCAATCATGCATTTGCTGTGAACATTACATGCATTTCCCGATTCCGTGTTAAAAATTGTGTGGAGGTTATTCAGTCAGTATGATGATATTCTGCACATGTTAATCCTACAAAAGGTTGATCCGTACTAACACCAGGCAATCGTCTGATGCTTACAATTTGTCTTTTGAAATTACGGGAAGAACTTCCCTGGCAATCACGAGATTTTTCGCAAATGAAGAGGAGGGGGTGGGAGTTTAATACAAGGGTAACCGTTTGGATTATTTGTATGGGAGGAAATTTGGAAAGGGGAAAGAGATTCCACAGGGAAATTCTTTCGTCCCTTCCCTAAGAGCCACCCCTGGGCACAATTAGTTATTGGGCAACTCCTACAGTAAAACTCTTTCACGATGCAATATCACTACAAGTTAGTCGATACAATTTAAACATTAGACATCGCTCTGACAAAAATAAGTCAAAATTATGTTTTTTATGACCGTACCTACGTTTTTTGATTAATTCAGAACATGGACGGTTTATTGTCAACAATAACATAACATAACAGGTTAAAGGGCAAAGGAGGGCTAAGGCCCCATAAGATGCCCTGAAGTCCATACAATCTTAACTGAAAACAAACAACCAACCAACACCAAACGAGCCTAGCACAAATTAGATCCTACCACAGTTATGGAAGAACTTGTCAATGTTAACCTTAAAGCAGTGCACAGATGTAGAGTTAACTACCCACTCAGGCAGACTATTCCACTCGTTAACAACTCTATGAGAGAAGCTGAACTTCCTAATGTCGAGCCTTGCAAAACACTTAACTAGCTTCTTACAATGGCCTCGAACCAGAGAATTACTTTGAACCCTTAAACAATTGCAAGATGACAAAGGATTCCTTTCAGATAGAAATTTGTACACCTGAAGCATGTCCCCCCTAATCCTTCTCAACTCCAGGGTAGTAAGCCCAAGATGCTTAAGTCTAACATGATAAGGTAGGTGTTTCACCTCAGGTATAAGGCGAGTGGCTCTCCTCTGAACCTGCTCTAAAAGAAACTTGTCTTTTTCATAGAAGGGACTCCAAGCCTGGGCTGCATAGTCGAGGTGGGGTCTTACCAACTGCTTATACAGATTTAGTACAATTTCTTTACTAAAACTATTGAAATTCCTCTTAATCAATCCAAGCACCCTATTAGCCCTAGCAGCAGTAGCTGCACACTGTCTAGATGGCTTTAAATCGCCTGTACTAACTACACCCATATCCTTCTCAAAAGTCACATCACTCAGAATACTACTATTCATGTTATAATCATAGCTAACATTTTTAGGACCAAAGTGAAGGACTTTGCACTTATCTGCATTAAAAGACATTTGCCAAGTCTGAGACCAAGAATATAACCTATCCAAGTCTTTTTGCAGTAAGGAGGCATCATCCTTATCACTAAACTTCCTGTAGAGATTCGTATCATCAGCGAACTTACTAATAAAGTTAAAGATGATATCAAATTTGGTAGGTAGAGAACTATTTGTGACAGACAGCTACGCCTGTCCCTTCACAAAGAGCCAAAACATCCCTCAGCCCCGGGGTCAATCTAGGAAGTAGGTTATCAGCCTTTCACTAAACAATGAGAAAGTTAAAGTAGTACCCTTTTTCATTTGAGCCACTAATAAGTTACATTACCAAGGGTGTGATCCCTTTACCTTACATCTTATCAGGATGGCATTTCTGTAAGGAAGGGGAGGGGGTCACAAAAGATGGACCACAGATGCAAGCTAATGGGTTACAACCGTTTCCTCTCTCTCGTGCTCAGGTGGGAATCGAAAAAGAAAAAAATTTAAAAAAAAAAAATCAACAATGAAAACTGCTCTAAAATTGCACTGGTTGGAGAACTGCAAAACCTGTTTTGTATTGTTTAGACAAATTTAGTATACGTCAAAGCAACTTACAAGCCCATCACCTAACAAATATTTTTAGATAAAAACTGTCTGAGGGACTGACGTTTTGGGAAGTAGATATAAAGAGAAATGAAGAGTAATCTCAGGTCCAGGGGTGGCAATAATAGGGGATGGGGCAAAGGCGTAGGAAGCTGTTCTCGACTGGGGGTGAACATTGCTTAGGACTGCCGTCCTCGAAGTCTAAGGATAGGGGAACACCCTTTGGAAACGTTTTGAACATTTGAGAGTCCATAGACGAAGTTTGGTGCAAAATATTGGGCAAACTTTATAAAAACTTCCTCAAAATTTTGACAAATTTTACAAGGGAAACAAATAAGGGTTTTCGTTCTTGAATTAAGGGGGGCGGAAGCATGCTCCCGTCCACAATTTTTGACCGGGGGATTTAGCCCCCCTCTTCCCACGTCCTCAAATAATTTGGTATTGGAAGAAAGAGCTTTTGCACCAGCTTTAACAAATATGTGGCCAACTACCACAGCATCTGCTGATATTTCTGAGTGACAGACATAGATAACTTCAACATTTGGCACGTAAGAAAGGCCATGTTAGTCACTGAAAGTTTGGGGTTTCCTCCATAAGCAGATGAGAATAACTGGATTTGGGACCACAAGACTTTTTTAGCACTTTTTATGTCAAAACAAATTTTGCCAAACTCCCTACAGATTCTGTCAAAAGTTTGGGGTTGTCCAAAAATTTTGGGGGCATAGTCCCCCGCCCCTCCCCGTGTGTCAATGGTTTCTTCTAGTCATGGCCGATAGGGGTGTGCTGCACTAAGGCAAAATAAATTTTCTTCAAGCTTTCAAGCAAGAAAAGAAGATGCTAGGCAATGAACATTGTAAAATACTCGTAGGAATTCAAGAAGTCTAGAAGAAAACTAAGGAATAACATTTCCACTTTAAATACCTGAAAGTCCCGAGGGTTTATCAGAAACCCCCTTATTACAGTTATTTCGCATTCAGGTAAAATATACATGGTGTTAAAGCTTAAACAAACTAGAAAAACAGTAGGGATTAAAGGATTAAGGGATACTTTCATCACAAAATTTCAAAGGACATTTTCATAGGAAATATGTCAGGACTACATTTGACAAGTGAAAGTGACGGGGGTCCTAGTTCTATGGAACGGTAAGTTGAACGCACATATTTGTTCATGTCATATATTTGTTCATTTCTGGTTATCATGAAGCAACTACAGGGTAAATAATGTGCAAGAAGCCTGTCAAGAATTTCAGTCATTGCAAACTATTTTCACACAATTCTCAGCAAACAGAAGCGTAGCTAGGGGGGCAAGGGGGGCAAGTTGCCCCGGGCGCCACCCTAGGGGGCGCCAAATCGAGATCACGTAAAAAATTGGAGCTACCATTTGCCATAAGCATGATATTGATATAGCAATTTCATCTTTAATAAAATAATATTTACGATATTGCTATTGTTTCCCCTTTTTATATGCGGTAAATAGGCCTTGGAAGTGCCATTTCCAGCGATCTGGGAAGCATTTTGGGCCAACATTTTCTTTCGCTCCGCGCCAACCCATGGCGGCGTGGAGCGCTGAGAGTCTGTCTATGGGCTTCGCCCCCCCCCCCCACTTGACAATTTCCTGGCTACGCCTTTGTCAACACTGTGTGAAGTAGCACCTAAACTCTTTTCTGGGAGTAAAATATTTCCCATGAAAAAAGTTTGGCCCCCTAAAAATTTTGCCCCCTGATTTTTTTCTGCGGACGCCCATGGACATTTGTTCTATTTAAGATCTTGAGTTGTGTAAGTATTCATAAGATTCCCTCCCCCCTGAAGATGGGGGTAGGGGCGCCAATTTCGTTTCTTGTCCCGGGCGCCACAAACCCTAGCTACACCACTGTCAGCAAATATTGCTCATGAAGACAAAATATTGTGAGGTGAAAAATATTTCGTCTCCTCCCACCAGTGATGGTAGGGAGGGGGGAACTGCCCCCAAATATAACTGCTCACAAATATAGGCTACCCAACAAAAATTATATTCTTCTGCCAAAGGTGAAAAGAACTTCAATAGATCCTTTTACATAAATTGTTTTAATAAACACATTAAGAAAGAGTACACTGTTACAATGATCCTTGCGTCCTAATTTGCTATGTATGCTATGTTCGGGTGACAAAAACTATGTACCTATGTTGATCTTCTAATATTTGGTACTGACCTAATGTGCTCCATCACACAACACAATTTTCGGACATATGGCTGGCTGTGAACGCACTAAAGAGCATATTAGTTCGCATGTAAATACATTTTCCATCACAAATTTATTAATATGTTCAATTTAGAGGGAAAATTCAAGTAGCCATGCCATTGTGCCCTATTGAATAAAACTTCAAAAACTTACCGACATTTACCTCGATATTTCATAAGAAGATAAACCGTCAAACGTCACCGTCTCTTTCGGGCTAAATTCTGGACAAAACCTGGAGAAAAACGTCGGCCGGATAAGGGAATTTCATATAATTTGAGTGTGCAAGTGACAAACGGCCATCTCTAGACAAGTGCCGAGCCTTCCTTCCTCCTTCACAAAGCGTCTCAGCGTGATGATTTCTAGTACTGTACTGACTACACTAGGAAAATAGTCCCATGATAAAGCAAAATGATTTCAACGATAAAAACCAAAGGATAAGGATTCATTGCTAGACGTTGATTATCTGAAGGAATTTATGGCTTCTTTCGTATCTTCAGAATAGCTTTTTTCCTCCGAAAAACTTCCCAAGTCAATGAAACTCAATGCAAGGTTAGAAAGAAGACGCAGGCCTTACTTGAACATAGTTGCGATTTTTTAATGTCGTCTTTCAGTTTGAATTCATCTACCTCTTTGGCGTTACCCGCTCTAAGAACCACCTGACATCAAACAAAAGATGTCTTGAGGATCTGCATTGATAATAATACCCAAGTTCATCTCAGCTATGTCCAGCGTTGAATATTTATAGAGTCCAATGATCAGAATGCCCAGCGTTACAAAAGGTGTTTTCACCGACTACAGATCCACAAAACAGTAAGCAGTAGAGGTGAGGCGTAAGAGCTAGCTAAGAAAGGTTTCATCCGAGACTGCGCTTTGGGATAATTCCAAAAAGAAGCTTCTGCTCGTAATCTTCGAACTGTCATAAAGAATGAAGACAGTGACAAATGCCCTGCGGAATGGTGGTTATTTGCTATCTCTTTTACGAACAACTGCATCTTAAACACGTTTAATGAGAGACCACAAACTGGTGCGCAGGCAGGGGCACTAGAGGTACGAGTGAAGAAGTTGCCTACGTAGCAGGCTGTACTGTATGTTCCTTGTTCAGTCGGTGTTTGGGAAGCCTTATAAAGAGGGGCCGATGAGCAAACAGAGTCTGCTCCGCGGGGAAGTGGAGAAGGGTCTCTGCCCAATCAATGCTATGAGGCAGGGGATCAGTAAACATACTACCTTTTTAATATTTTTCAACATTAAAACTATTAAGAATATCGTACTTGGCCTGAATATCCTAATTTTATGGGTACTCAACAGGCTACTCCATGATGTTCTTTTGCCGGTTGACGAAGATCATCGGAAATCAGTGAAAAGTAGTTTATTGCCCAGCAAGAAAGGATGTATCTGAGTGCTACCCGAGGAAATTCAGCTACTGGTCCGTAGCCGTCCCAGTGACTTGTAAATAAATCTCAAAATATCTTATGTGCGGGTTCCACAAAAAATAAAAAAAATCATCTACAACTCGGCCTTGCAGAAAAGGGATGTGTTGCTGCATGGTTGGGTTATAAATTGGCACTGAAGCTGTAAGGAGATCAACCTGAGGGTGGAAAGGGGATAGGTGTATTGTGGAAGGAAATGTTGGCAAAGGGCTAGGAAAAGGGACACTGCAGCGCTAGGGGCGCAAGAGACTACGACCCACTCTTGAGAGTGCGGAAGCGAAAACCCCTTTTACACCCACGCACTCTAAAATAAAGCTACCTTAATTTAGATCCGGCGCTGATTTAGGTGGGTTAGCCCTCATCTCGCAGAGCCTGAAAATTCAAAGAAAACAAGAGAAAAGACAATAAAAGAAAGAAGAAAGGAAGAAAGAGTAAGAGGAAAAGAAAAGTAAAATGGTCAAAATTGTTGAAAACCTATTCGAAATATGTGTTTTTGCAGGGAGGAGTTGGGAAGAGCTTTTGGTCTTAGAAATCCATTAAAGTGGTTGGCGTCGAGAAGAGGGCTAGAATGTGCGAAAGCAGGTGAATGGCTGTGGTTTGATGCTAGTCTATGCATATGAACGTGGACATAATGGTTTATACTATGGAGGGATGTGAGGAGGCACATCGTTTGCTGCATTGAACTGTCGTAACAAATCTGTTTTTAAGAGCAAAAATTTCTGACCTAGTTGATTCTTATGCCAAAGTTTTCACCACGCAGGTCTCCTGGGGTGATTAAAGTCGCCAGGCTGGAACGGGGACTTGATATCATGCCCCTAGCAGATTTCCGAAATTTCCGACAATTTTTAAACTGAGTGTAGAGGACGTTTTAGTCATAGAATTCTACAAGGGGTATGTGAGGTGTGTTTTCGACCAAGGGATAGAACAAGCATCTTCTGTCACAAATAAATTATTTGCGAACTATCAAAATTTCGAGCGTTTCTTGCACTGTTAGCCTCATTGCTGTGCTTCCTATCACCCGTATTCTCACTATTCCTTGATAAGGTTTTTATAATTAGGCTATTTTTTCGTGTACATGGACGTGATTGCAGAGCCTGGGAACACAACATTGTAAGCATGCGAAGCAAGGGATGTCTTTCCACCTTCCTCTACTTTTCGACAGACATTTATCAAAATGAGATCTTTGACGAAGTACCAGGCACTGGGAGTAAACTCGCATTCTGATTGGAACCTTTTGAGGCAATTTGAAGTTTGTCATAGAAATGATTCCAAAGCAAAAGTTTGGTGCGCTTCGTGGGCATTCGTCATTGTTTGCACGCAGATTTTGATTACCATTACAAGGGTAATAATCAGGGCCGTAGTTAGGGTCATATGTTTGGGGGATGTGAAGGTCCTAAATTCCGACTGGCTGGATGTTTTTTTCCAACTGAATTGCACTTGTTTTATGCGTCCTGCGTTTGTACACAGCAGTGGGGATCCTTTCTTTTTCACTTCATAAAGGTGCCGTCTTGGGGATGGGTTCTAAGGGGAGGGGGTGTCTCTCCCCCTTGAGAAATTTTTACAAATTTTAAGGTTGCGTAAATGCAGAATAGTGCTATCTTTGGGACATTTTTGAGCTGATCATAAAAAAAAATGTGCATAATATAATGAATTTCAATTTTTCCCCACTGGCTGGCTGTTATGCTTTTTTCACTAATGAGTGGCGGGGCGTAAATTGCACTTTTTATTATGCCCCTTGCGTTTGTACACAGCAGTGGGGATCCTTTCGTATTCACTTCATAAAGGTGCCGTCCTGGCGAAGGGGTCTAAGGGGAGGGGGTGTCCCCCTTTGAGAAATTTTTGTTAATTTAAGACTGCTTAGGTGCAAAATGGTGCTATCTTTGGGATATTTTTTGAACTGATCATATATGGCTGGAAAATGCGCATATTTTAGAGAATTCTAATTTTAAGTTAGGTGAGAGAGGAGAGTATGTTGTCTATGAGAAGAATACGTTGTCAACAAAACTCTTGAAGCCCCCTTTTGGCTACTTTACTGCCTACTACTCGGGCAAAGTTTTTACGCAAATACACGTGCGTGGAGTCAACACAAACTTTCTTGGGACCAAAGATATTATAAAGCATAGATTCCAAACTTAAAGTGGTGCTTGAATCCCCAGGGAGCCAAAAATATCGGGGCGGAAGTGCTGATCACTGTTCAGTCGTTCTGACAACGAACAGAGAAATGAATGTCTTACAAAAGTGTTAATACTTGTTATTTCGAAACATTGTAGATGTAAGAAGTATCACGCCTCAATACTAACTTCCACTTACAAGAAGTTTACTTCTTCCTGACGGCATCACACATAAGTACACTTGAACATGAACGCACAATGACTGGTTTAGAGTTCATAGACTTATTCGCCTATATAGACCTTATGCATTGACATCACACTGACGTCATTTTGGGTGAAAACAATGAAGCACACGTGCAGGAACGGCGTGGATTTCGCCGCACGTGTAGTAGACCTACGCGCGTATACGATTGGTTGACAAATCAGCTGTCTGCATTTATTGGTGTAACTTGCAGTGATACGCGCTTTTCCTCCAAACGAGGGAGCACTTCCTCCTTTGTGACATCATATGCATAAGGTCTATTCATTGGTCAGTTTCTATGGTACCTTTAAGTAACGCACTTTTTCATTTCTTGCGCGCTCACAACGGGAAGTCAATAGCGCGTTTGTTTCCCGAGTGCGCAGAAGTGTGAGTCAAGTATTCCGGATATTACACAGAGAAATGCATTCTGCGCGGATAGAACGCGTTGTAAAAGTGCACGCACGTTATTAACCTCTTTTAACGATGAAAGTTCCGCTTAAACACGTTCTTATTTTTGTACGCAGATCGCCGATTAGAACGACGTACATGTTAAACTCACACTTCGCCACCGATATTTGAGTCTCCAGGAGGAGTCAATTTCCATAACAGTGCAGGTATAGGAGTTTGGAATCTATGCTCATAATATCTTTGCCTTGGACTATAAATGGCACCGCCAGAGGTTGGTGATCGGGGGCACTATAGAAGATGATGCTTTAAGCCCACCCCACACACACGGAGAGCCGGTGTAAATTGTGTATATTTTCATCGGGCGTAGTTTGAACCCGAATCCTTCCTTTGTCACCTTATGCAGGTGATGTAATGGGAAGGGGTGTTTCCCTACCGTTTGGAGAAATTTTTGTTCATTTAGGATGACTTAGACGCAAAATGGTGCTATCTTTGACAAATTTTTGAACTGATCGTATATCGTATTTTTACTAATTTTGAACAAAAATCCAGACGAAAGCTTCCATCAATGGGGATTGAGAGAGGGTACAGGTGCAGGAAGGTGATATTAAACCTCCCTGAAAGGTATAGCAAAAGGGGTGAAGGACTAATAAGCGCGTTTTAGAATGCTTTTTTGTCGTAAGTGTACTAACAATCACTATTTATACCGATAATGGCTGCGCGCGAAGAGCTCGGTAAAAAAATTTGAAAAATGTATAGCCTAACAGCAAAAACGTATTTCAGCCTTCCGCATCGCGCTACAAATTAGATTGAAAGATCCCATATTGATGCGAGGCCCCTACAGATATTTGGAGATGTATGTCTGTTTTTCGGAAAGTGTTACAGCCGGAATAGTTCCATATAATAACCTTAATAATGGTTATGAGACGGAGTGCAAACGGGGACGCATGAGTGCGAAGCGCTCCGAAATGTTTTCATTAAATAAGATTTCCATAACAAAACCTGCATTTAGAATCTGCATCGAGAGGAAAATGACGTTTGGTATTATTCTCACTTGATCTAGGTGAAAAATATACACAAAGTTGACATAAACTCAGTCGGAAAAATGTGCTAGACTGAGATATCAGAAACTCCAACTGGTATTTCAGATTTTCCAACTATCGTCGCTCTGACGAACTTTGGGGGTGAGACATCCCCACAACCCGCCGGTCGCGACGATCCTGGTAATAGTAACGCGGAATATTATCCGACCAAAAAACTGCCGAAAATTAGAAGTATACCTCCAACCTCAGCACGGACTCAAATCTAGAGGGGATCATAGAGCAATTTAACATTGTTAGAGATGTTCAGATAGCTCTTGCCCGCTTTGCAAGGCTTCTCGGCCTTTTGGCTGATCATGTTTAGTATGCCGTTTTTTCCATGCAGCCAGTCTAGAATGGGGCCATGCATGACAGATCCATAATGTAGAGGTCTGAAGGTCTAGAAGTTGGTCATGTTCAGTCTATATGCTGATTGTGCAAAATAAAGTTGGGGTGACCGTTTACTCTATTTAAATTAGAGTTTCTAAACATGTAATAAATTATTTTATAAGTGTTATCTTGCCAGATAACTCCATTTTGCATCCAAAGCCATCGTACATATGCAAAATTTTCTCAAAGGGAGGCTACATTTAAATTGTCACCAGGCAAATAAATCAGAAAATTCACTCAAAAATGAAGTTTTTAACCATGTAATCATGGTAAGCACAGTTTTGTATTTCTTGCCCTGCCCCGCCATCACCTTTTAACCCATCTTGCCCCCTTCAGAACCTTGTCTGCCTACGGGTCTTCAGCTACTCCATTCCTCAACAAAACGGCTGGTTATTACAACTTTACCTTGCCAAAAAGTAGAAATTAAAATTTTAATGGTGTGCTAGTTGGGAGATTATAAATTGGACACTTTCTGGAACCGCTTCATATTTATCTTGTGACGTAAACAGTTATACCCCACTTACACGTGACGTTATTCCCATGTCTGTTGTGCAGTCCTGAGAAGAGATGGAGGAGGTCATACTGTGGAGCAGGTCTTCCCACAGTTCGTTCCACAATGTGACACAGAAATATATGTGCGGTAAGAAACAACACGAGCATACAACTTTCAAGTGCCCTAATAAAGTTTACCTACGCCGCATTTGGGGACTTATTGTGGTAACATTGATACTTTTCACACTTCATTCTATGACTGGCAAGTTTAAGTATTCAATTTTTAAGGATTTTTTAGAAAATTGAATTAATGTAAATAATTCAAGCTAGTGGGTTTATTATTCATGTACAATGGGATAGAGCAACTGGAGATTCTCATTTTTCAAAAGTTTTTTTTACCAGTTATTACTCCTTTTACAGCTGCCCAGGTAAAAACAGGCTTTTTCCTGCAAAAAGCCAACCCTGGTCTAAGGGGAGGGGGACACCTTCTTCCTATCGGGAAATTTTTGGATAATTGAGGGTCCTTATAGATGCAATTTGGGGAGACGTTTTATGCTGATATTAAAGAAAATTGCTGCATTTTCACTGAGGGAATAAATAAGGGGTTTTCGCCCTCCCTCTACCCTTCTCCGCTTCCTACGCCTAAATATCTCCTCGCTCCGTAAGAAGGACTTGTAGTTTCTTTGACATTTGAGTTGTACAATGCAATGCAATTAAGTTGCTGGCGAAAGCTGCTATGGTAATGGCTCATTACAACGGACAACTCCTACCTATAGCAATTACCCCTCAGACAACTTTTCTAAGCCAGGAAACTCGGAATTGTCGGTGTCAGGGGAAAATTGTCCGGGGAAGGGGAGGTTATCCAGGAAACTTAAAAAAAGCGAGAAGTAAAGGGTTCTAGAAGAAAAAGTTAATGAGCAAACATGTTTAAGTCAATGGGAGGCTTCAACTGTCGAAAAGTGGAATTATATCCTCCCGAAGCTCGCTGGTCGCCATCTGCAGTTACCACAAACAAGGCAAATTGGAAACCTCCCCTAAAGACCGGAATTGGCCTTGTAATGCCGCTTAACGTCAAGTTACAGAAGATTTAAGTTTTGAAGTTACAGGGCCACCAGTAACTTGGGCTCACTCTCCGAGAACCTATACTAGATTGATCGTGTATCAACACCGGGGAGATTCACTTTCCAGTTTCGACTATAGTTCTCAGAGGGAAACGACGCAGTCGGGTGTATTAATCGCTGTCATCCTTCTCCCGGACAGCCATTTCATCGTGCCCATCCATCGGGACTGTATACCCAGTTTTAAGTCACTTTCCCAAAGACTGGAAGGGTCGTTTAGGATACTTGCTTCTCTTCACTACTTCTCTTCAAAGCGGACGGACTTCCTGAATCGTACAAAACACACCGGGTTCTATATTTAGAGTCAGCAATCTATTTTCGTGAACTGGTGAAATTTCTCTGGAAACCAGAAAGCCCAAAGGCTTAAGCCCCGTGTACATTATCAACATTTCAGGACACACGTATCGACACATGTTGCTGACACACCTGGACACAAAAATTTTGACCTTGTATACATTAGGCACATGTCGCGTACACATGTTGCGACACACTTGAGCAACATGTTGTCAAAAAAGAGAGGGAAAGCAGGATTTTGGAAGGAAGATGGAGGATTCAGAAAGAACAAGATGTGTTTTGGGAGCAGCTGAAATAATATTGGCAATTGTACACGGGGTCCACGTTCCCCGAGGGGGTCCAGCAGTTTCCCACCCCGACGTGCGCCTCAGCTACCCCCTACACCTACCAGGGGTGGCACCAGGATTTGCTCGACAGGGGGAGAGCTCCCCGACGGGGGCAGTAACCCGAAGCCTCGATAAGGGCGATAGATTGCCGAAACGATGTTTGAAGCGAAATTTGGACGCTCGATGCGCGCCGAAAATTTCGGGCCCTCATTGGAAAAAAATTGAAGAAAGTTGAGCTTTTACCCATAGAAAATTTGAAAACATTTGAGTTTTCAACCAAGAAAATTAGAAAAATTTGGGTATGCATTGAAGAATTTGCCCTAATTTGGACCAAAATTAAGTCAATCGTCGGGCGACTGGCTGATGTCGGGAACTACATATTTTATCTCATTCATAACAGATCCCCAACAAAACCGGAAAATTTCCCTGACAGGCAGCCTTCCCAAACGGAGGGCATGCTCCGCCCCCACTTGGCGCCACCACTGACATCACCACGTACATTTTTTTCGTTTTCGTTTTTTTCCCCTCTCCTTTTGTTCTTATTTTTACTCTTTGAATGTTTCCGTCATGAAGGGAGGGGTTAGCCACCTGGGTCCGCAACTAAGGAGGGGGAGGGTTCTGACAGGCGGTTCGGAGGGGGGGGGGGCTTTCAATGGATTTGGTGGAGAGGGCATGGTGGGGGAGGAGGGATAGTCGACGTGGTAGCCACGAGATGACAGTTAACATTGGGGAAAATTCCAAATATCCCGTCGGGCCCTCCTCAATTTCTCGACGAGAACGACAAACTTCACAGACGGGAGGCAGGCTTCCCCGACTGAGCATTGCCCCCAGGGCTCTCGGGCACCACCCCTGATTTTTAGATGGCTGGTTGTATAGAAAAACCAGTATTCAAAAGGAGATTTTAGTTGGGTGGTACTTTTCATAGCAGGGGGACAATGACTAATTTTGAAATTAGCTGGGGCCCGCCACGCTATTACACCAACTGGAGAACACTAATACATACTCTTGCCCAAAAGTGGAATATTTCCAAACTGGTATCAGGATCCCCTTGGGCAATTGCCCACCTTCCTCGTCAATTCCCCTTAGGCAATTACCCCAATCAAATTTCCGTCTCCCTTAAAATAGCCCCCATGACAATCACCCACTTGTGTGACCTGCCCGGGGATAATTTCATAGGCCTACGAGAAAGCTCACGAGAGTGCCTGAAATGTCTTCAATTTTCTCTATTTTTGCAGGATGAGTACTTCAGTTCCTTTCCTACCGGATACACATCACAATTGGAACACATCTTTTCAGCAACATGATCTAAACTGCCCCCCTCCAAGAAATTTTTTTAGCGTGTTAAATTCGTAGGGTGACATCCTCCGCGGATATTCCCCTTGAATTAGTGGTGCGCTACCTACAGGTGGCTCATCTGCTGATTCAAATACGATTTCTGATTGGTCAGAGCTTGAACACATGTTGCCGGAAAGTTGATTTTGAATTATTTGACAACATGTGTCGACACATGTTGGGACACATGTTGCCAACTTTTTTGCTCTGTACACACTTTCAACATTTACGGTAACAAGGTGTTGTAGCAACTTGTGTCGACACGTGTCCTGAAATGTTGAAAGTGTACACAGGCCTTTAGTGATTCCTTGCTGAAAGAGGGTGATTTGTTGCACTGAGGTTCATCACTAAACTTTATACTTCTTGACTATATCAGTTTTAACTATGATTTCACAACTTGACCTCTACTGACCTCATATGACCTTTGAAACCCACCAAAAAGTGAATAACAAAAATGAAAAAAAAAAAAAAAAACATGGTTTAGGAGGGATTCGTATCCGAATCGTGTGAGTGAGAAACCGAGCTCTAACCCACTACGCTATCAAAGAACTCGTTCAATGTATGGTACTTCTAATCATGCAATAGTCACAATATCCTTTTCACGTGTTTATAATTATTTATTTTAAATTGGTATTATTACTGTAACAGTAATGCTTGTGAAAAAATTAATGTTATTCTCTATAATTTCATCTTTGGAATGGTAGAAAAATTCAGCCCTAACTTTTCGTTGGTCACGAAAAGCCGGACACAGTTTGGAGTTACAGCCCACTGTCAATTTCGTTTACGAGGTTTTCGTAGTCGTACCTCATATGGCCTCATATGACATTCGATCTCCAACAAACTTATAGGGTTCACTCTCTCTTAAAGTAACACATCTATATACCAAGTATGATGATCCAGCATCCCTGTCTTGAAGTAGCATGTTTTTTTCCAAGTTTTTCGGTTTTTGACTTCTGATGACCTCATATGACCTCCACTGAATACAAGGGTTCTTCCTTTTAATATGATGAAGTTATATACCAAGTATGAAGATTGTTCATCATTGCTATCTTAAGACATGCATCCACATGCCAAATATGAAAATTTTCCATGCTTCCACGTAGAGATACCATGCTTTCAAGGTTTTCGGTTTTTGACCTCTGGTGACCTCACATGACCTTTGACCTTCACCAAAAACAATAGGGATCTTTCTCTTAATATAATAATTCTATATCCCAAGTATGAAAAGTATCCATCATTGCTATCTTGAGACATCGTCACCCCGGTATAGGCATGGAATTAGGTACCGACTAGTGTCCTTAGTCCCAGAAAGCTGTTTCGTTGGCTAGTTAAAATTGTAAGTTCACTTGCGAGTACTTGCTGATATCATCTACGACTAGGATCCAAAAACTGCAGATCGAAAGGTGGACACACTTTTTGTGATCGGCTTCCTAAAACACCTTAGGCAAATTGTAACATTAGCTGTCAAACTCCCTCCTCGTCCACTCCAAAGAGAAGTGTTTAAGGAGGAATATGGAATGATGGGACGATTGAACAGTAACCAAGGACCTGTTGGGAACGTTACCGGCGTGGGATTCAGGGACCAGGCTCTATATTCTACCCTCGCCCTTGACCAGTGGTTCAAAACCTTCAGCTCATCACCCTCTTTCACAGAATGGTGCTGGGCAAACGCCCCCAAGTCAATAGCACAGAACTGTTTTAAATGAAACTACAATAATAAAACTCATGTTGAAATGAAGGGTATGGCCTACACATACGTTGTTTTTAATTATGGTTCCGACCCAGGGCAGCAATTAAAACAACGATGCAAGATTCAAATTTAGCTTTCTCTCTTTTGTAATGGTGAATCACAAAATTGGGTATGGGGCAGAAGAAGATGTTTTTAATTTAAGAGATGCCAGTGCCCTCCCCCATCTAAGTGTTGAACATTCCCCTAGAGGCGCAGGGATAACGCCCTATTGCAGACCGGGAGAGAATGCCTCATAATCTTCCGATTATTTAATAACTTTAAAAGCGCACCATAGAGCCTGATTACAGGAATCACCCTTAGATCATTTCGTATATTTCAATAGTTACTAACGAAAGTTTTAAAAAGACTTATCAGTGCGTTCAAGCTGACCTACAGGCAAAAATTATGAAAAAGACGAAATTTGCCAACCGAAAAATTTTTGAAAACATTCCAGTTCCTAGTTCATTGAAAAAGTTATCAGGCTACTATGTTACATGTACCGTTATTTAAAACATCGTCACTTCTGTCAGTATGTCTTGTCTATGAACGAGGAAAAACATACATTAAAGGTAAAATTGGTAGGACAATTTTTAGTCATATTCCCCTCAAGTTTGACAGGGGAAGTACACGTGGTCCTATTAGTCGTGACGACAGACCCTGTATCCAGGAGTCTTGACGCATACAAATATTAGGATCATACCTCATAAACTGACACAACATTATATACTTCTGCAAATTAAAAACAATCTAATTCATACTCTTAATATTTAATTCTCTCTCTCTTTCCACTCCGTTTCTTTTCTTTTTTGTTTTCTTTTGCTTCCGGTTTTCTTCTCTTATCAAGTTTTCTTTCCTTTTCCCTTTTTCTCATGTTCCTCTCCCTATTCTTTCAGTCTTCTACCCCTTTCTTTCCCGAAGTTTTTGTGCCGCCCCGGTTATTTTTCTCTGGGGAGGGACAAACAATTTCCCCCTGCCCCACTCTAGCTAAGATAGTGCATCACGTCTGCCAAAAATTACAGCGTTTACGTGCCTAATCTGGCCGAGAAACACCCTCTTCACCATGGCCATACGGGACTGTTTTTCTCAGGGAGGGCGGTGATTTTTGCCCGTATCCAGACCTAATTTAACCGTCTAATTTTCCGCCCGACAGAGACAAGATATCTGCTCGATTTAGTCAGGTTTCTGACATTTGGGGGCTGCCGCCCCCAGTCCCCAGCCCGTACGGCCATGCTCTTCACCAATGTGAAGCCTTTCCACCCCATCATTATCATGAAATCGACCCGGGCTTTTTATCTCTGAATTAAATAAATGGTCTAACTGTGATTCCTGTGCAGGTTTGTTAAGTACGCACCCGGTACTATTTGCTGATGCTTTATTCTAAAACCCACAACCTCTGGGGCTTAATGGGCTTTTCCCCTGAGTCCACATACCAGGGGATCAAAGCAAAGGGGATATTGCATCACCCCAAACATATTTTAGGAATACGACCATATCTGTTAATACAATTGGTGACAACCAAGTCTTTAATTCGAACGGTAGCTTCACCTCTGGTTGGTCCAGTCAATATTAAAACTTGTGTGTGTTCAAGTTCCCGCAATAACACACACCAGGGCCGTAGACTGCCGGGGGGAGCAGGGGCAATTGCCCCCTGAGAATTTCAAATCGTAAATGAAAGTTAGCCCACTTAAGAATAAAAGTACTGAATGGCTGAAAATTTCACTATCCAAATTATGATTTCAAGGCCCCCAAAACATGGGAAATCGCAGATAAGAGGTCCCTTTTCCCCCAAATTTTCCCGAGGAGGTCCCCGGCCAACGCCATAGGCGCATTCTTATGCAAGTTTGTCTACCAGACGAAAGAATCATTTTCCTTCTACAAGTTACACTGCTTGAAAACACTAGCATATAGGCTACGTTGGCTAAAGATAAATGGCCTATGATTCATTAGCGGCTCGCCATAGGGGCACGGGGGGCACTTGCCCCTCCAAAAGTTTGCAAAGCATGGTCTTCAATTTTCAAAAATAAAAATAATAATAAAAAAAATGTAATTCGAGGCAGGTTAGGCCCTCTTCCTTGAGCAGGGCCCACATGGGCCCAGGCCCAGGGCCCCGCGATGTCAGGGGCCCCGCAAATTGACCTATGCGCAAAAAATCATATCTCCCCTTGCGTAAAAGATTTTTGTGTGGAAATACTTTTATATACTCTTGAACAAGATTCATAACGGATTCTGAGTGTCAATTTCAGCATACCGCCCCCCAAAAGGCTCCGAAATGGATGGTAAAAAGTGTATGGGATGAATATTCACGAAAATGCTCTAAATGGTGCTGCAATGTAGTCTCCCATTGACTTTGGTCAAGGATGTCAATTTTTCACGCAACTTTTTTCGAACACACTTGATTGAGGGGCACCGCTCCAATGCCGGGCCCAGGGCCCGGTGATCTCTTAAGACGGCTCTGTCCTTGAGTGGGCTTAAAATTAAAGAAGTGAATAACTTTCCAATGCACTGCGAAGGTTAAACATTAACAAAGTAGCCTACTTTCAAAACGACATTTCTTTCGGTGAGCTTCGCGCGCGTTTTCTCCGTTGCTTGTTTGCTACTATATATACTTCAGACATCACAAATGGACCTGCCGTTAGTGCGAGCTAAGGCAATCAAAGCAAATGATCACGCTGTGATATTTGTAATCTGATTAGCTTAGGCATCATCTGTTTTTAAGAAAGGAAGTGTTGATATTTTCTGTAATTATCGTCCAATATCCATATTGCCTTGTTTCTCGAAAATTTTGGAAAGACTTATGTTTAACCGACTGTACTCTTTTGTAACAAAACATAGTATATTAAGTGATTGTCAGTATGGTTTTCGCTCTGGTCATTCCACTGAGTTGGCGCTAGCTGACGCTGTGGATAAACTTTATTCTGCCATTCAACGTAAACAAAACTCAATTGGTGTGTTTCTTGACCTCTCAAAAGCTTTCGATACCATAGATCATAATATACTCCTTCGTAAGTTATCACATTATGGGATAAGAGGAAATGCTTACCTCTGGATGAAAAGCTACTTGACTTCAAGGCAACAGTTCACATCTTTTAATAATGTGCATTCCACATCCCTTAAAGTAACATGTGGGGGTTCCTCAGGGGGTCCATTTTAGGACCTTTACTCTTCATTATCTATGTTAATGATATGTGTAACGTTTCTGCGTCTTGTTCCTTGGTACTGTTTGCAGATGACACCAATATTTTCTTCACAGACAATGACAGCAACTTAGAGAAAACCGTACATGATGAATTATGTAGGTTCTACAAATGGTTTGTGTCGAATAAATTATCATTGAATGTTGACAAAACCAATTATATGGTGTTCAACAAAGGTAGAAATAACTATAACTTTAATATAAGTATGAATAATAAGCCCCTTCTGAACGTTCATTGCACTAAATTCTTAGGAGTTTATATTGACGATAAGCTCTCGTGGAAAGATCATGTACAGTACGTATCAGCACAAATTTCAAAAGGCATAGGCATCTTATCAAAATTAAAATTTACTCTACCTCAAAGAGCTTTGAGGTTAATTTATTTAAGCCTAGTCTTACCTCACCTCTCATACTGTTGTAGTATCTGGTCCGGTACTACTAAATCAATTCTAAATAAACTTTTTATTCTTCAAAAAAGGGCCGTCAGACATATCACATGCTCTGCTCCACGGGACGAGACCAGTGGTCTGTTTGCCTCGTTGAATTTACTCAAATTTCATGATGTAGTTAATATAAGTTTAATTATATTTACCTTTCGCTGTTTGAATAAGCTACTCCCAAGTTCTTTTTCTTCCTTTTATACCGTTAACAATTCTGTTCATAACTACCAAACTAGACAATCTAACAAACTTCATACTCTTTTCGTCGATAGAGATGCTTTTAAAAAAAGTCTCAAGTATAGATCTATTATGATTTGGAATACACTGCCCCAAAATTACCAGCTAAGTCCTTCTGTTGCGTCTCTGAGGAAAGGTTTACTAAAATATTTTATTACTACCTATTAATGCTGTAGGCGGGGGACGGTAGGATGGTGGGTGTTTGGTGAGGGGGGTATGGGAGAGATTGTTTCTTTTGTTTTTCTCTGTTTACATTTGTTTATTCTCTCTGGGAGTGCTTTTGTTTTTAAGCCCTGAAGGGTTTTTAAGAGTACTTCCATTCACAACACTCATTTTATTAATTTGTTGTTAACTGTATAATCTGTCACTATGTTTATATATTGTTGTGATTAAACAAAATAAATGAATTGAATTGAATTGAATCATAATGTCTTTTACAGAGTGTAACGGTAATATGCTGGAGTTTAATGCCCATAGTTTGGCAGACACTTCAGAGCTTTCGGGGTCATTAGATACACAACCCATTAGCCGTGTTGATTATCATCCACGACTAAAAGCAGTTTTTCCAGGGTGTCACCTGGCCAGATTAGCATAGGTATCTGTCTACAAAAAAGTTGTAACGGGCATGTAGTCTAAAAGTATTGTGTTTAGAAGGAGAGGTTTCCCTTCCCTTGACCAAATTGACAGCGCCGTTGGCCCACGAGCGGTCTTATGACTGTCAAATGGCATGTTATAAGCAAAAGGTTCTCACCCTCTGTGCTAAAGTATACCGTTTCATTGATTTAAAATAAACACACCAGACAGTCAATCAAAGCTCAGTGTGATGAGACTTTTGACTAGTGGCCTAGCTATTTGTATATAGGATGAGACGTCTTTCTGAGTTAGGGGAATTCCCCTCCCCCTTTAAAAAATCGTTTCCGAACGGTACTGAGATCCGAAATATTAGTGCTATCATTTTATCGTTTTCAAATGTCTTCATGCTCGAAATTTTCTTAAGTTTAAGAAAACAATCCAGAAAACCAACATTTTATGGCTTCTTGGTAAAGCTGAAACATATTGTGACAAAATGAAAGAAACAATAAAATATTTGGGGGGCACATTTTATACAAATGGATCGAGCCGCCTTGCCCATTTCACCTGCTTCTTACTCCACCCCTATGGTAGTACGGTAGCGATCGGTTGATATGGTTGTTTTTATTTTTTAAAGTAGTCAGCTCATGACTAACTGCCTGAAATGGTTCTTGAAGAGCTTTTGAAAACTACATGGGGCATAGCTGTAGTATATAATAATGACCATACTCCCACAGGCGTAGGACGCGGGGGGGGGGGGGGCTGCAGCTCCCCCAACAAAATATTTTTGTGAAAATTAGGGCAACATTCTGAGAATATTTCGGGCACCTATTAAAGAAAAATAATGCAATAATGTAGCTTAACGGAAATCAATACTTTAATAAACTTCCTTGGTAATTAAAATATAGTTCTGATTTGGATTGCACCATTACCTATATATTCGGTATTAATTCACCAGTGTGTTTTTTAATGGTTAAACTTATATATTATGATTATCAGTGGTGTATTTGAGAAGCCATTAGGCCATGTCTCCGTCACTGACCCCGATTTTTTTTAGTATCTAAAATGAAACACAAAATTTTACTTCAAAGGTAGCATATGTGGCACCAGATTGCATGTAAGGACACCTAAAGTTTCAAAACTTTTCAAAGGGTAGGGAGTGATGCCTATTTTTTCTTTAAGTACTTAAAATACGTACGGTAAATTTTTTAACACAAATTTTACTTCAAAGGTAGCATATGTGGCACCAGATTGCATGTATGGACACCTAATTTTTCAAAAAATTTTCAAAGGGGGGGGGGCACCCCTCCCCCAGGCCGGCGATCACACAACATAGTGCCTGCCCCACGCCCATGAGAGAAATCTTGGCTACACCACTGATTATTGTCATCATTATTGCAATGAATTCTCCCAGAATTATAACCAATATGGAATAGGTAGTAACGTGGCAAATTATTGTATGTAATTGGCATGCTGTGTGATAACGGATGCTTGACTATATGATATGTACATTAACATTTTGAACGCGCACGGAAATTTTTATTTCTATTTTTTTGGGCAGATCGTTACAGGCCCCCTCCCATCAACTTGGGCCCCTACGCCTATGCATACCCCTATTGAGGCTATTGTACTATCCGGAGCTGACCATTAATATCGCGGGGGGTAGGGTCTTCCGAACCTCCCTGAATACGGACATGAGTTTGCCACCCGCCCCCCAAACAGAATTTCTTAGAGCCGCCCATGCTATGATTACTTTAAATCATTAGCTAAAATCAATGAGCTAGATGTTAAAGAAACTTTTTATTTAAAGGACACAGGCAGTTGCCGCAATTTTACTTTGAAACTACACCTAAATCTCTTAAATATCCCCTTATTTCACTCTAAGTACCGTACTGATCTTTCATGATATGTTAGAGCATGAATGTTGCTCATTCAAGGTAAACCACGGGTTACTCCATTCGTAAATTTCACCACTCAGCCTAGTAAGAAACATACTGTAACATGATTTTCAAAAGCTGTCTAAGAAATAGGATACTCGGGTACACTTAATTTAAATTGCGGTGACTGCATTTTCCCTTTAACTGAGATCTACCTGTAAGATTTATTCTAGAAATCTAATTTGCTTCTTAAGCATGAAGAATGTCTAGATGCAATTTTAAGGTCTAAAATTTGTCATTTTCCCTTATCTATAGGAGACATCTCGACCCAACATTTTCTTGCAGGGCCTACGCCACGGTTACGAGCCAACCGATGGTGGCTCCCTCTGGAGCGTTCTAAGAGGGACAGGGAGAAGCCCTCACTAGGTACCAGCCTTGTAAGGGTACAAAACCACATCCAAAATTCAGTAAAAAATAAAACTTTCAGCTCATGTTATCAGTGCAAACTCTGTGAAAGATAACGCCATTTTGGATCTAGGAAAACTTAGAACGAGAATGATTTCTCAAAAAGCGTAGAGGTCATCAAGTTCCTCGATTCCCTGAGGCAACATCCAGTTCAATAACACCCTATCAAAGAACGAAAAACATCATTAAATAATGAGGATTCTTAATTATATAATCCATTCAACGCTTACCAAGCTTTACCAAAGAGAGCACTATTTTGCATCTAATTAAGCCACCTCATAAAGACAAAAATTTCTCAAAGAGTATGGAGAGTCACCCCCTTCCCTGAATCAAACCTCAGTCTTGTCTTACGTACGCCAAGCCAAAAAATATGAAGAGTATCACCAAGTAATCAGGTAATGACAATTTGTAAAGATATAATCACTTCAAAGCTTTGCCAAAGGCAACACAATTTGCACTTAAGCCAGCCCCCTTCCTCCCCTTCCCCAGGGTAAGCTCATGCACAGGTGAACAGGGAAGAGTGTCAGGGTGTCAGCTATCTGTATAGGCATGCTACTTAGTGCTCCGCTTAGATAGTGTCATGACTGCTCCCTAAAGGTTTCGCCCAGGCTAAGATCTTGGACTGGAGGGTACTCTAATTACGAGATCAGGTGACTCGGAACGACTCGACTGAACTCATGCCGATCATGTAAAGTTTCTTGGGGTCTATATCGATCCAAATCTTTCATTGGAAAATCACATCTTACACGTTTGTGGTCAGGTTTCTAAAGGTGTTGGTATTCTTTGTCGGTTGAAGCATATTTTACCCCGGTTAATCCCGAGAAAGATTTACCTTACTCTTATTTTACCACATTTGTCTTATTGCTGTACTGTCTGGTCTGGCACTACTATTCGTCATGATAAATTAATTGTTCTTCAGAGACGAGCCCTTCGTCACATTTGCTCTGCTGGGCCTCGTGATCATACCAACGAGTTATTTAAATCATTGAACCTTCTAAAACTTAGCGACATTATAAGGCTAAGTATTTCAGTATTTACCTATCGCTTTTTTATAAACGTTCTGCCATCCTCTTTTTACGATTTCTTCTAGAAAAATTGTTTATTTCACTCATACAGTACTAGAAATAAATCACTCCTTCGTCATGCAGTATGGGACAAACCTCACTCAATACAGCTTGCGATATCGTGCTGTGAAAGTTTGGAACAACCTATCAAGTCAAGTTAATATAAATGGTAAACCTTCAGTAAAGTCTGTCAGAAATGCCTTACGGAGTTACATGATAAACCTATACTACGTATATCCTCCTTGTAGCTTCTTATGGCGTAGGAGGGGAGGGGGTTGAGGGAATGGGGAAGGGGAGGAGGGGTGGGGTTGTTATTGTAATCTAGTTAGGCCTAAAGTATACTTTTTGTAATTTTTGTAGTATACTGCACGAAATTCTGTTGGTTTTGTGATTTCCGGGGATTGTGTTCACGTCAAGCCCTCCAGGGTTTTTAGCACATTTCCCTCTTTACGTAAATTGTTATTGTATGTATGATTATTGTTGTGAAAAGAAACAATAAATGAAATGAAATGAACTACGCTGGGACCAATATATGATCTTTGAACCTGACTGTAAAATTCCCCTTGACCCCGAGTTTTTACCCTTTCTTTCGTCATCATGAGGCTCAATATTTAAGCATGAACACCTTTAGGCCCTACACTGCCCGAAAGATGTCAATAAACTACGACTTGCATTACCTTTTCATTCAGTTTTAGTGCGTGCGAACTTTTTGTGCAATGTTTGTTGCATATGTTACTTTTGCCCTAAACTTATCAAATGCCAAGTAATTGCCACTGTAATAAATACTTACGTAAACTTCCTCGCTTACTCGCTAACTACGTTGTGTTCTCATTCTATTTTCAACAATCGCAAGTGTAAATCATGTTTGATTGGAAGTAAATAACCTATACACAGCCTAAACGTGTACGCTCACTCAGGTCATGACGTCAGGAAAAACAATAATCACCTGCATTGTGAAATACTCGAGGAAATGTATTCGGTGTAGGCTACACATAACTTAAAATATTTCTCATGTCATATGTTCCGCATAATTACTTTAAAAAGGTCACTATCATCACAATGTCATCGTGGACATCCAAATGTCAGATTTCCTGCACTAAACGCTTGTCTCGTAATTAAGTAGATGGTAGAATCATCTCGAATTAATTTAAAGGAGACATTAATGACCTTTGTAGTCGACTTTCCACCTATGACGTTGTGAAGCAAGTATGCACAGCTTTACATGGCCACTTAAAGATCGTTGTTTTTTGTTTTCATCCGTCAGCTCAGTAAAGAGATGGTAAGGAAATCTGTAAATAAAGAAGCAGTGTCTACATCCATGTTGTGCATTTTTCGCTTACACAAAAGTTATACAGAATCCCATACAAAACCAGAATGCAAAAATGCATTGAGGTTTCGATGATATATGTTCTATTCCAAATAATGCCATGATGTCCCATATCTTTCAGTTACTGGTCAAGTGCTATCTTAACATGTTGGAAAATAATTTTAGGTTCATATTTGATCTTGAGAATTCCTGGGAAATTTGGCATTTTGACTGCTAATGACTCGACATGATGATCTTGGTAATTCTTGGGGTAATATGCTTTTTGACTCCTGGTGAACCCATGAGACGATCTTGGGAATTCTTGGGAAATTTTGCTTTTTGATCCCTGTGACCCCAGATGACCTTTAACCTCCACCAAAAATGAAAGCATTCATCTTTTCACCATAATGCATCCACATACTGAGTATAAAATCTATCCAAGCTTCCTACCTGGAGAAATCATATTAACAATGTTTTCAGTGTTTGCCCCCAATGACCTCAGATGACCTTTGACCTCCACCAGACATGATAGGGTTCACCTTCTCATCATAATGCATCCACATACCAAGTTTAAAATCTATCCAAGTTTCCTACCTGGAGATATCGTGTTAACAAGGTTTTAAGTGTTTGACCCCCGGTGGCCCCAGATGACCTTTGACCTCCACCAAAAATAAAAGTGTTCATCTTCTCATCATAATGCATCCACAAACTAAGTATGAAATCTATCCAAGCTTCCTACCTGGAGATATCGTGTTAACAAGGTTTTCAGTTTTGACCCCCGGTGACCCCAAATGACCTTTGACCTCCATCAAAAATGAAAGCGTTCACTTTTGCACCATAATGCATCTACATACTAAGTATAAAATCTATTCAAGCTTCCTACCTGGAGATATCGTGCTAATAAGGTTTTCAGCATTTGACCCCTGATGACCCCAGATGACCTTTGACCTCCACCAAAAATGATATGGGTCACTGTCTTACCATTAAGCATCTACATACTAAGTATGAAATCAATCCAAGCTTTCCAGCTTGAGATATCATGTTAACAAGGTTTTCAAGATTTGACCCCTGGTGACCCCAAATGACCTTTGACCTCCACCAAAAGCAATAGGGTTCTTTCTCTCACCATAACACATCTACATACTAAGTATGAAATTTATCCAACCTTCCTATCTTGAGATATCGTGTTAACAAGGTTTTCAGCGTTTGACCCCCCGTTGACACCAGATGATCTTTGACCTCCATCAAAAACAATAGGGTTCTTTCTCTTACCATAACGCATCTACATACTAAGTATGAAATTCATCCAAGCTTCCTACCTTGAGATATCGTGTTAACAAGGTTTTCAGAGTTTGACCTCTGGTGACCCCAGATGACCTTTGACCCCCACCAAAAATAATAGGGTTCTTTCTCTTAACATGGGGCATCTATGTACCAAGTTTGAGAACCGTCAGAGTTTCTCTTCTTGAGATATCGTGTTAACGACCAAAGTGTCACAAACACACATACACACACATACACACACATACACACGCACACACGTACACACCCATACACACACATACACACACAGGTACACACACATACACACACACGAACATACACACATACATACACACACACGCCATCACCAATGCATTGGTTTCTCTTATCATCGAAACCAAAAATCCTTAGAGGCTTTTAAAATTTTTATAGAGATCTGTAGGCGGCTTTTTACAAAGTTTCTATAGTAATATCTTAGTATACCAGTAAAAGTTTCAACAATTTTCCTTCAATTTTTTGTGCGAAATACTAAATTTTCACAGATGTGTGCTAAATTAATTCTGTCCAAAACATAAACCTCTAGTCACAAATATCCTTTAAAACGTTTAAGAGACTCTTTACAGTTTGCCTAGAAAATATAGCAAGTCTTTACAAATATGTATAGACATTCTTAAAGTCGTCGGAATTTTATAAGAATTTTTATAACTTCTAGAAGAAATATATAGGTAAAAATTCCGAGAGAGATTTCTGTAACTTGTTTTCTATACACTTTTTGTAAGGGTGGTTCTTCCAGTAGGTGACACAATGCGTTAGTGTATGCACATCATCAGTATTCTGGTAAAATCTGCAACTGGATAAGGTAACTCCGGTAGGGAAGGCTCTAAACCATAGACTCGGAGGTGCGCATCCATAGTAGTTGATAGAATGAGGCGACTTAGAATTGTGTTAAGATTCTTCCTCATTGTCTAGAAGTCCTTCTAGTTGGACATCATGCACACGCTTAATCATAGATATCCTTTTTCTTCTATACCAGAGAATGCCAAGAATGAGTACAATTGTCTCTGTTATAACGATGATGATGCAAATAGTCAGGGGGACTGAAAAAAAGGATAGTAAAAATCCTCATAACTTGATCGAAAGCGGATTTTAAAAACCCAACTGAGTGTGGGCTTTAAAGTCAACGCCAATAGAAAGGGAGGGGATTTTGAACAAGGAAAATGGAAAATAGTGTAGAAGTGTATGTGGACTTTGTCCTCAACTTCCAAAAAGTGTGTGTATGTGTGTGTATGTGTGCGTTTGTAAATGCCGTCAATCGGGGACGTTTTTATGAATACACACCTACCAATCGGGGACGCACATGAATTGGGGACGCGTCCTCGTTTGAAACAATGCTTTTAAATAGCCTCTTTGGTCAAAATGATGCAGCAATGCAGATATCTATTGAATTTAACGAAATATATTAACAGTCCCCATTGAGATAGTGTTGTGGTACGTCGTATCATGTTATGTCCACGGTTACCTGTGGAAAATCACATACACACTCACAATTAGATAAGTATGCGTCGAATGGAAACATTTTGAGTGCCCTCATTTTTTGCTGTTGCAAAGGACATCTTTTTCTTGCAGTATGCATGCTATGAGCTTTATTTAAGGATGTCCACGGTGGAATGGGAAAATACAGGCGTCCCCGTTTGGCAGCATTTACAAGTATGAGTGTGTGTGTGGGGGGTATGTCCCCTAGTCCCCCACACGTTGAATCCTATGCGTGTGTGCCAAGTTACGTACTAACATGAAAACATTAGGCTAGACACAAACCACAATACATGTTGTAACACCCACGAAATAACACTCGATTCTCATCTCTTTGAACTTCGTTTATCCCCTTCCATGTATGCTATAACAAGTTCACTCAACAGAGCCACCGGTGGCTCTTGCATTATCGTATAACTTACAAGTTAACTCGGTAAGTTTCCTTATAGGGCACTTTCATTTACAAAATACATTAGACAATAACCGTCGAATAAATTACGTCGGTGCAATAACTGCAATTTACGGGTTTCAGCTAACTTTTCTAATAGAACTTTGGGTGCAGTTCCTCCTGGATGCCTTAACAGTTCGGGAGATTACCCTTTTAGGAAAACCTAGTTTCCCTCCAACAAGGGGAAAATTGGTCATGGGCACCGCGATTTGCCTATTTTAGCACAATTCCTTTTGTTCTGTTTATACGTTTTCAGTGGAAAATGGGTTGTAGAAGTTGCAAAGTTTATTGATGCAATGTAATGGAATTGAATTAGTATTCGGTAGGTGTATTGTCATAGTTATCGAAAAGCCATAGCCTTATTTGTGGTTCTCCACGTAGGTTTTGAGAGAAACGCAAGTTCTAGAGTCGTCTTTCGTCTTGTTAAACCTTGCTTATATTAGGCTAGCCAACCTATGCATTCTGTTACATACGTTTTTTTCCAAACTAGAGAATTCAAATGAGAGAATACAAATGTTCTACTGATACCTTGACATTCAGAGTGGAATAACAAAATGTTTAGGTGCAAGGGGCCGGGGACTTCAAGTCAACATTCATATTGTACCGAATCTTCAAGGAGAGTAGCGATATTAGACTAATCTTAGATGAAAAGGTCGCGTTTTCGAAGACAAATGTGCCCATTCGTTTTAATTCGCATTTGTTTCGGAAGGTTTTTGGCCACATTTTATTTTGATAGGTAGGAACCTGATTGTTTCTCAAAGTGTTTGTGATTCCTTGCCGAAGGGAAATGCGTTGTCGTACTGTCCTGAGATATCTTGTTTACGATGTTTTCATAATTTGCCCTCTGGTGACCTCACATGACTTTAATCTCCACCCAAAAACAATGGGTTTCTTGTAAACAACATGTTTGGTAAACATGCTTCTTATCAAATCCCTCACAGTTACATACAAAGTTTTCGCATTTTTATCTCTTTTGACTTCAAATGGCCTTTGACAGCCACCAACAACAACTGAATTGTTAAACGCAGTATGGGACTGGCATCCACATGCCAAGTACGAGGTCCATCAAGATTATCCTTTATGAGGTATCGCGTTTACGAGGATTTCACCATACTATCTCTAGTGACCCTACCAAAACATATGGTTCTCGTAATCAGTACAGGGTACGGGACATCCACATGAGTGGAATACCTCAATGTTACCCTTTCTGAAATATCATCATTACAAGCAGTTGACAAATTTTTCGCAGTTTCACCGCCGACCTTCGACCTCTACCGAAAAAACAATATGGCCATTTTTCTCAGTGTAAACGCATCCACATTCCAAGCATGAAAAGCATTCATGATTCCTACCTTGAGATAATACGTTTAAGAGATTTTCTGTGTTTGAACTCTAGTGATTTCAAATGACCTCTAACCTTCACCAAAAACAAAAGGGTTCTTCTCAATATCAAAAATCTACATCGCAGGTATATGATAAGTAACAAAAGACAAGTTGAATAACAAAAAGTCAAAAAAGAAGTTCTTGAATGAAATTCGAGCCCAGATAACCAGTCTAGTCAGAATGGGAAACCGAGTACTTACCACTACACCATCACATAAACGTTAGTCGTAGTTTACTTTTAATTATGTTATAGTTACAGCATTCTTCACACATGTCTATTATTAGGATATTAAGACTGAAATTGTTACTTATTATACCAGAGTTATGCTTGTGAGAAGATGTGTGTACCATATCTATGGAACAAACATGTAGGCGTCCCATTTCGTTGGTCGCGAAATGACGCAATATGGAGGTATGCCCCACCATCTACTCTTGAGTATCGCGTTTACGTGCAGTTACCAACATTTTCTTAGTTTCAAGTCTGTGACCTTTGCCCTTTACGAAACCAGTAGGCATTTTCTCTTACATGACAAATCTATATACTAAATATGAAAACTATCCATCCTTCCTATCTTGGAATATCTTGTTTACAAAGTTTCTGGTTTTTGATCTGTGATGACTCAAATGAAATCTAACCTCTATCCAAAACATTTAGTAATACGATCTTTCTCGCATTTTGAAAATTTATTTTCTAGGTTTGAGGGGCGTCCATCACCATAAAAACTACCAGAAAATGGACGTCCCTGCTGTCATCCAAGAACTTCAATATAATCTTATTGAATCTTTGCAGAATTTCGCAAATTCCAAGGAATTTTTTGTCACGATGAAAAATCTGTTTCGACAATCTTGGATATATACAGGCGCTATGAAAAAGTGTGGCGGAAATGCCGGCTTGAAGTCGATAAACAGAACTTTTTCGAACAGAAAAATAAAGTGGATTGCTTGATCACCGAAGCAAAATGTGAGTACTTGAAAGATCAACTCTTTAGTGCAAGTAATAAAAAGCAATCTCCTGTGGTATTCTCAACAGGTTATTAAATTTTGGTGCAAAAGTTCTTCTTTTTTGGTAACTCAGCATTAGATTTGACAAATAGATTTGCGTCTTTCTGTGTCAAAAAAGTGAAGAGAATTAGGGAGATTTTGGACTCACACACCCATGGTAGCAGTCATGATATAAACGAATCAGTAGTTCACAACATGTAGGTGAAAATGAATGTATTTGTTGATGGTCAATAAGTGGAACAGGTAGGGGGTGATCTATCCACAAACGCATAGGCGTAGGAAGCTTTTCGAGACTGGGGGGCTGAACCTTGTTTCGGATCGCCGTCCTGTGGAGGGATCTAAGGGGAGGGGGTTCCCCCTCCCCTTTGGAAAAGTTTTGGGTATTTGAGGGTCCTCAGATGCAATTTGGTGCAACGTTTTGGACAAACTTTAAGAAAAATTACTGCAAAGTTTTGACATTTCTTACAGAAGAGACAAATAAAGGGTTTTGCCCTTGGATCTTGGGGGCCCGGAAGCATACTTCAACCCCCACATTTTTGACTGGGGGGCTAAGCCTCCCTAGCCCCCATCCGCTTCCTACGCCCTTGCACAGACGTTATTAGGTTAAATAATCTTGGGCCAGTGCTCCAAGCAATGGAGTAGGGAAGAAAAGCCAGTGAGCCACAACTGGAAAAAAGGCCGTGGCCGGCTTGACTTAAACGAATTGGTTTGAAACTGAGATGTAAGACCTCATCTAACTAACTTAGGCCAGTGACGGAGGATGAGGTCTTTAATCTATTAAAGAAACAATAAACAAGTCTTGCCTGCTTGATCCAGTCCACATCTGGCTTTGGAAGAAACATTCGTCTTGCTTTGTTCCCTTTTTGACTATGTTAATAAATATTACTTTTCATCTGGAGTTTTCCCTGACTCCCTCAAGAAAGCGATCATTTCTCCGATCATCAAAAAACAGACTCTGGAGAAAAACACACTTAGTAACTATAGGCCAGTTTCGAACATAAAGGTTCTTGCCAAGATCATTGAAATGGCTGCTGCTGATCGCTTCCACGCTACCGAAGCAGCTCTTATACGAACAAAAATGATTTCATATCTGCAATTGACAAACAACAGGTCGTTTTCTTAGTTACTGTGGACTTGAGCGCAATTTCAATTTTTGTTAACCGTCTATTTCTAGATTTTTTCGTCTCAGACTCAGCACTACACTGATTTGCGTAATGGAAAAACCAGGGTGTATTTCCGAAATCTCGTTGAAGACTCATGATAAGGAATACGGCTTCCCCCAAGGATCGATCCTGGAACCTATACCAAAAGCAGATCTATATCCCAAGTGTGAAAGTATCCAACATTCCTATCTTGGGATAACGTGTTTACAAGTATATTGCGCCCAGTAATAGAGTTAGTTATGGTGGCGGTCAAAGGCCATTTAAGGTAAAAAAAATTCAAACAGTGGGCCGGGAACCTGTTACGTAACCGTGAGGGATCTAATACCTAGTATACGCAGCAGGTGGACTGCCAATGTTGCTTACAAGAACCCCGGTTTTTAGGTGAAGATCAAAGGACATGTGAGCTCACCAGAGGTCAAATTATGAAAACATCGTGAAATGATATCGCAAGAAGGATACTTTGAGGAATAAAACTCTGTGTAACCAAACGTTTCCTTTCGGCAAGAAATCACTATGCTTTTGAGTAGTCTGATTTTCTTAAAGACTCCGTTACTCCTTAAATTTAACTCCCGTAAGCGTGTTAACGCGCTTGTAGAAACACGCTATACGAGAGCAAGGAAAACTACCTTCAATCTTCGTTAAGTATCTTCAGTTTAAACAATCACTATATGCATTGTATATCAAATACAATATGTTGGCGGTAGTTACCTTGATTGCCAGACGTCGGGAAAATTTCAATGTAAATAGTATAAAATTTTTCATGGGAGGCCCGTACCTCATTGTTTTGACTATCTTGCATCGTACAAGATAACAATTGGCTAGAATTTTCCAAAGCTGCATTTTAGTCAAAATGCGTAGTAATGGAAAATTTGAGAAAATGTCTTATTCGTTTTCTTATCTCGGAAACTATACCTAAGAAAAAAGTACCTAACATTATACCGTACAATTTTATTTTTCCTGAGGCAGTGACCCCGTGCTTTCGGCGAAATCAGGTTACGCTTCCCAATTCCAAAATAAGAACCCTTTTGTGCACTGCATGTATTACGAAAATGCAAGATGAGGGCTTTGGGGAAGGAGGACTACTAGGCCGCTTTCCCCTCATGCATATTGGTGAAACAAAGAGACCCCAAAATGTGTGATTTCGGTCACCACATGAGTCACCCCTACCCCAACTGAAAAATCCTGGTTACGTCAATTTGAGGAAGCTTCCTTGTCTCCCCGACATCTTTGTCCACCCCTTTTTACATCTAGGATTATCTAACAGTTTGGTGCTTTGGTTTTGTTCATTCAGTGATTAGCTTTCTTCTGGATAAACCCTAAATGTTTTAATAGTTACCGTTCAGTTCATCCGATAGACTTCCTTTCGCTTCATAGGCAAAGAGATGCTTCACGTTCTCCAGTGAACCATTATGAGGAGCAGGTTCTAATTGCATCACGTGACACATAAGAGAATAAATGTCCACAGAATTAAAAGGTTTTGCGTCTTTGAGACCCTGTTTGAAGGCTGGACCTCTGGCAACAAAAAAGGGCCACATCTTTGCAACGTCATTAGAGTAGCCATGTTCGCCTATGGTAGCTGAAACGAAACAATTGCTTTCTTCTTAATCTTGACTTAGACTTCCTTTAAATTGTCTTGTGAGAGAGGAAAAACTAGTGTCATGGGAAATATAAATCAGCAGACTTTGTAATTTCTTTGCCATGCCAACCTGTGTAAGTTGTAAAACACAAGATTCTGTGTGCTTGTCCTTAAGCTATTGCCACTTTCAATGCGTCCAAAACCTATACGATAATCGTCCGGAAATTATCTTTTGAAAAAAGTGTATCCCCCCCTTTTCTGACCGACTCCCTTTTCTGATCTACCTCCTTAAGAACAAACAGGGAGTTCTCTAGCAACTCAACTCCCTGGTACAAAGTATTCAATCTACTTAGTGTGGAATAGCTACAGCTGATTCGTTCAACTCATCTCTCAGATGTCGTGTTGAGCGACTGAAGAGTTCCTTTAGTGTTTGGAGTTTAATTCTAGTATGATTACATACGGCTACACGTTTTGACGGCATTAAAATTTATGAAACCTCACCTTTCCAGTATGGCCTTTCTGATCTGTTTTGAGCGAGATTCCAGCCCACGCCCGCCATTAGAAGGATTGGAGGTATTCTGTCATTGTGTTTGTAATAAAATTTTGACGGCATAGCGTCCTTCGTGTAAACTGATAAATTCTTCACCTTTCTGAGCTTTTCCACAATTTCTTGTGTCTTGGCAACTATATTGTTGTCATTAAGAACAAAAGCAAAATACAATCAAAGCAATTCAAGTCGTCTCATGGTGTTTAGTAAGAGGATGGTTGCCCTGAAAGGTTGCATTTATAATGTTGCATACTTTGTATATATCATCATATACATTATCAAAACCTTTACAATGGTCTGATATGGTTTACCCATTTGAAGGAATGAAGACAAAGGAGGTAGGCTGCCTTTACCAGTCTACCAGTATTGAAATGGGGGAAGGGAAAGGGAAATAGTATCGACCTATGAGAATGGTCCACACCCTGTAATAAATTGTGCATATCATATCCTATTTACCCCTGTCAAAATGAGTATATGGACTCACCGTCATGAGGGAATATAGAATATGTCGGATTATCTTGAAAGCCGAGATAAAGTGATGGATCAACATAATCATTCAAAAACAATGTCTGGTTTGGGTAGACGTCAACTTGGCCATGGTCAGCAACAAAAATAATGTTCACGACGTCATAAAGGTGTTTTTCCTTCAATTTCTTCACCAGGTGCCCTACCACCTCATCCATTTTCTCCACAGCAGCAACTGCACCCTTAGACTCAGGGCCATGCATGTGACATGCATGATCTACATCGGAATAGTATATCAGTCCAAGATTGATGGATCCATTAGCAAACAGCTCAACGATCTTGTCTACTCGTTGTTCTCGCGTGGTGTCATTTCTGTACTTACTTGTTGTATATTTCGCGGCCATACCTTCAAAATTTACTGTCATACCAAAGGGAAAGTTGATGACCCCACTTTGTCCTCCCTGTCTCTGATTTGTGATCCATATTGGTTCCGCAGCGTCCCACATGGCTGGGTCATCGAATCTTGCATCAACAAAAACTTCTTGGTGCGGATCAATTTTGGGATCGTACACGTGATTGTTGACTACACCGTGAGACTCAGGATACAAACCACTCACAATTGTATACCAATTAGGTGCACTTTTTGTAGGAAATACATTTACCACATGTTGAGCTCTCAAACCGTCATCAATGATGTCATCAAAGTTTGGTGTCTGCGCTTTGTCGATAAAGTCCCAACGAAAAGCATCCATACCCACAATAAGTAATAGGGGTCGCTCCATTTTCTTTCCATTTGACGACGCAGCGAGAGTATTGATGGCTCCATTTGTGAGGAGTAGAAGAATGTTGAATGGAAGCATTTCTCACAAGTGTATTGCTGCACCATTTGGGAACTATGGTAAAAGAGATATGACGATAAGTTAACTCTTGAGTTGGAGATGCCGTACATTAGGAGACAATCCTATCAAGGACTGTCACTCGAACTTTATACTTTGTACCTGCCTAACTTGTAATGCACAAAATTGTCTGTTGAAAAGTACTTACCACGGGTTGTCTTACCACTGGTTCATGTTGAGTATGTATTTAAACAAGCGGAGAATACAGGTTGTTTTCTTTAATTTACATGTTGGATAGAACTTCCCTGTGGGGCTGAAGCTGCCATCATTATATTAATATGTGATAAAATTGTCCATAAAGCAGATACTTTTGCTATTCCTGTTGATACGAAAGTCCACGCAAACTTTTCAAATTTGTAAAATGTTACAATAATTTTCAAAATCCTCCATGACCATTGTGAAATAATTTCAGCCCTTTCAGTATTAGCAATAAATAAAAGCCCTAAGCCCTATCTGCGCTATAAGGAGAGAGGAACTCACAAGGTCACGTAGTTTTGCCTCATATGCTTTAGGTTTGAATCTTTGAGTTCCGGTTGCCTTTTTTAACCCCTCAATCCTCAAACAGACGTGTAATGCTTATCATATTTGTCACAAACACGTCCTGTACTTCTCCCATTTGTCTGGAGACAGAGCAGCCAGAGGCATAGGCGCAGGAAGCTTTTCGAGACTGGGGGGGGGGCTGAACCTTGTTTCGGATCGCCGTCCTGGGGAGGGGTCTAAGGGTAGGGGTGTCCCCCTCCCCTTTGGAAAATTTTTGGGTATTTGAGGGTCCTCAGATGCAATTTGGTGCAACATTTTGGACAAACTTTAAGGAAACTTACCGCAAATTTTTGACATTTCTTACAGAAGAGACAAGGGTTTTTTGCCCTTGGATCGGGGGGGGGGGGAGGCTAAAGCATACTTCACCCCCTCCCCCACATTTTTGACTGGGGGAGCTAAGCCCCCCCCCCCCTGCTTCCTACGCCAGTGGCCAGAGGCAATCAATGTGAACGTTCAGCAGCAATAGCCGATACCCTATCCAGTAGACAAAATTTTCCCTCTTTTGTTTAAGCCTCCTTTACCACCATGTGCGTCAATCATGGGGCAAAGAAGGTCAAGAGACAAGTTGGTCTTCCTTCTTGAACGTTGAGTACAAAATTCCGAAATTAGGATTGTGTAGTACACGTTACCACATTCTCATCTGGGGGTAAACAACGGAGTATAATGACTTTCAGTCAGGCAGCCTCTAACTAAAAGGTAGTAAAGAAATGCACTCCAAATGAATTTCCATACACCGAGCTGGAGATTTATCTTGAGAAAGCAAACATAAGTTCACAAGATTTCAGGACTGGTCTAACTCTGGTGGGTTGCTCACTTCATATAGGAAATTACTACTGTATTCTCTATTCTAACGCGCAACCCCTCGGGAACATAATTGCATGCTAGTGATGACTCGACTTATTTAACATAGAGATTTAAAGAGTGACCCAGACTGGAGCGGACTAGTGATTTTTTGCCGGGGTTAACATCACTGGCCACATTTCTGTGCATATACTTAGCAGACTTTGAAATAAGGCATGGGCTTCTGAAGATATTTTAGCAGGCCCTACCTATAGCACCTATAGCTTACATTTTATTAGCTTACACAATGAAAATGTCTCAGCCGATTCTATGCTTACACTGGGCACAGTATAAACAACTAGCCTAAAAAATATTGAAATGGTCAAATTTTCAACCGCTTAGATCTTTACAAATACGGTCTAATGCTTTTAAATTGCATTTTGTTGATTAAAAGATAAATTTATTCCAGTCTCAGTATTTTGTTCATTGTATTCCCCTTACTGAATTAATATAAACTTTGGAATCAAAACTTTTCAACAAGGGGCAAAATCGTGATCAAAATTTTCCCTCTGGTATTGCTTAAGTTGTCGCACGCTTTCACAAAACGAAGAAATGTTAGCCGTGTGACGTCATTACAAAAGAAAATGAAAGAGTGAAGGGTCGATGTTTTTCTTTATCGAACCAGAATGCAAAAATGCATTGAGGTTTCGATGATATATGTTCTATTCCAAATACAGTAATGCCATGATGTCCCATATCTTTCAGTCAATGGTCAAATGCTATCTTAACATGTTGAAAAAATACAGTTTTATATTCCTATTAAGTCTTGGAAATTCTTGGGAAATTTGCATTTTGACCTCTGGTGAACCCATGTAATATTCTTGGGAATTCTTGGGAAATTTTGCTTTCTTACCTCTGGTGACCCCAGATGACCTTTGACCTCCACCAAAAACAATAGGATCCATCTTTTCACCATAACACATCCACATACTAAGTATAAAATCTATCCAAGCTTTCTCCCTTGAGATATTGTGTTGACAAGGTTTTCAGTGTTTGACCCCCGGTGACCCTAGATGACCTTTGAACTCCACCAAAAACAATGGGGTACATCTTCTCACTATAACACATCAATTTACTATGTATGAAATCTATCCAAGCTTCCTACCTGGAGATATCCTGTTGACAAGGTTTTCAGATGTTGACCCCTGGTGAACCCAGACGACCTTTGAGCTCCACCAAAAACAACAGGATTAATCTTCTCACTATAACTCATCTACATACTAAGTATGAAATCTATCCAAGCTTCCTACCTGGAGATATCGTGTTAACAAGGTTTCAGGGTTTCACCCCCAGTGACCCCAAATGACCTTTGAACCCCACCAAAAATAATAGGGGTCTTTCTCTAAGTATAAGGCATCTACATACAAAGTATGAAATTTATCCAAGCTTCCTACCTTGAGATATCGTGTTGACAAGGTTTTCAGAGTTTGACCTCTGGTGACCCAGATGACCTTTGACCCCCACCAAAAACAACAGGATTTATCTTCTCACTATAACTCATCTATATACTAAGTATGAAATCTATCCAAGCTTCCTACCTGGAGATATCGTGTTATCAAGATTTTCAGAGTTTAACCCCCAGTGACCCCAAATGAACTTTGACCTCCACCAAAAATGATAGGATTCTTCCTCTTACTATAACTCATCTACACACAAAGTATGCAACTTATTCAAGCTTCCTACCTGGAGATATCGTGTTAACAAGGTTTCAGGGTTTCACCCCCAGTGACCCCAAATGAACTTTGACCTCCACCAAAAATGATAGGATTCTTCCTCTTACTATAACGCATCTACATACAAAGTATGCAACTTATTCAAGCTTCCTACCTTGAGATATCGTGTTGACAAGGTTTCAGGGTTTCACCCCAGTGACCCCAGATGACCTCTGAACCCCACCAAAAATAATAGGGTTCTTTCTCTAAGTATAAGGCATCTACATACAAAGTATGAAATTTATCCAAGCTTCCTACCTGGAGATATCAGGTTAACAAGGTTTTTAGGGTTTAACCCCTGGTGACCCAAATAACCTTTAACCTCCACCAAAAATGATAGGGTTCTTTCTCTTACCATAACGCATCTACATACAAAGTATGAAATTCATCCAAGCTTTGTAACTCAAGATATTGTATTAACAAGATTTTCAGGGTTTGACCCCGGTGACCCCAGATGACCTTTCACCTCCACCAAACATTATAGGGTTCTTCCTCTTACCATACCACATCTACATACAAAGTATGAAATTCATCCAGGCTTCCTACCTTAAGATATTGTGTTAACAAGGTTTTCAATGTTTGACCCCCGGTGACCCCAGGTGACCTTTGACCCCCACCAAAAACAATAGGGTTCTTTCTCTTAATATGGGGCATCTGTGTCCCAAGTTTGAGAACTGGCAGAGCTTCCCTTCTTGTGATATCGTGTTAACGAAGTTTTCAGGGTTTGACCCCCGGTGACCCCAGGTGACCTTTCACCTCCACCAAACATTATAGGGTTCTTTCTCATACCATCACGCATCTACATACAAAGTATGATATTCATCCAAGCTTCCCACCTCAAGATATTGTGTTAACAAGATTTTCAGAGTTTGACCCCCGGTGACCCCAGATGACCTTTGACTCCCACCAAAAACAATAGGGTTCTTCCTCTTAATATGGGGCATCTATGTACCAAGTTTGAGAACTGTCACAGTTTCCCTTCTTGAGATATCGTGTTAACGAGCAAAGTGTCACAAACACACACACACACACACACACATGCCCATATCGTGGCTTACACAGCTTAGATACACCCATACGTACATTCATTGCCTTACGGGGTACTAGGACAGGACCCGGTAAGGAATTCACGGGATTTCCCCATCAGCCTGGCTGACCTCCAACTAACCCAGCAGACGTACGTGTTGGAGGGCGGGCTGCTTGCCAAGGCAGGCACGTGCAGCCGCGCGAGACTTCTCATTGCAGTGGCCGAATTTTCGGGCAGCTACGCCAGTTACGAGCCGCGCGTGAGCTAGGAAAGACGCGCGAGCCCCGCGGAGGTCCCCCCGGCTGACCATGCACCCGCCAAGGAGGTGCCTGTGAGTGCACGCACGCACACACACACACACACCCACACACACATGCCACCATGAATGCACAGGTTTCTCTTATCATCGAAACCAAAAATGGCCACTGTTCCGCTCAATTAATCATAATGTAATTAGTTGCATGGTAAATATGTCATTTTCTTACAAACTTCCATTTCACTTCAGTACTAGATTTCTCCTTTTTATGAAAAATACTTACTGTAGAGCACTTCTAAATGTTTTTAAAGTCATTTCAACGGAGCGAGAAAAATTCTTTTCAAACCTGAATACCCCGATTTATTTAAGAACGCTTGTAGACAAAACTCGGAATTTCGCCAAGCAATCGATTAGTTCACCAGGGAGATGATATTAGAGGTGATATTAGATGGAAATCCATTGAAACTTGTTCTTTGAACCCTACTAGTTACCGACAATAATCTCTTTTGTGTGTTTTTCTTGATGATTCAATAGGCCTAAGATCTGTGGGGAGCTAACTATAAGTGGGGCACGACCTCGTTTGCAGATCGAGAAATTTACCCCTTACCCTAGCGTTGCCAGTCGCTTTAGATGTGAATTAATTTGAGGGTTTCGGCGCGTTTCGACGCTATTTACAACGTACTATAACTTGCTCAATATGGGCGTGCCTTTTAAATCATGCTAGGGAATGAGGAGATCAGTCAAAATCCGACAGCAAAGTTTAGTCTTATACTTCTTTTGCTCATTTACATAAATGGGCATTGGTTTATTGCCAACATCGTTAGGTTCCTTGGCAATAAATAGTCGTTTTGAATGTCAGGACAGTGTTTCGTACTTGACTGTCGGCAACTAGTTAGACATTACTGCATTGTTCCAAATAGTCCTTTTCGTTGGGGTCGCTGTAGGTATGAATGAGGTTGCCTAGGCATTAGACAAAGGAATTCAATGCCCTTTAGTTCAATAATCCCCAGTTAAAGAATTTAGTCTCCACTCTGAGGTCAATCTAATTGAATTAGCATAAACTAAAGTTTTCGATGGATCTCCATCTAATATCACCTCCCTGACTTCACACAGTTAAGCAAACCGACCTAGTGGCTTTGAACAGAGGAGCGGTATATTCCGATATGATATAACATTTGAGTTGGAGAACTTGTAATATTTCACGGCCGCCATCATACTTCAATTAATATGCCAAGGCCGTGCAAAGCGTGAGGGAGGCCCAGGTCACATGGGGGAATGTAAGCCTTATTTCATACCAAAAGTTTTGTAACCACTTAAACATATACATGATAGCACAACTTATTTACATTTCTAAATGTCTGTGTATATATGATACTGGGAAGTCAAAACATACACAGATCTTACTTTCACTATATTGCAGATTCTCCTTTGCACGTAAGGAATCCTTTCCGTGTCTTTGTCTGAAAAATTCTTAGTCACCACAGAAACTCAATACTACCTTTACATGCTACCCTTTTTCTGTTCAAGACTGGAAAGCAATTTAAACGACTTGATGAATTTTATCTAGTGTTTGTATATGGTCACTCCGAGAGTCTTATCTGGTATGATCACGGACAGTGGCGGCACCAGGATTTTAAAAGTGTGGAGGGGGGGGGGGTGGCAAATGGAGGGCAAAAGATAACGTTGGGGGCAAAAAAGTTTTGCGCTACGCGCGAAATCGAGGGCGAAGCTCGAGCTTTAGCGGGTGGAATCCAGGGTCAAGCCACGGTGGGGCCCAGGGGCCGAAGCCCCCGGAAGCTCTGAAGTTTTAGCATATCTCTGGGTGGAAATTATGTCTCAGGAAGGATATATTCTGGTTCACAATGCATCATCAAATGCAAAGATTCCAAATAGTTTTAATGAATAAGGCTGTTCTTCCCGCCAGACCACTATACCTTTAAGTGGTTGGGGTCCAGGGGCCCACCTTTGAGCCCCTGGTTGGGGTCGAGGGGGCAAAGCCCCCGGAAGCTCTGAGGTTTTAGCATATCTCTTGGTAAAAAATTAAGTCTCAGGACGGGTACATTTTGGTTTGTAATACATCATCCAATGCAAAGATTCCAAATAACTTCAATGTGTTAGGCTATTCCTCCCGCCAAGCCACTTTACTTCAGGAGCTGAGTGGGGGCATCTGGGGCAGTTCTGACTGGGGCAAATCCTCCTTCCTTGGTGTCGCCACCGATCACGGATAGCCTAACAGCATGAATGCTATAACTCGTAGTAAAGTAGCTGGGTAAAGCTTATGAAAAGTAAGAGCAAACCTTCACATTACCGGGTAGAATATTGTGACAAGTGTGTATGCCTTTTGTTCTTATCTAATTCTACTAAGTATGACTGCATGATATGCACAGGCTTGAAGCTCCAGGTTACCCGGGATATAGTACAACCCCAGCTCAAGGTAATTCCCCTAGCTTTGCCAGGCTCAGGGCGCACAACGGTCTGGCAGAATACCACAATTAGAAGCTACTACATTGCACGACTATCCCTTACATCGGCTCTAACGCAAAGTTTAATAGATACTTTACTTACAAAACATGTGCAGCCAGTTTAATGCAACCTCAGCCCTTGTCTTCTGCAATAACAAATTGTAGTATCACTATGCAGACCTGCCTAGATACAAGCGTACTGTAACAGAATATTAGTCTTCATACTTCCCAGACGTGTAAGCTCATTCAGGACATGAATGCAGGAAGTACAGTTCACGAATAAGCACTGCCATTGCAATACACTTGAAACACCAGTACACGGCTCTGAATACCCATGATTCAGACAGTGGCAAACGACATCTTCCGAATGCTCACAGCATAAGAATTCACGACGATCACAAAATCACTGTATTACCACCCATATGCCATGTTTCCTGCCCCTGATGTTATTCTCATTGCCACTAATTATAAACGGGGAGCATCGAGACTTGCAGTTTTGTCAACCGTAGCCTATTATGTACATGAGCATATTCACTAGAGGGCATTTCTTCACGTTGAGAGCATTGAGTTTAGGTGTCTTAGTTGACCCTATACGTGTATAGTAAGCCGGGGACAACTCGATATTCACAAGGGGTTTTTTTTAGTCATAAGGGTCACTATTCATAAGGTTCTGTTGTCTTAAGGGTCATTTTTCATAAGATTTGTTATTCATAATAAAAGAAAGGGTTCGCTAATCATAAGGTTTGTTATTCAAAACAGAAAAAAGGTTTGTTGTTCATAATAGGAAAAAAAAACGATTCGTTATTCATAATGACCAAAAAGGTTTGATATTCATAACAGGGGAAAGGGTTTGCTATTCATAATAGGAAAAAGGGTTTGTCGCTCATAATAACAGGGTTTGTTCTTCATAATAAAATGTATGGTTCATTATTCGTAACAAACAAGGGTCAGGCAAGGATCAAGGGTTTTTGAGGTGCGGATTCCAGAAAAACGAATCCTTCTTCCATTTTACAGGCTAAAATGGGCTTTCTATTGCCATTGGGAATAGTGAATTCTCAGTTTCCTATTATGAGTAACGGACCTTTTTTTTCTTTCTTGAATAGCAAACCAGTTTCCCTATTACGAATGTCGAACTTTTTCTAATTTTATCAATACCGAACCTTTTTGCCATTATAAATATGGAACCTTTTGCTCGATTATGATTTTCGAACCCTTTTTGATAACATTATGAATAGCAAACCTTATGAAAAATGAACCTTTTTTACCTTTTATTTTTATGAATAACGAACCGTATGAACAATGAACCTTATTTTTGTAGGAAAGCAGGTTATGAATAACGACCCTTATGAAAAATGACCCTTATGAATAGTGGGTAGACCCCGGTGAGCCTAGCCTGACATAAATACGTACAAAATGATTGCAATATACATAGGGGCATGTCAATACTTTTTTAATTCTTTGTGTGTGTAACATGTAACCTTCGCTGTCCAACGGGACTCCAAACCTATCAGTGGCGTCTTATTTGAAAATTTGTCATTTAGTTAGAAAATCATCCAAACGTTTACCGCCAGATGCAATTTCACATACTCTGCAATAAGACCGCAGGAAATCTGACCCTGGGAAGCAACTAATTTTCGTCACCCTTCTTTTGCTAATAATTAAACCGTAGTTGCGTAACAAACAAACTTTCATTCTAAACAAGTGACCTTCGTACGTGATCTCAAAGCCACTGCCATCGAAATCACATCGTCTGACTAGGGTGGATTCTCAAATGATCTACATGTTTTGTACAGAACTACAGTTACGAGGGAGTTACAAGATTGGACAGCTATGTCACCGTGATTGCAATGGTTTCCCTGTGGCTAATTACGCAAGGTGAAAAAAAGGAACCACTTTTTAATAAGCACCTTGAAGGAATATTTAAACAGTACCTAAAGTCTAGAATTACAAGAATATATATATATATATATATATATATATATATATATATATATATATATATATATTTGCGTGTGTATATGTACAAACAAACATGTATATTGTAAAGGTTGGAAAATGAATTTTATTCATCCAATTCACTTTTTCAAAACTTACGTCGTTGCTGAGATGTGAAATATTGAAATTTATTAACGTAATTTGGAATAGTGGATTGCGCAATAACTTGTGATGTCCTTCTTGCACAACTCACATTTCCTGCTTTTGCTCATTTTGATATTAAAAGGCTTATACGACTTTGAAAAATAAACTACTTTCTTGCATAGCATGTTGTACGGAGAGATTTGTATAGTCAAGTCATTCTATAATAGCCATACAGTGATCACATTTTGTCACAAGGCGTAGTCACTGTGGCTTTCGAAAGAACAAAGAAAAATAAAGATGGTAATTTGAGTAGTTTAAGAATGACATCACAAATTATTGCGCAATCCATCATTTTCAATTAAGTGAATAAGCTTCAACATTTTATGTCACATCTCAGAAATACCTTGTTAAGACAGGAGTTGGACCATTTGGATTCATCTTTCAAGCTTAATAACATTTTTTGAAATTTTAGACTTTAGGTACACACGTATCAAAACTCTGCGGATTCCAGTCTGATTTCAAGGGCCATGGCTAAATCATTCATGTATAAAAAATTATTTTTAAGAGATGATAGACAGGACTGAGACACAAGATAAAACTAAACGTAGGTGTTATAGAAGTATAAACAGGCTGGGACAGTTTCACAAGTTGTTAGGCAATGGCTACTGCATATTAAGAAATGAAAATGTTTGTCTAGTCAGATAAGCATTAAAGATGAAATGCAGTCGGCAATAACTGAATTTATGTTTCAGTATTAACCACATGCAGCATTTGTTTTTAACTTTTTCACACGATGCTGAAAGAGACAAGGCATAGAAACAAACAATCGAACAATTGTAGAAATTTGGCATTTTAAATGCAAAATGCAAAATTGATTTGTAGATTTCACAAGTATACAGCTATGAAAATATCTTAATATTTTTTATACAACTTTGCTATAATATGGTTCCCTCGAAACAAAGTCTAGTCTTGTAAAAGCATATGTTCCTAAAAATACTGTTCTGTTACCGTTTTTACAATATTTACAACTCTCCTTTAAAACAATTGCCACCAGATTGCTCTTCAAGTGCATATAGTACCATTGTATCATCTAGACAGTTATGAAGGTTGCTATCTTTTTATTATCAAACCCGAGGAAATAACTAAACGACTCTGGTAGTCTGTAAAACCTATGAATTAAGGCTTCACTCAAGTTGGGTTTTCATTTCTAACTCAAATTTGCATGTGCCCTGTATGGTTTTTCATCTTGGACAGGGCAAACTTTGCCAAAGGCTAAATGGGCGAGCTAACCGTTCCACTCGTGCGAAGCGCACCAATAATTTTGAAGACATTTTAGTAAACATTTACTTAATTTTGCATTTCAGAAGTTACCCAGAAGTAACCCTTTATATTGAATTTCATATGATATTGCGGATGGCAACAGGTGATTTTGTTCTTTCGGCCCTTTAATTTCCTAGCTTTAAGAGCTGCCATTTAAGAACCCAGACCGTAAACCTAGGATTTATTACCTTTGTGGCAGCTTCATTTTTATCGGGAAAATCTCGAACGCCAAGGGAAGGGGCGTTGCTGGGATGAAGGGTGTCCCTGGGGTCCCATGCTGAAAGGCAGCAGGGAACTTGGAATGCTCTCACAGAGGAAGAGGGGTCCAGGTACCCATCGCAACCACTGGTGGGGTCCATAAGCAACTTTCTGGTGGAAGACCAGGGATAGAAGGGCGGGGAATTCTAGAAGTATCTAAGAATTTTACAAGATTAGTATGAAGCATTCAATAATCTTTAAACGGCACATATTGAGTATTTAAACGGATGGCTACAAATATTATCTTTTTAGCATTTCTTTTTGGTCTCTTGATCCTAGTACACGTACAGCTGGAAGAATAGGCGTATAGCAAGTTCATCGGCTCACATATGCTGTGAAAAGTGTGTGCGGTTTGAAATGACTCTATCCCCGAGCAGAGGTTGGCGCAGAAGATGGGAACCGTACGGCAAATTTTTGAATGCCCCTCAGATTACCAGCACGGGCTCTTCACTGACCTTGCAATTTTCATTTAAAAGTTTCCTTTTTGAGATTTCATGATTTAGAAATTCACACTTGAAATTGAATATACACAACTCAGCCTGGAATAAATTCGTAGGCTTACGCCTACATTTACGTCAAACCTCAGAGGGTTTATGTAGGACCCTCACAATTTGTAAAGATACGTGATACCTGATCCACTCACCCACTCCCATGATGCCTGATCCACTCCAGCGATTCCCCCTTCCTAATCTGGTCATCCAAATTAAGTCTAAGACTAAAGCCGCGGTCACACTACAACGAATTCGGATCGGATTCCGATCCGATTTTTGTGAGTTTTTGTTAAAATCTTCTCCATTTCGGGTCGGAAAGAACCCCAAATTTGCCATCCTGTGTAATTATATGATTTTTATCGCAGGACTACGAAAAGTAAATTTATACGAATTATTTCGTGACGTCACATCGACAGACAGCTTTTATCGGACTACGCGTGTACGATAAAAGCTGTCCGTCGGTGTGACGTCACGAAAAAAATAAGTTAACATTTCATTTTCATAGACCTCTGATGCAAACCATATATTTACACTGGTTGGCAAATTTGGGGCTCTTTCTGACCCGAAATGGAGAAGATTTTAATTAAAACTCACAAAAATCGGATCGGAATCCGATCCGAATTCGTTGTAGTGTGACCACGGCTTTAGAGCCAGTTGATTGGACGATACAATAAGTTGCTGATGAGCAGGATCCGTACTTTTAGGGGTTTTAAAAGACTTCGGAATAATAATTATACGTGCTGGAGCTACCATACAGAAAGTTGCCTGATATAGCGAGACACACAATTACCATGGAATAGCACAAAGCCGGATTGGATCGTTTTGTCTCGTATACCACGAGCGAACTCAGGCAGTGGATTTCTCTTGCATTAAAACCCATCCTTAATTTTACAAAGCACGTAATCGAACTTACGAATTACCTGATTGGTATGATTACTTTCGTGAGATCACATTGCCTTATCCACTGGGTCAATGTCCACACTGTTTACTTGCAACTATCAGAAATTGTTATCCATAATTTATCATGGACTTTGAACAACCCTTGAGCATATTTACTTCTGCGTGAAACCGTTACATTACACAACAGGTATCGTTGTTCCACACAGCTAAGGCTTTGTTTAAAGTTCTTTAATTATTTAGACACTTATATTACGATGATACATATGTTAGATTTTACGGTTAAATTCCACTTACACCATTTAATGTCCTTCCAGATAAAGCTATGGAGTAGGGAAAACAAGCCAGTGAGCCACAACTGGAAAAAAGGCCGTGGCCGCCCTGACTTAAACCAATTGGTTAGAAACTGAACCGTAAAACCTCATCTCGTCTCATCTCCAGCCTCCTGCCTTAAAGACTGATGCACACAAATGTACTCAATAACCAATACTCTCAACTGTAGCATTGCTACTCTCCTAGGTTTGGTCCTCGAATTTGCTTTCGAGTGGCTGTGTTGCTTCCTCCTAAAATAGTTTACAGAGTCGGAATGAATTGTTAATGTAGGTTCGCATTCACCTTGCAGCGTTTTTCTTCTCTCTTTAACGAGTTTGTTGAGTCCTATGTAAAAGAAAGATTCTCACCCTCGTTCCCAGTGAAAACTTACGCCTCGCTATTCTTTACTTAACTTCTGGCTGTTGTATATGACAAGCAAATGTTCCACCCTCCAACATCACTGACCGACTGCATAATGCACTACCCAAAACATGAACTTTGAATAACGACAGTATTAATAATGCATCTATGTAAAAACTAGGAACTAGAAATAGCCATGACCAGCCTATCTGATGTGGTGTATTTCATCCATCTACGAACTTTAAAATGGATACCATCTTACAGGACAGGTCATCGACTGTGATAAATAATAAAACTTTAATAACCTGGAAATAAAACCGCCAAAAGTACACTGGATGTTTAAAATTATCCTTGAGGTAACTGTAAATATCTTCTAATTTAACATATCGTTTGAGCTTAGTCTGTCAAATGTCCTTAATTCCATCCTACTTGCCTTTCGTCATGTTGTAAAAAGCACAACTATAACAAATCACAGGTAAGACACAGGATTCCGTTGTTACTACTTCTCAAATAAAAGTTATCACAACAGTGTATAACAACCCTTCCTAATTTTTTGCACCTGAATATGAAAACTAAAAAAATACATAGCTCCATATCTCGCAAAATGTCTGCAAACTTAGAATCGACAAATGCATGAAGTCAAGGAAAGCAATCTTGGTCTTTTTTATTAGGATTCCTCCTCATTGTTTAGAAGTCCTTCCAATTGCACATCGTGTATAAGCCTATGCGCAGATTTCCGTTGTCTCCTGTACCAGAGAATGCCACCAATTAGTACAATTGTCTCTATCACAATGACAAGGACACAAATAAACAGCCGGACTGAAAAAAAAAACAAAGAAGCATCTTTCATTATGTTTCAGAAAAGACACAGTGCATATGCCAGGCAAACCATTGACTAATAATGAACACATTGAGTGACAAATCTCAAACAAAATCACGTTGCATGAATTGGCGTATTCAAATTCTTGTGTTTCATTTGGCCACGAACGTGTTTAAGAATAAACTGCATTTCCAGGACTTATTGGTGTATAAAACATCAATTTGGCAAAAGATACGGACGAGGCGAATTCCAGCAATGGTGGTTCATTCCTACCCTACGACCATGCATTTGATGGAAAGAGGACAAATCCAACATAAAAAGGCAAAGTTTCTCTATGAAAGCGATTTTTAGCAAGCCAAGTAATCCAATAAGAGTTAGCCTATTGATGATAGTCTAGAAGAGATCACGATTCGAGATGATTTCCAGTACCGCCATTCTTTAAAGTTTATGATTCCCTGCGAACAACTGAAGGATGACATTGACCGGCTAGTAAAACGAAAGTGTATATATTACATATGTTGAGTGAACAAAGTGCATACAAATTACTGTAGCCAATGTCTGTCAAAAGAAAATGAACATTTCCAAGAAGCTTTGAAAATTTAAAAGGCTTATATATTGGTGCCTACACTCAAAAAATGTCCAATTCAAATTGATCTGTAAACGGATCAAATGGGCACTTAACACAAAATAGGGATAAAATATTTGACTAGTTTCGGTTCAAATATAACCATTTTCTGTTCCAAATGAACCAAAACTAGTCAAATATTTAATCAGATTTCGGTTCAGTGTCCATTTGAACGGATTCGGTTCAACTTAGGGTGTACGATGGACTTTTTGACAGATTTTGGTACACATTCTTTGCATTCTAACAAAAACTGAAAAAAATTTTTTTTTTAATACGTCTGTCGAGATTGTTCATTCCCGGAAGGTTAAAGTTCCCAAAGGGCAGAATACCCTTACTCGATATGATAGCCCTCTAAAAAGTGTCTAGGAATCGAAAACGCTGGCGAACCGATGAAGAATTTAACTAGTTCCAAAAGAAACTTTCTATAAATCGATCACCTAGTATGTCATAAAGGTTCGGTAACTGTAACATTTACCGCTGCACGAAAACTTCCGGGGCTGAAGTTTTGACGAAGATGTTAAAACTCAGCGAAAGCTTAGGTCTACGCGAAGAACCTCCTTTTATTTTGTATTACTGCCTAGTGTACGTTAGTCTCTGCTCCATACGATGGATAATGTTAAGCTGAGTCTGGTTTGAGCCTACATAATTCCCGAAGTTTCGTGATACTTGGTTGTTGCTAGTGCTACTTTGCAAGTGGTAGTCGCAAAACAAGCTCTCAAATAGCTCTCAAGCGATCCTCTGTATCAGCAAGTCTGTTTTTGTTTTGCTTCATTCAAGTTCTGCCCAGATGCAGTAATTTTGCGTAGTAGGCCTTCTCAGTAAGATATGTTGACTATACTTACACCAACAGACAATTATTCAAACCTATTTGTCTAGGCTACAACAGCATTCTCAAAGTTGACGAAAGCTTTGGTTGTTCATTGTGCTGCCCATGCTGACCTTGAGTAGTACTATGTCATTGTAAACTTGGGTCATATAAAGTATAATATGCGGCAGCATGCATGTCAATGTAGTGACCATGCCACACCTGTTGCAAAGTGCCACAATCTGTCTCAATATCGTGTAACAAGAGATTTTTGCATCATATTGATGATGCTTGTAATTATCCGTTAAGCAGGAATAACAGGTGGCTTATAATTGTCATGTGACACCATTTTAGCGAATCAGAAGGAAAAGTAAGTGAAATAACAGAAAGGTACAGGTTTTAGAATTATGCAATTGATTACGTAATAAATAATATCTTTACTAAAGTGATCATTGCCCTATTGTTACGGAACGTATCGAATATACTTGCCAACTTTTCTGTTTTGCGCAAACTGGTTTTTTCTAACTTTCTAAACATTTAAATGTTTAGAAACATACGAAGGTCGTGTTTTTAGTACAAAAATGATGTTGCACACTGCCAAACTGCGCAATCTGCAATCTACTGCTCTAACTTTTAAAGTATATGATTAAATTTCATCTTGTTTCAGTAACGGAAAGACTTATGGAAGTTAGATCTAACCAATGAGTTTTGATTTTGTGCCAAAGATGTTTTGCACTCTCTTGTGAGTTTTCTGCATGAGTTCCCAAATAGTAAGGAGATAACTAACCTTTACCAATGTGCTTCAACTGGGAACTATTTGTCAGGGGGCTCCACGGCTTTCATATTTTGGCCGCCAGTATTCAAAGGTCTAGTATAATCACAAATTTGGAGTGTATTTTTTATTATTTTTTGCGATGTACAGACTAAATTTACAGTTCAAATAATTACCTCCATATTGAGCCGAGGGTCCTCCTTCGGTATCAGCTTGACTAGCAAGAAGATGTTTAACGTTCTCCAGTGAGCCGTTATGAGGAGCAGCCTCTAACTGCATCAAGTGACACATAAGGGAATAGATGTCCACGGAATTAAAAGGTTCGGCGCTTTTAATGCCTTTTTTGAAGCCTGGACCTGTGGCGACGAAAAAGGGCCACATCTCTGGAAGGTCGTTGCTGTATCCATGTGAACCTCTGATACCTAACAGGGTAAAAGAAAGACGAAATTCGACAGCAGAATTAAACAATTATTTTAAGTAGTCTGTTAACCTTACCGTATCTTCTGTAGACTATTTGATTTTGAATTTGTTTATTGCTTTTTCTACATCATGAAAAAATATTGGCATTTCAGAGTTTTTGCAGTACCATTTTGACAGGTAATCCTATAACTGTGAATGTCAAAGACAACATTTTTATTTGAGAGGTCGATATTTTATTTCCCATATCAGAATAAACTCCAAAGTGATATCCTGATATCGTGAGATATGGTTGCACCCAAGACCCTGGTCATTGGTGTAGTTCGCCAAATACACTGTACAGAGGTTGGAGCAAGGAAACAGTTGTTTAGCAGTTCCCTTCCTTTACCACCATACTGTTTAAAGTTGCATGTGTGATTGGAATAAGTCCGCAACATTGTAAAAAGCAACTTTGTGTCTAGGATCTTAGTCTTCCAACACCGATACGCTGCGTCTAGAAGACATGGCATACACAAGGGGGTTCCCCCAAAAAGAGAAACCGTACTTTGTTCCCCATTACCTTATTAAGCCATTCTGCTCTTACATGCAATTTTCTTGCCAAATCTTAACTCTCCTAAAGATGTACAACATGTGATGGTTTGTTTCAAAGAAATTATCAGCAAAAATGTTGCCCTAGTGAAGCTACCTGTGAGATCAAATGGTTAGCAACACTACCCCTGCACCAACAGAACTTTGAATTGTTTGACATCTTACCATTCCATGATTTCTTTTCTGATCTGTCTTTTGTTATTACCCATCCTACATCGGTCATAACCATAATTGGAGGTATCCTGTCGTTGTGTTTGTAATGAAACTTCTCAGGCATAGTATCCTTGGTGTAGACTGTCAAGTGCTCCACATTACTGAGCTTTTCAATAATCTCATCCGTTTTGGAAACTGAAGATGGAAATATAAAGTCATTCTACATTATTCAACTTAACAATGTTCTCAATGCAGGTAGTTGAAGTGAGAATCTTTTGCAAAACATGTAGGTTGTGCATCAACCATTAAAAATATCAGCTGAGTAAGGTCCCGAGTTGTGCAATAGACTGTTCAATAGCATAACTAAAGGGTGTATGAGGTGGCCAAGGGGTTTGAAAGCTTTCCCGTCTCATTTTCGATTCCTTACCGATGGCGAACGGAATCTATGCAACCACGCTGGCGAGTTATGTATGTGTGTATGCGTGTATGTATGAGTGTTTGTGACGTATGGCTTGTAAACACGATATCTCAAGATAACAATTATGGATACTTCTCATACTTGGAATATAGAATAATCATATTAAGAAAACAACCCTTCTGTTTTTGGTAGAGGTGAAAGGTCACGTGAGGCTACCAGAGTTAGAGTTAGATGAGGTTTTACGGCTCAGTTTCTATAACCAATTGGTTTACGTCGGGCTGGCCACGACCTTTTTTTCCGGTTGTGGCTCACTGCCTGTTTTCCTACTCCATTGCTTATGCTGACCACCAAGCACAATGGCATTAGTTTCCATTTTTAAAGTCTTTGGTATGACCCGGCCAGGAGTCGAACCCCAGACGAGTGAGGTGAGGTTACCAGACGTCTTAAGACGAAAGCATTGTAAACACTATATTTTTTGGCATGAAGCATGGATGCTTTTCATACTTGGCATGAGTCTGTGTTATAGTCAGAAGATGACCCCTGTTGGTATTGGTAGAGGTCAAAGGTTATCTGAGGTCACCGGAATTAAAATACAAAATTCTTAAAAACTGCTCGTAAACATGATATCTCAAGATAGCAATGATGGACACTTTTCATACTTGGTATATACCTTTATCATATTGAGACAAAAAGCCCTTCAATGGAGGTCAGAGGTCATTTGAGATCATCAGAGGTCAAACCGAAAATCTTGAAAAACACTATAATTCAAGACAGGGATGATGGGTACATTTCATATTTGGTGTATAAATTTGTTACTTTAAGTGAGAAAGAGAACCTTATGGGTTGTTGAAGTTATGGGTTCGTGACGTCACACCGACAAACAGCTATTATCGGACACGCATAGTCCGATAAAAGCTGTCTGTCGATGTGACGTCACGAAATAATTCGTATAAATTTAATTTTCGTAGTCCTGCGATAAAAATCATATAATTTCACAGGTTGGCAAATTTTGGGCTCTTTCTGACCAGAGATGTAGAAGATTTTAATAAAAACTCACAAAAATCGGATCGGAATCGGATATCCGAATTCGTTGTAGTGTGACCGCGGCTTAACTGTCACAGAAATAATTCTAATTTGAATTACCTAAATATGAAGTATTGTAAAGGATGTTGCGACTATAGCATGGTTAGAAATACCATACGTTTAACGAGTTCAATTCATGGCATAGTGGAATAGCCCTCGATTTCTCACACAGACTGCCCGTGTTCGGGTCCCCCCTCTAACACTTTCCTCTTTTTTTATTTTTTGAAATTCAATTTTTGGTGTTCAAAGGTCATGTGAGGTCAGCAGAGGTCAAATTGTGAAAGATTCGTAAATATGATTTAGTCAAGGGGTCTAAATATGAGGGATGGCCCTCAGTGCAACAAAGCACCCCCTTTCGGCAAGGAATCACTTAGCCTTTTGGCTTTCTGGTTCTCCTTGTGAATATTATTAAATTTCAATACTCTTGCCCAAAAGTATTACTTGGTTTGTGCATTGTAACCTAGACTTTGTCGCATCATGCTACGTATTACATCTTCAACACATAATTGTAGGTATTCTTTAAGTCTTGACAAACTAAACAACGGGTGGATTCTTCCAGACACTGCCAACATTAACGGAAGCAAAATGATGTTCAATTTCACTTTGGACTGCCGAGCCTCTCCTGTACTTACCATTATACGGAAACACTGAGTACATCGGGTTATCTTTAAGACCAAGATACAGTGATGGGTCAATGTGGTCATTCATAAATATTGCCTTTTTAAGGTTGACTTCAACTTGTCCGTGGTCAGCAACAAACATAATGTTCATAATATCATACAGGTCCTTCTCTTTCAATTTTTTGACTAGGTAGCCAGCTATTTTATCCATCTCCTCCACTGAAGCAATTGCCTCCTTGGATTCAGGGCCATGCATATGACATGCATGATCAACAGCGGAGTAATATATAATTCCGAGGTTGATGGAGCCATTGGCAAACAGTTCCACGATTCGGTCTACTCTCTCTTCTTTGGTGGTGTCATTTCTGTACTTATTGGTGGTGTACGTGGCAACCATCTTATCAAACTTTACATTCATTCCGAAGGGAAAGTTGATAAGGCCGCTTCGACCTCCTTGTCGTTGGTTTGTAATCCATATCGGTTCCGCAGCTTCCCACATTCTTGGATCTTCACATTTGGCGTCGATAAAAATACCTCCATTTGGATCAATTTTCGGGTCGTACACGTGGTTATTTGTCACTCCATGAGACTCAACGTACAGACCACTCACAATAGTATACCAGTTTGGTGCACTTTTTGTAGGAAAGACATTCTTTACATGCTTTGCTCTCACACCGTCTTCTATAATGAGGTCAAAGTTAGGTGTGTGAGCTTTGTCGATAAAGTCCCAACGAAAAGCGTCCATACCCACAATAAGTAGGAAGGGCCTCTCCAGTTTATTTAACTTAGCATTCGACGATGCCGCAAGAGCCACATTGATCGCTCCAAGGATGATATGGAGGAGATGGTTCCTGAATTGTGAGAGCATTTTTCATAGTGGTATACTTCACCGTTCACTATTTCTGTATAGAAACAGACATGGCACTATTAAATCAACTGTATATAGTGGGGATGCCACCGTTGTGATGATTTAAATACATTGGAATATATCACGGTCCCACTGTATTTACTGAATTTTCCCTTACCTCTAAAACAGCAAGTGAAAATAGTACCCAAAACTTTTTGGGGGGAAAAACTGGGGAAAACTATCACGATAAAATTTTCATGAACATCGAAACAGGCCTATATGTAAAACAACGAAGATAAAAGTGTCAAATGGGTGGAAATGGGAAAATTGATGGTGCTAAGACCAGTTCTGGAACTCATTGATGGACTCGGACTATAGACCTTACACTTTTGCTGGACACCTACAGGAAGGTTACTCCATTCTGAAATCCTAGAATTTGTTATCTTGTGTCTGATAGTCGAGGAGGCAAACTGAGGCGCAGAATATAGTAAATAATATGAAATCTTTCATTTTCAAGTGATTTTTAGCAAAGGATTTTCAAACGAACTCCCATTTCCCCCGAAAGCCCCCGCCTCCATGAGGTAGACCTCCTAGAGGGGTCGGGGAGCTTGGTCAATCCTCTTCCGTCTGGCAATATCGGACGCCATTTCTGTCTATACCATGATGTTTATGTATGTTTTTAACTAGCTTACAGTACATTATAACTCAAGAGTAACTAAGCTACAAACATATGGAGCATGCTCTTGGTGTTTAATCCTTGCACTGAATGTTAGGTCATGTCACAAACACATTCAAGTTTCCATGCAAACAATCAATTTGTTGACACTACTTACATGATGTTTGTCCACATAAAGGTACCGTAACATACGATTGTAATGGTGCTCACCTCATAAATCCGTCCAGGTTAGGCTCTTTACTATACCGAAACAATAAACAGTGTATGTTATCCGGCAAAGCCAAAAAGTCAGTACTACACGCTACCCAGACAGTAACTGTACTTTGGCAGCAAAGCAGATATTGTAATTAACAGTTTATAGGCTGAGTATTTTGAAACTTGATAAGCCGATGTGGCACGTAAGCCGCTTGTGACCTCGATGCACTTCTACCTTCCCGATAAACTTAGCGTTATTATTTATGTGTATGTCTACTTACAATGTACAAGGTCATCAAACGGGTTTTTGGTATAGAGCATGGCATGCATGATGTATAAGTAACAATTGCATTACTGTGACGAAATCGAGTTCTTCTCTTGTGTGGACCGCCGATTGTGCGGAGTCTTTGCTTTACCTTTGTAGAATGAATCCGTATCGCGATTTTGCATATCCAATACGATTATGTGTGCATTTGTTTTGAGATTGATAATATTTGTAAAGCAACTGTGTATTAAATGTAACTGCATTAGGTAATGCACTTTTACTCACTTTTCGTGATTGTTAGATATTATACTTCTTGTCTTCGGCATTAAACTTGAGTAAGAGCTAACAGATTCTTTATTGACCAACAAAAATATATGTTTGTCCAGCGTTGCTAGTTATTTTTCAAGAGGTGTTCCATAATTCTTGCAGTCATTTGCAAGATGATAAATAGGCCTAATTCAAAAACGCAACGTAACCGATCTTTTAAGTAACCTTAAGCTAACGTTGGTAGATTTAGTGGCTTTTAGGCAAAATAGCCTAGGAACACTTGGACGTTTAGGCCTACTACTAATTGACAAAGTGTCATTTTGCTGGTAATTAAGCAGGGTAGACATGAGCGTGCTGTTCTTATAACACCTTTGAATCTATATTAGAGACATGATTGATCACATCAACTTAAGAATGCCCCATATAAAACAGTAACTCAGTGCCCTATAGTTGTCGTCTCAGTAGGCTAATGGCGCGCTGGAAACCCACTGCAGTTGGTACACAGGGTTTTTCGGGTTAAAGACTGTTGCTGCCACACGAGCAAGTTGCACATTGGGTATTATCCATCTTTGTTTTAAGGCCGCATTCCGTTGGAGATATTTATAATTGTTTACAATATGCAGACTTTTTTCTGTTTCCGTTTCTCCGTGGGAAGGGGATGAAGTAGTCCTAATGACTAAAACCTTGTCTCAACTGCACGTTGCTCTTTGGGTAGTATATAGCATATTTCTTCCAACAATTTTTCTCAGAAATAAAGGGCATGTGGGTTTTTCTTTTTTTCTTAGATGCAGTGCAAACTGCAGGCACGTAGCCAAGGAGGGGCGAAGGGGGCAGCCTCCCCCTCCTTGAGCATATTTTTTGTATTTTCATTTTTTTATGACATTGCTAGTAACTCAAAATGAACAAAAAATGTTTAGATGCAACTTACAAGGGCCTGGGAAGTGCCATTTCCAGAGATCTTGGAGGTATTTTCGGCCAAAAGTTTCTTTCGCGCTTCGCACCAACCTATGGTGGCGCTACTCTTAGATAGTTTACCTACAGGCTTCGCCCCCTCCTTGGCATATTCCTGGCTACGCGCCTGGCACGATGGTATACGAGTGATGTGACAATGGCAAATTAGATTAAGCTAAAGGTTACATTTTTGTTCTCTATACTATTGTAATCTCTTATGTTAACTTTTTATAACATGTATTATATGTTTTTTCAATTGCAAATTATATAAAAATCTACCCATGATTTTAACCACATCCACTTTAATCACCAAGCCAGTTTATCAATTTTGAAGAAGACTAAAAACATTTTATATCAATTTAAATCTCAATCTCATGATCAGATCACAGTCTGAATATCCCTGCTTTTTATGCAAATATTTGAGAAACTACATCATGGTATTCAATGATTAAAAACTGCATGGAACCAGTTGCGTAGCTAGATAATTTTTTTTTTTTGGGGGGGGGGGGAAGCAAAAAATTTCCGACAGATTATTATCTTGAAGTAATGATGTACTATCTAAGCGTAGCGGAACCATCATCTGGCGTGTAGCGCGCGGAAAAATTAGATTAAAATATCTCCGAGATTGCCTTAAATGACACTTCCAGGCCTTGTCAGTGACCATTTCGATGTATAATTATGCTTAAAAACATAAGAAGTGTTGTAAGTGTTTCAAATGAATTGTTTTTATTTCCAACAGAGACTAGAAATTTCCGACAGAGGCCTTCGGAGGCTTTGTGGGGGCGACCGCCCCCTGCCCCCTCTAGCTTCGCCACTGCATGGAACCCAAAAGTATTGCGACATATAGCGTTTACTTCTAAATCCTTAAGATATATTTTTTCAAAGGGGAAGTCGGTAACCCCTCTTTATTTGTCGTCTCTGCTAGCAAAGCAGCAAATTTTCTAGTCAAATACCCCCTCCCCCATAATAACACACCTTTCACACACAGTCGATGTCCCTGACTGACTATACCTTATATACAGAAAAACCCGTGGTCTCAGGAGAGAAATTAATATTAAGTGACATTCGGACGACTCCATTTTACAAAAGAAAGCTACTTTAGTGTACTTTTAGTACCCACAGTTCCAGCATATGCTATTTTTACTGTATTATCTTGTATTATCTTACTGTATTTACCTTTTGTTAAAATATTTTTTTTTCGCATTATCATTCATTGCAGATTACTTAGTGATATAAATAGTTTGCCAAACAGAAGGATTTATGCACATACACTTCGTGAAGATAATTTTTTTCTGACAGGAAATGAGGGAATGTCTATCTTAAATAATAAATTAAAACTCAAATAAAGTTGTATCGAGCTCGTAACACGATGGCCTCGGACTGCGTATAACCACACCATCTCGCTCCCGCAAAAACGTTCGTACAGTATTGTATAAGAGTACAGGGGTCAATGTTTCGGCGGTGTGTGAAATTATGACGGAATATTGTTATTTGAAATAAGGTGCTCTAACTTGTATATTCTAGTAGTGGATTTAAAATTAATAACGAATATTTGGTCAAACTCTAGTGATACTTCTGGTTTACTTTGTTGCACAGGCTACGAGTTGCCGTCCTAAGGCAAGGTTTAAGAAAATTTGCTCTTGAAAGAGGGTTTCGAATAGGTGCAAAAGATACTGTCAGTTAATCTCCTTCAAGTTTCAATGTTTCATATGCTAATGGGCTTCGGTACATATGAAACTTTTTTGCTGAAAAAATCTCAGAAAGTCGAGATATTTACTGTCTCCTAAATAACAAACTTCTATTTTGAAACAACAAGCAAACAATGGTTTTTTCTAAGCTGCAAAGGCCCGCTTTATAATTTTGTCTGGCCCATGTTGCACGTATTGGGCCCTTCTGACTGTAACCTGACATGCAGATCGTTATGAATTTATCACTGTTTAGCCTGTGAAGACCCGTGCCATACACATACTGAGCTAACACAACTGGTAAATTTTAGAATGTTACAGAACTGGAGAATCTTAAATAAGGGGATGGACAATCTCTCAGTGCAGATCAATCATCACAAAATTTGACAGATTGCTAATAATAATGATTACATTCTTTTATCTCATAAAGCGCCTTACGTCAGTGATAGGCCCTCAAGCGTTTCACAGAACTCGGCATTGATCTATTTAATTCCTGAATTTTGTCAAGCCACGTACCTCTAACCGGGCTGTCGCCGAGGCTCTCACGGTAAGAAAATGACACAACGGTTGTGCTTAAATTTCTCATTCCAAGTAACCAAGCAAGAACGCATCAGGTTTATCTTTTAAAATGTTGCTTTGGCCCGACGGGGCTTTTACCCTTGTTTGGGTTGAATCGATGTACTAAAATGTTGAGGTCGAAACAAATTTATAAAAGAAATAAACTAATGTAGAATAGTGGGGACAAGTTTGAAGACAATGGCAAGGAATAAAAAACAAGTGAAAAAGGTAACGCCACTTTATGGTGTAGTTAGTATGTTTATTAGGGTTTGAATTTCCATAAATTACAACCACATGGCTCTGTTCACAACTTGTTTCAAGAGATGAACAGTTTTTTGAGACTCCTCTCAACCTTGTAAGGTAGGTTTCTGGCCTAATGGCCTTCCTTATTCCATGTTAAAGTCAATGATCTCCTCAGTGAAAAATACGACATTTCTGGAGGAGGGCAAATTTTTGCCTAAAATCTTTAAACGTTCTTGGTTTCAGGGAATAGTCAGAAATTGACGATGACATAGTTTATAGTTGCTTGTCTGCCGGCAGAGGCCAGGACAAAATATCTCCCTAAGAACTCCGTGCTCCCAGTACACTCTCATCCGGGAAGACCAGCTCTATCCGCTGGGAAAACAGAACAAGCAAAGAAGGGAATGGGGAGAGACGGTAGGAAAGATTTTAAAAGGACAAATTTTATAATTCAAAATGAAGTAAAACAAGCATAACTGTTGAAAAATCTCGGCTATTTCCATTTAATATGAAAAATCTGTTTTAATAATAAACATCATAGAACAAATGTTGGTTCCAGGCATTAAATAAACACAAAGCGCTTATTTGAAAGTACTTTACTGAGGGTGGTAGTTTCAAAGCAGAACCAAGTGCATGTAACTGGAGTGAATTGAAGAAATACGAACGGTGTAAAAATGTTGGTACATTTGCAGTTTTACAACGTGATGGAACGTAATACCTAAGTTAGTGGAGCTATGTTTTGATAATCTCACCCTTTACATTAATTTTTACGTTATTACATACTTCTTTCAGTTTGGTTTTATTAAGGCTGATTTACTAATTATTTACCTTGCTTTATAATGTTTACAACAGATATATTTGTCTTCTTTGAGGTATTTATGTCGTAAAAGTGTTCTGAAATTTTTGTTTCCAACTAAAAAATTCCTGTCGAGTGTATCATCATTACAATGAACAGAATTGTCTACTCAGAGAGCCGTTGATTGAAACCAATTTCGCAAAGCAATTTTTGATGTAAAAGCTGTGTAAAATGTAAAAGAAGAGATAGCCCTTGACTGTTAAAGCTCTCTTAGACAAAACGCCAGCATTTTAGTTCAATGTTGATGCGGTAAAATGCATGACCACAACAAAGAACAAAATTTTAAAAAACACGACGTTAAGTAAACATGGTCGGATGTAAATGAACATATTAAACAATAAAGGAAATATAACAGATTTCTTATGACGGTTCAAGAGTTGACTCACGTAATTTAAGTTAACTGTGAAAGAATACCTTTTTTGTTATGTTAATTTGATTAGAATAACCGTTCAAAGAAGTACTAGTAAAAGGAATACTTTAAAGTACAATGCGTGTGTCCTTGTGAAAGTTCCTGTAGACCACATGTCCGAGACTTCATGTTCCCTCGAAGCCTTCGGCACTGTAAGCTCATGTCACTCTGAACTTTACCTGAAGGAAAATTTTGCCATCCGTTGGCGTAGATAATGGAAGACCAGGATCAATATCTCTCACTTTTGGAAATGAGGAACATTTTTATTAAGACGCCCACCATTTTTCAAAAACCATAAAACTGACTGCGACGTAATGTGGGTTAAATGCAGAATACTGACCAGTACGTGGGTCTATTATGGTATAGCTCCATTATCGAACACTCTTCAAACATAGATTCTTCAAAGTTGTCTTGGGGACACTTTCCTGTACTCTTGATCGATCTCTCTACAAGACTAAAGATTCACTGCGTGTATATGGCCTTTAAATATACAAAACTCCCAGACACAAGCGTACGAGAAGAGATTTAACAACTGGCGGAATTATCCTTCCCTAAAATTTCCACTAATTGGCAAATAAAAGTGAAATTAATTTTGCCCTAAAATGATATTCTTTAAGCTTTACCCGACAACACTATTCTCCCAGAAGACCTCCAAACGCCCTTGCACCCCTACGCCTATGCTCACAGGAGCGCAAGACGACGGGCACAATACCTCAGGTCAGAATTGCTGCACGTTAGTACTCCTTAGGTTGGCTATCTGTCTGATACCAGTCATTATGCAACTACGTATCTGCGTTCTTAGTATGCGTCTTAGTACCCTGTCAAAATGGCACTGACCGAGCAAAAACGCCCCTTTCCCTTACGATTGATTCCATTCACGCCACAGCTCGATGTAAGGGTGATAATAGTGCCAATATGTGAAAAGACAAATTTCAATAAGAGTTTTTAGAAAACATGACAACTTTCGAAAGTTTTACCTCACAGGGCAAGGATTATTGCTTTTTGCAACTTTTAAAAGACATTGCAGTGGCGGATCTAGGCGGGGGGGGGAGGGGAACAGGCCCGTGTCTCCCCTATTGGCCGTCATGCGTGAAAATAAAAAGTTGAGGGAGAAAAAGAAAATGCTTTAAAATGTGTCAAATAAAGCACCATTTTGCATCTCACCCTCTTACAAAAGCAAACATTTTGCAAAGGGGAGGGTACACCCCTATCCCAGGGCAGTAATTAATGAAACTTTGCGTCCACCTCTATTGAAAATTCCTGGATACGCCCCTGCAGTGTGATGGGTGTTAAGTCACTTTGGCAGGCCTGTAGCAACACAAAGGATTGGTGGGGGCAAGATAGCTTCCAGGGGAGAGATATTTATTATGGGAGATATATTCTGATTGAATATTGGGGCAATACAAATTTTAGTTTTCAAAATATTCAAAGGAAACAAAAAAAATTCTGGAAGCAAAAAAATTTCTACAACCGGTTTTTTATGCTTTTGGTAAGGATCCATTTTTCTTCTACAAAACTGAAAAACAATCCGATAAGACATGACTTACAACACCTTCAGTTTCCCCTTACTTCTTAATTATGATTAGCTTGTTTAGGAAAATGCAAAAAGAAAAAAATGAATGCAATCCATATACTTGTTTCAATAGCGTGGTTCAGGTCAAATATGTAATGATTCTTTTGCTAATTATGTAGAGACTTATCTAAAATCATTCTGTAAGCTTTCTTTTTTCAACAGCTTTAGATATCAGTATGGTACTTAAATGTATAACTTCATCCATCACAAGATACCTTAGTACAATGATTTTTTATGTCCAAAAATTCATTTCCACTGTCATTACACAAGAGTAAAGCATAAAGCATAACTATCCTTTCCACCTGTTCAAGCCGAACGTATCTCACACAATCTAAATATTAGACATCGGATGTTGTCCTTTGGCATTCCTCAGTAGATCAAGCTTTACATTACACGGCGTTTCATTTTTTCTGTGGTCAATTATACGCAGTTTCTTCTTTAAGTAAATGAGGTTACATTTATAACTATTTGCATGTAATATTTGATAGTTTTTCCTTTGATCTTTATTATTTGCTTAGTTTGCCTCTTTCTCCTTTTGAAATTGTCCCAGACTTATCACAGCTCCCTGCTGACTCCTTTTCAACTTACTGTATGGTATAGTTGTCCGACTGGATGAGTGTCTTGCCTTGCCTTCTAAAGGTCCCTGGATCATATCCTCCTTGAACCGCTAAGAAATTTTCTGGGAACTCAAACCTCTTTGCACAACATAGCTGCTTGCAATGCTGCTAAGGGGGTTACAATTGGTGATTAAAATAAGGTATTATTCTGGTTGTCCGTCTCAGGAACTTTTTCAACTCAGGAAATCTTCCACTTTGATCGGATTCACTATCGAGCCGTAGTGTAGAGCAAGGATCCTCTACCTCCGCCTTTGGAAAGTCGACACAGGCTGGAGGTACACTCATATCCGTCAGATGGTGATTTCACATGGCGGTCCTGAGAGTAGGATTCCGAGATCTTGGTACACCCCAACCTTGCTACGTTTTTATAGACTAGTAGAAGAAAGAAATCGTGTCTGGCCGGTGTCTATCCACAATCAAACTTGTACAGGGTCCTCGATGGGATAAAGTGGTCTAACCCTGAAACCTAAAATTTAGTATTATTTTGTTCATTTTAAAGTGATCTGTCAACTTGTTTGATGATACATCATACTGAAAAACTTTTAGCTCCATGATAAAAATGCACTGGCTCGTTACAGTCTGGCTGTGTTATAATTTCAACTCATCAAATGTCCCAATCCTGGTTCTTAGCTAGGGCTTCTCTTCATTGTCAAGGAGTCCTTCTAGTTGTACATCGTGTATACGCTTATTCATAGATTTCACTTTTTTCTTGTACCAGAAAATGCCAACAACTAATCCAGTGGTCTCTATCATAATGATAATGACACAAATGAACAGTAGACCTGTAAAAGGAAACAATATAATCGATATCTTTATACTCATTCCACGAGCAGTGTATAAAAGATCCCAATGTTAATCAACCTCGACACCTTTCAGGCACTCGTAGATGTTCATTATCACTCCTAAATAGTTTCTCATCTAATGTGAAGAAACGCAGTTTAAGTATATGAAAAAAGGTCCAATTTAAGCTCATACCCTTTATCAAAACACTACGAAAAATCACAACCCATAGCAACTCTATTTGCATTTTCTGGAAAGTTTTAATCAGGGTGGCCTCGCTCTTGGCGATAAAGCTTTGTTAACGTCTTCAAGAGTTGCACTCGCAAACATGCAAATGGTAATGCTCACCCTCCGACCTTATCAATCGTGGCATACTTTGTGCTGTCATATATCTTCTGCGATAATAAAACTGATCATAACAATTTAAAGATTAAAAAGTACAGATTAATTGCTACTTTCATTTATCTTTATTTTAACAGTAAGTAAGTAGGAATAAGGTATTATTTATCCCCTTCTCCTTCTCCGTAAGGAATAGCATAGTTGTTACCTCCTAGCGGATTCGAGGACTTTTCTCCATGTTCTTGATTGGCGAAGAGATGTTTGACGTTCTCCAATGATCCATTATGAGGAGCAGGGTCTAATCTCATCACATGACACATAAGAGAGTATATGTCCACGGTATGAAAAGGTTTGGCGTTTTTAAGACCCCTGTTGAAGGCTGGACCTCTGGCAACGAAAAATGGCCACATCTTTGGAATATCATTGCTGTAGCCATGTTCACCGATTATGTCTACAGATGAAACAGAAAACATGTTTAGAAAGGCATTCAATCTCACTAGTTGAAACAGAGTAAGAACAATGTAAAAGCAGAAGTATTCAGCATGAGAACTTAATTCACCTTTGTGACTGGTGGATACATGTCTAAATAAAATTTTTTTGCTACCATAATTAATTTTTCAGAAAGAGATCCCATCGGAATCATACTCTTTAGTTGCCTAACGCCATCTTTACAGCACACCTTTCGTAAAACGAGCAGAAAAGAAAATGAAAAATAGTTTCAAGTCTTTGCCTTATACCTTGTATAACGTTTGAAACAACCATTGATTTCCTTTTTTCTTTTACAAATGCTGCCAACAATCAGGGTTTGTTTTTGACAATAAACGGATCAATCACCTCGTTGATGAACTCAAAAGTATAGATTGCCAAGTTCACCTTCAAAGTGTAGAGCTTACGCGAGTCGTTATAATAGTTTAGATCATCCTCTGAATTGGATACCCTCATCCCCCTTGCTACAAGATGGAAGTTATGTAGACCCATGTTGAGTACCAAAATACAAACCTTACAGGAGGCCCATAGCTATAAGGTAAAAGGTAGAGGACGGGACGAGATAACTGCAGTGGGGGCAATATATTTTTAGAGAGCGAGATATTTTAACATTCATTGCGACAGTATAGTAATTTACAATTTTAGGAGGCCGAAACTTTTCTAAGGGGCTCTGTCTCTCTGCCTATGGGCCTGCTTTACACTACTTTACCGACATTGCAAACAACAAAAGACGTAGGGGAAAATGACCCATGGCTCAGACTTGAGGCCCAAAGTTGTCACTGGACATTACAAACTCGATGCCTGCCTGAAGAAAACAAACCATTTACAACATACCTTAGAAGAAAATTGAGGTACGTAGATACTTACGCTCCCAATACGGTTTTTCAGATCTGTTCTGGGCTACATTCCAGCCTACATCGGCCATGACAAGAATAGGAGGGATTCTGTCGTTGTTTGTGTAATGAAACTTTGGTGGCATGGTATCTTTAGTATAAACTGACAAGTGGTCAACTTTACTGAGCATCTCAACAATTTCCTCTGTCTTTGTTACTGGACAAGAAATGTAGTAAAGAGATCGAATAATTTTCAGATTATTGTAATGATCTATATATTAGTTTGCTTTGAGCACCAAGTATGGTATCTTTAAGTCGACATGCTACGGCATTAAATTATACCTAAAGTCTAAAATTACAAAAGTATATGTATGAAGCTTGCAAACATACTCCAGTAGTCCAAGTCTCATCTTCATAGGACACTCCTGTGCTGAGACATAAGATATTGAAGTTTAAAAAAGTAGGTATGAAACATTTTGTCATGTCACTCTTGACTGAGCATTACAAGAGTTACTCACGCTGCTGAAAGTTTGGGTTAACAAATTAATCATGACCCACAAATCAGTAACTTTCTTTCTGTAAGAACTAATTTATTTCTTGCAAATAAAATCTCCCAGTTACCGTTTTCTTGAATCGTCCATCATCCAATATGTATATAGACTGTGGTAATAAAGATTTGAAAAGTTGTGCCACAACTTTATTATTTTCCTTTACAGTACTGGAAAAACATGGAAGTTATGTACAACAAATTATTCGTTCCTATGAGGTTGTACTATGTTTCCTTGTTACTTGAACTACTCAGCATCAGTGTTTACAGAATTGCACTTACCCTTATGAGGGAATATGGAATATATTGGATTATCTTGAAAGCCAATGTAAAGTGATGGATCAACATTATCATTCAGAAAAATTGTTTGGTTTGGGTGCACGTCAACTTGTCCGTGGTCGGCAACAAATATAATGTTCATGACATCATAAAGAGCTTTTTCTTTTAACTTTTTCACTAAGTATCCAACCACTTTGTCCATCTCTTCCACTACAGTAACAACGTGTGTGGACTCAGGGCCATGCCAATGGCATGCATGGTCAACGTCAGGGTAGTATATCATTCCTAGGTTGATGGAACCGTTACTAAAGAGTTCTACGATCCGGTCTACTCTCTCTTCCCCATTGGTGTCATTTCTGTGCTTACTGCTAGTGTACTTGGCGGCCATACCATTAAATTTCGCTGTCATGCCAAAGAAGTTGACGATGCCGCTTTGACCTCCCTGTCTCTGATTTGTGATCCATATAGGTTCCAATGCCTTCCACAGGTCTGTTACTTGGGCGTTGGCAGAAACGTGAAGAACTTGTTTTGGATCAATCTTTGGGTCGTACACATTGTTATTGACCAGTCCGTGTGATTCAGGATACAGACCGCTCAAAATGGTATACCAATTAGGAACACTTTTGGTTGGGAAAACATTCTTTACGTGCTTCGCTCTCACACCGTCCTCAATTATGCGATCAAAGTTTGGTGTATTTGCTCTATCAATAAAATCCCAGCGAAAAGCGTCCATACCTACTATAAGGAGGAAAGGCGGCTCCATTTTCTTTGAAGTCGATAAAGCAGCATAACAAATGTTCATAGCCAGGATGTAAAGGAGTAAAAAACCTTTGTTCTGAGACATTTTGTCCTGCATGTTCAGCAATCTTTGGCTAACTAAAAGGAAAAAATAACATGGTGTTATCAATTCAATCTTATATAGATTTGTCATCATACGAAATGACTGTTATTATTCGACCGGGGAGCTGGGACGCACTTTATGAGTATTGCTCACAAAGTTGTTGCGTGGTGTGAACGTGCATTCTGGGCGTCGAAATTTGCCGACTTAACAAAGAAAATTGCATGCGAGATGGTACCAAGATACTGACGTATTTCAAGTCCTGTTGTTGAGATGTGACCATTAATACTCTTCTTGCAGATGTCGCAGTTGGGACATTTCAAGAAAATCCTTGTCAAAATAATGAGACAGATCCATCTTTATTAGGTGTTTTGTGCATATTGCTTTTTGTGAAAAAGGCACATGTCTTCAAGTAAGACAACAGTGAAACTCTAAAACAATCTTGTTAGTGCAATATATATTAGTATCCATACGCCGGTTTCAAAGTCTTTGGTCGAATCTGAGCAAACCTTATCAAGCACTATAGGCACTTTTGATAGTCGATAGGTTATCCTACAACTTTCTTATTGGTTTGGGATTTGCTGATAAACTATTTTGTGATCTTTGATCCTGAGGCCATACACGTAAGTTTAATTGTTATCTGCGTTTTGTTTACGAGAAGGTACACTTCAGTCATAAGTTTACAATTTATCACTTGCTTACTGGAATTCGGCAGCTTTCACCTTGTATTTCTTAATCTAAATACACTCTAAAAACAGTTGGGTAAACTTTTACCCAGGGTGGTTACGTATGCCTCCTGTTAAACTGTTGGGTAAAAAATTTACCCTCGTTGGGTTAACTTTACCCAGCAATGGGTACTTTGTAACCAACTTGGGTAATTTTTTTACCCAACAGTTTAGCAGGAGGCATACGTACCCAACAGTTTTTAGAGTGTAATACAGCAACTACAGCAAATACTTATCTTTACTTTTTTAAAGCTTATATCGACTTTCATCCAGTTAATATTTGTCTTCCTTCGATTGGATTTCGTTTATTTCACTCTTCGAATAGCTACTGTCTGAGTTTTAAGTGAGCGATTTACGAGAACAAATTCAATAGAAAAATGGTTAATTTTCCGAGCAGCTGCATTCAGTACACTTTTTCGGAGGCTTATAGGCCTGAGGATTTTAGCCAAATGAAAGTATAATTTAAAATTGTTTTAATGTGTTGTTTTGTTTATTTGTTTATACTGATTTATTGTTGGTTGGCGAGATCATAATGGATAGACTGTTTCAGGTATTCGCAGGGAATGCCAGGCAGAAATGTTTACGTTCCGTAACGATGTCTATGGCAGCCATATGCGTTGCATTTTTTAGCAAATTAAAAGGAGGATGACAACTCTTCTTAAGTTGTAAGACGAAAAACGAAACAATTTCTTTCATGGATAGATCGAAGAGTCTCACTGCTATTGCAAACTAGTGGTAAGAAGGCAAGACTTTAACTGAAAGAGCGCCACGATCTACCATGAAATGTTAAAAGCAGAACTGCAAGCCAAGCTTTTTATTATAACGATGGTAGATCGTTGATTAGGGCTGGTTTTAGACATATTTTGAAGCGAATTTGACGCCTATGACAACATTTTTTCATGTTACATGAAGCTGATGACGTATCTATTATGCCTTCTTTTAGCCGACTCAATTTCTTTACATTTTGCTTTCAAATTTGCTCTCAAAACAAATGGTAGACCGTTTGGTTAACTTAGCCTTTACCCCCGGTCTCGTCAATGTATGGCATGTTTTCTGCATAGTTTCAGCTACTCAAATGAAAGTTACTGCGTTATAAAGGTGAAATGAATATACTTTCAAGTACCTTTTAACTTATTTCTGGTAAATTACTTTAATATAAAGTAATAGGCAGGATACAATACGTACTTCTGCTGAATGTTCTTTTTATTTGGTACCTGTTCAGACAGTGTGAGCCCAGAATACGTGACTATTGAAAATGTCTTCCTGAACGAGAGGACGCTTTGAACTTATTTAGCTACCTTCCCAATGCTTTTAGCTTCAATAGTATTATATTAACAAGAACTTTAATATGGACTCAGAATATGCTGATTATTCTCTGTTACTGTTTTCTTATACCTAAAGAAAAGACACCTACTCTTTTGCGAATCAACGCAACGCAAAGAAACACTTTCTACCGTGGGCCGCGAGCAGTTCTAACTTCTCGAATTTCTCAGACAATCTTGGACAAAACTGTTGGGAAGCTTTGTCACTATTCTTGAATCTCCGTTCCCAGGTTTACATGAAGCCCCCGCTCCCCCTTCCAAAGTTGCGCAGAGAGAATGACTGTATGCCGTGAAAATGGTCAACTTTGTGAAGGGGAGCGGGGGTGTCCCAACGAGTTTTGTCCAAGATTGTAGACGACTATTTTATAGGCACTGAGCTGACATCATCTAAAAGTTATTGAGACATTTGTGGTTATATTTGCCCATTTTTGGCATGGAATTCCATTCAAAATCTGTGCGGCTTTTAATAAAGACAAAGCCTCGGTTCCTGATGAGAAGCCGATCCTTTGTTAAACACTACTGAGACCACATTAGCTAAGCTTCTAAAATAGTCCTCCTTTCCATTGGGGCATTTGTTTGCCACAAGTAAATGGTAATCTTTGAAGAAGAATACGCCTTTCACAATCAGCGGTGATTTAAGCACAGAGGTCATTGGCAAGAGTGATTAAGGGTGAGTTTCTTCTCTGGAACACCAAATAAAGCTATTACGAGTGGTCGAGTGGTAAGAGGAGGGGACATATTGTGATAAAAGAGCTTGGAAGGGATTTAAGGTTTTTTAGTTTGTGACCAAGTAATGTACGCTACCGAGTAACTTGATCAAAATAGGCATCTGCAAAAGGGAACTATTCTATGTTTTGAATGTCGAATTGTGAATAATTCCTTGAAGTGGGTGCTTGTGAGTTGCTTTTTGTCAACTTTTTGGTACTTCTTTCATAATGATGCACCTATAAGAACCGTTTAGTTAAATAATGCACCTTTAAGTCATCCAACAAATATTTCAATGCACTCTTTTCGACGGGTTACTTTTTGGTGGATAAACATATTAAGCGTATTGCGCTCTGCTTCCTCGAAAAGACCATATTCGAAATAAGTGTTGGTGAGTTATGTGTATGATGTTCGTGACTATATCTCTGACCGACACTTCAAGCATGGTGGAAGAAGTATTGCGAAATCACGCATGTATGAACACCACTTTTGTATACAATTGGTGCAAACAACACTGATTTTAAATTACAAACGATCAGACTTGAGTGTCTCTGAATTTACATCAACATGAGGGTCTTTTCGAGGTCTAAAGCATAGAGTTACAGATAAGGGACATGTACAGGACCATTTTTTTCTCGAAAATAGTGGCTAAAATTTGAGTAGCAGAGTCCAGGTGTTGTCAAATGTAGATTTTCTGTAAACTATGCAGATCTAAAGTGCATAGACAACCTGTAAAATAGGGTGAGGAGAGGGTGCTCCTGAAATGTAAATTGAAAGTCAGTCTACGATCAGTGGCGGTTCCGATGGGGACATCTGCCCCCACCCCCATTCATGGTCCTTTCTCCACTTGCCCCCAGTCCGTTCCTGAAAGTGGTATACATTTTACAAGAGTAATGCGCACGAACAACATTTGCACCCCAATTATTGCTCGCCCCCGACTTGCCCACCACTATTGAAATCCAGGCGCGGATCCAGAAGGGGGCGCACCCGGCGCACGCCCCCTTTTTCCGATGACCAATGATTTTTTCACCAGCGATATGAAAAAATGAGCAAATAGAAATGGAAAATATGCTTCCCGGATGCGAAAAAGCAAAAAAAAAAAAAGGTCTTTAAAATTTTGAAAACCTTTTTTTTTTGTGCTCGCCGGCCTTCCCGGCGATGTGTGCGCCCCCCCCCCTTTCTCAAAATCCTGGATCCGCCACTGAAATCCTAGCGGCGCCACTGGCTATGGTTGTACAAACTATAAGACTTCTATAAATTTCGACCGCCATCTTTTATTTGATTTGAGTCTCTATCAATTAGACTGAGACAAAGAAAGAAAAGATATCAAAATACTTTTGCAAAATCGTGAGCTGAGTAAGTGAAGAAGTCATGCTTGAGGGTTTGTGTACGGTACATGCTACAGGACACATTGGAATTTTTTCTCTATATTAAACATGTCGATACAAGTCACCTAGCCTACATATTAAATATCGACACTAGGTACTGTTTTTACACAGACTATACATTATGCCAAATGCAAGCTTTTTCACTCCGGGGTAATACTTCCTACGATACAGTAGCTTCTGTTAATTGCATGGCCGTGCATGACTTCTGACGTTTCAGATTATACCGGGTAAGTCTAAAACCTAACACCTATTTTCAGCTTCTATACCCATGCATAGTATGTCATTAATCTAATCGAGATATCATAAAACTAATCGAACTTTTTCAAACAAGCTAGACCTTCACACATATGACTTAGGCCTGTATGTCACTTTTAGCTGGGTAGAGGCTATCACTCACCAAATATTCACGGTCCTGTCTTTTTGTCACCTCTTATTTCCTAATACTAGTTATCATGACGCTGTGAAGTAAGCTCGGGCAGTTACAAGGAGCAGATCCAGCTCTCTGCCCAAGGTATAGCGCCAAAGTACACGAGTAATGTACACATGCTTTATTTGCAAAACAACATCAAATCAAACAAATGAATTGTAATTTATCATTGACTTTGAGACAATACTTCGCAGCAGTGTATGCATTTATGCCCCTTTGTATGTACTTATTTCACCATTTAGAAGGCGGAGCGGAAGAAATGTTGGGGTATGAGCTGAAATTATCACAATAAGTCAACGCATTTTTCTCTGAACTGTAGCCTAAACCCGCATTTCCTATTAAAGCGACATGCCACCATAGGTCGATATGGGGAAGGGTCCGAGGCAGAGACCCCTTTCCCTGTTTTCGGGCTCAAAATTTTATATTTCCTCTGCAAGGCTGATGTCATAATGGTTTGCCACGGCAAACAATTGTTTGTAGGGCACATTCAGAGAATAAACCTTCCACCAGTACAATGTATTGCCCTACGGCTATGCATACCAAATCGACTGGCGCGTAGCATGGCTAGTTGGGGGAAAAGTGCTATTGCATTGCCGGGATGACAATTGAAAGTCCTTGAGAAAGATGCACACAGCCTATTGTAGCAGCAAAGGTCACAAAGAATTTTCCTACCCGGCGTGCTTACATATGTTTCGTATAATTATCGTAGGTACTGATTTGGAAAAAAACTTACCCAAGCTTAAAAAACGGCTCCGCAGCTCAGCTCTGTCCCTCCCTTGACCATCTCTGTGAACGTGCAAGCCAATTCAGCTCGATTTGTAGGCCTACATAGTAAATTTAAAGCGTGGTCGTAAAGAAACTGAACTTCCGTAACGCTTGAATCAGGCGTTAGACCAGGGGCGTAGATTTCTTTTCAACTTTGGGGGATGGGGTGAACTATCGCAAATGTGGAAAATGTGCACGCGAAGCGTGCACGGCGAGCGCGAAGCGCGAGCCCACGACGGGTGGGGTCCAGGTGCCCGCCTTAGGGCCCCTGTTGGGGTCCAGGGGCAAAGCCCCGGTGGAGGTCCAGGGGTCGAAGCCCCCGGAAGCTCCTGGGTTTTAATGTCTCAGAAGTGCCAGGAAGACTGTTTTAAGCGGTTAAGTTTAGCGGTAATGTTGGTAGGCTTTAAGTATATTTGTACATTAAGGAAATGCTATTTTGAGCACAAAACTCGTTGATAAGCTGCACTGGATTGAAATTGTACAAGAGCAACAATGTTCTGTTATCCTTAAAAAGGCAGGGATCAACATATAGGGTCATCCCACACAACTGGTTTTTGAATTCGGAGATCATTACAAGACCTGCAAGGTGGCCTGAGATCAGTGGCGTCGCCAGGTTTTTTGTGATTGGGGGCACCATAGATGATGTCGTAATAATACCTCAGTTCCCCCAAGTTTGCGTAAATTACACCTTTATTTTTCATGCGTTCCTGCATTTGCATGCAGCAGTTTTGATCTTTCTTTTGTCACGACATAAAGATGTCGTCCTGGGGAAGGTGTTTCCCCTCCCCTTTAAGATTTTTTTAATTAATTTAAGGTCTTTTCAATGCAAAATGGTGTGCTATCTTTGAGATGTTTTTGGAACTGATCATATATGGCCGAAAAATGTCCATAATTTAGTGAATGCTAATTTTTGATAAGGTAAAAGAGGAGAATTTGTTGTCTATTAAGAGACAGATACGTTGTCGACAAATCTCCTGAAGCCCCCTCCCTTCTGACTATTTTACTGCCTTCTATTTCTGGAAAGTTTTTACACAAAAATATTTGCGTGGAGTCCACAGAACATTCTTGAGTTATTAGGAAATATGTCCTTCCCTTCATTGTGCATTATGAAAGGGCATCTAAGGCTAGCAGATACCTGAATAGGGCCTCCTGGAAGCTCTGCATTAATCATATTAATTGGTGCGGGGGCAATGACATAATGCGTATACTAGCTGACATCCAAATGATAATATAGAGTACGACGCCGAACCCTTTACAACTATCGTATTTTTACTACTTTTGAACTAAAATCCCGATGAACAGCTGCGAACAATGGAAAATGAGAGGGAGGGAGAGTATAGGTACAGGGAGTTGATATTAGACCTCCCTGATACATGTAGCAAAAGGGGTGAAGGACTAATAAGAGCGTTACAGAGTGCTGTTTTCGTCGTTAAGTGTATTAACAATCACCATCTATACCGATAATGGCTTAGCGCGAACTGGCGAAGCTCTGGTAAAAATTTTTGAAAAATGTATAACGGCAGATACTTACTTTCAACCTTCTACATCATGCTATATATTAGATTAAAAGATCCCATATTGATGCGAGGTCCCTACAGATGTTTGGAGATGTATCTCTGTTATTCGGAAAGTGTCGTGATCAGAACAGTTTCGTGTATTATTACCTTAATAATGGTCATTACATGGAGTGTAAACAGTGACGAATAATATTTCCATTACCTGATTACAAAGCCTGCATTCAGACTCTACATCGAGACACTTTCAATTGCCAAACAAACCTACATGTCACTGCCATAAGCCAGTCTTTTACTTATTAATTCGTAAACTTTCAACTTTTAGCTGCTGTACTTCTCCCAAAGTTGCTATGGGAAGATATTGATAATATGAGTGACACTGACTTAAGGTTGGAAGCGCGCGGAGCGCGCGAAAATTTTGATAGATTGCCAACGATTTGCTAAAATTCTAATAGTTTGAGAAACATTTGTGATAGAAAGTGAAGTGAGATTGAAAAAAATTCTTACGAAAATGAAGAATAAAATATACTTTCCATCATACACGTATCTGTAGACTGAAACATGGGGGGGGGGGGGAATGATTACATAGGCCATCCCCCCTAGTCAAATGTTGAAGGGGATATATCCCCCCATCCCCCCGGGATTTACGCCCATGGTTAGACTCAATTACGGGCTTATCGGGTCCGTTTGACGGGACAAGGATTCGCCCAGGGCTGTGAAGTCCTGGAATCGCGGCATTGTCCGGAATGGACTGCGAATGGACTTGGAGTCCGAACTGAATCCCGCAGAGTCCACGGACTAAATAACTTCAAGCCTATGGTTTCGTGAAGGTACTCGAGACAGAAATTTATGCGGTCACAGTGGCGTATTATGTATGTTTGTGTTTTGTGACGCTATATCTTAAGCTAATAATGATGCATGCTTTTCATACAAGATATTCAATTTCTTTTTGTGTGAAGAGAGAAATTTATTCTTCTTGCATTCTCAGAGGCCAATGTGAGGTCACCATAGGGAAAAGTTGAACATTTTGTTAAAACGTTATCTCAAGGTAGTAGCTATGGATACTTCTCATACATGGCATGTGGATAATTTATATTACACCACTAATGTGTAATATTAGTGGTGTAACAGAATAGTTTTCCAGTACAGACAGAATAGTTTTCCAGTACAGTTACATCTGAGAGGGGTTAGGTCTCTGGTTAAATGCATTCAAAGCAATAGTTCTACCCGATTCACTTAAGTAAAACGTTGTCACCATAAAGTTTCCACAGCCATTTACCGTAACCCACGGTCGAGCACCACAATTTCTATAGCCCCAAATAAAAGATTTTTTGTCTGACAAAGTATATTAGCAAAAGGAAGTGGCAATATTCTCCGGACGGACCGCAAAATTTTCCCGACAGACCGCACTTTGAAAATTCCTGGGGGTGTAGCCCCACACCCCGGTAGTGACCGACGCCCCTGAAAAAGATTCTTTTTGGGGGGGGGGGCATCTTAAAGTTCACAATGTTACTCACATGCACAGTGTTCAATCGGCGAAAAAATATAGATGGAGGGGATGTTGTGTCTATACTATCATGATGGGCCCATTGTATCTTATTATAGGCTATGTTATCTTCAGGGCCGTCGCCAGACAAGGCACTGCGGGGGGGGGGTGGTTCCGGGGGCGAAGTACTTTTTCTAGCGGGGAGATATGTTATTTGTGTTAAGGCAATGGCAACTTGAAATTTTTTAAGGGGCGAAAGTTTTCTAGGGGGACTTTGCCCCCTTGCCTCACTTGGCTACGGGCTAAGTTATCTTGCATGAGTCGGGACCATGACTTGCAATTGTGGGGAGGGGGGTTCCGTGTACGACTATGGCGAGCCGCTTATGAATAAAATCGAAGTAGCTCCTGGTCGTGCTTGCTTGCGTGAGATAATTAGTAGCCATTATATAATGTTAGGCATGGCCTGTACTAACTTTCCCTGAAAATGTTATCATTAATGCTATGCCATGATTTTGTTGGAAACATTTGCAGTCTTACTTATTTTTTAAATGCCTTTAAACTCAAAAATTGTGAATTTCCATTACATAAACTGGTAAGATAATATGGGGGGGGGGGGGGGTAAAAAACTGGTCGGCATTGGTGGCAAGGGCAAACTGGTTGGGGCGAAGACGAACATGGAACAACACTGAGGCCGCAAAATTCTTGTGACAGTGTCTGTAAAATAACCTTTGTTGAAAGAGCCGCGAAACGTTACCTTAATTTTGTTTAAAGAACGGTTGCCGTACTTGAAAAGTTATTATTTTTGAGCGGAGTTGCTCCATCATGATTTCATAATGACGTAAGTAATGCTTATAATAAATATCTGCAGAATAAAACAAGACGGAATCTTGTAAAGACTGCAACAGTAATTTAGTTGTATGCTCTAGTCTGCTTGTAGACTACGAAGATGACTATAACAGGCATAGGCGGGATTACGGGGGGGGGCAAGCGGGGGCACTTCCCCCCCCCCCACTTTTTCCCAGAGCTTAAAAAATAAAAAAGAAAGAAAATGAGAGGGAAAGTAAGCGAGACCAGCGAAATTATAAAGGAATTTTAAATAGCCTATTATGATGAAATTTTTCAATGTTTAATGAAGGAAAATATTTATATCAAAACCATAAACTTGTTAGAAAAATTTTTCTCGGCGCGCTTCGTGCGCACCTTCAGAGAAAACTGACTGGTACAATTGAAAATATTATCTGGCATCTGGCATCAAATTTCTTTCGTCCTACGCCCCACTATTGTGACGTGAAGCTCTGAAATAAGGGTCCCTGAAAGTACTAATGAACATCTTAAAATGCACCATGGTCCTTGCAAACGAAGACCCAAACCCTACCCATGTATACGGAACCGCATTTCTATATTAAAAAAAAAAAAATGGCGTGCTTCGATGAGCCTTATATAAATCGATGTCTCATTAATACTGTGGGTAGGAAAACTTCGGTGGAATTGACTCATTATTACTTCCTGTAGAGCTTGACTAAATTACCATGTTCCAAACCCCTCGTTACACCTCTCGCTATTCACTCTTAAATTTGCGATCACCGTATGAAATTTATTTCATTAGCATTTCAAATTACAACTGGTTGAAGCACGATTTTCCCAAGAAATGGTCCAGAATGGCCGTTAAAGCCGTCAGATTTAAGAAAGATGTCTTGGGGAGGACCCTCAGTCCCCAGCCTCCATCTAGCCCCTTCGGCGGTGGCGGTTTAAGACTTCGCCGGGCACAACTTCCCAGGATGCAGTAGGTAATTACAATTAAAAATGTCTCAAACGTTGTCTCAACGATGTTTTTCCCGCGCGCTTCGCGCGCACCCGTTTTAAATGTTGTTTCGGGGTTACCACCTGTAGAACATTCTGCTTGTCATGGCTTCGTACAAACTCTTCCATTATCATCGAAGCAACTCATTCCCCCATGACCGTACGCAGCCGAGGGGAAGTTACTCCTCCCCCAGAAATTTTCAAAGCAAGATTTTTATCACTATCGATCTGTGTAAATTTACCGATTCTTTAAAGATTGTTTAGAGGCAAGTTTTCAGTCACGGAAAGTGTCAATTCCGGTACCGTAATAAGGGACGGGCGCTAGGCAAAGGGGGGGGGGGGGTGGGAGCAACAGCCCTCTCCTTGAGGATACATTTCTTTCTCAGCATTTCTATTACTCATCTCACTGAAAAGTATGAAGAATGTGATTTTTTTCAGCGCGCTTCGCCCGCACCCATTATGAATACTAGATCTCCCATTCTTAAAATTTTTGTTCCAAAGCCCCGGGAAACCCTAAAAATAATCCATTCTCCCCTCCTTCCTCAAGACATCATCATTATCGATCCCATCTGACTGTTGAGTCTCATAGAGTAAGAATGCAATTGAAAAACAGTCACATTGTGGTTTTTGTGATATGTTAATTGCCCACCTTATGTAATGTGAAGTTAAAGCTAAAATGCATCATATCTAATACCTACAATTTCGTAAATACCCAAGAACTTCCGGGGGCCTTCGCCCTCTGGACCCCCACCGGGACTCTGCCCATGGACCCGGCCAGGGGCCCTACGGCGGGCCTCCGGACCCCACGCCATTACGGCGCCGTTTGACAGTCCACCTGGCTTTGCCCCCCCCCCCCACTTTCAGACATCAAATCCCGCCCCTGATAACAGGCTATTTGAAGAATTGCCAAACAGAAGGGTCAAGGAAGTAGTTAATTAGAGGGGTTAGGGGGCAGAGCCCCCAAATTTCGCCCCTAGTTAAAAATTACCATTGTTTTAATGTTTTGGTGCATCTCAGCCCCCCCTTCCATAAGAATAGTTTTGCCCCCTAGAAGCTACCTCGCCAGCCTTCATTACCTTGTCTAGCTACGGGCCTGGGTAAGGTACTGTTAATCCGCACTTAGGTAGCACTCAAGTTAGGATAACTAATTCACACTGACTGTGAGTGCGGGATTATATCGTGGTCGCCTGCCGATGTAAATGATTCCCACTTTTATTTGAGATAAACCTGCGAATTTTTCCACATGTTAATATCGTCACGTAAGCTCCTGAAAAAGTGGTGCCAGCGGAAGAGGGGGCAGGGCGCAATGGTCCCGTAGGGGAAGGCTGGTCCACCCCTTCGGGAAAATTTTCCAATTTTGTCGGGGAGCCCTAATCCGTACGATAAAATATGCAATCCCAATGACCTTCAGTCGCCCCGAATATCTGCTTGATTTTGCTCATAGGAAGGGCATATTTTTCAATAAAGAGCCCGAATTTTCCAATTTACCTTAAAAAAATCCAAACTTTTCAAAATTTCGTCAATGAAACCCCCAAATTTGCAACTTTTTGTAAAACAAAACCAAACATTTTGCCTTCCCCATCCTTTTGTCAACTCATCGCCTTTGTCGAGGCTTTGGATTACTGCCTCCCCCCCCCCCCTCCGTCGGGGAGGTTGGCTCCCCTGTCGGGCAAATCCTGGCACCACCCTGAGCTCCTGTAAGATAGAAATGAATTTATTCATGACTGATTTTGTCCCTGATTTCGTAATTTGTAAGATTTTGTATCGAGATCTCTACTCGCAGACCAAAAAGGACATATCAACGCCAATCGTCAAGTAAAGCCGGACGGATATTAGGCTGCCTAAAAGCCGGACGTTACGGCGAAAGCCAAACGTATCGCCACCTTAACCATGGCCGTACGGGCTGGGGATGGCCGCCCCCCCCCCCGTCCCCAAATGTCATACGCCGGACTAAATCGGGCAAATATTTCGTCTCAGTCGTGCGGAAAATTGGACAGTTATATCACCGCCCTCCCTGAGAACCAGAATGCAAAAATGCATTGAGGTTTCGATGATATATGTTCTATTCCATATAAAGCCATATGATGTCCCATATCTTTCAGTCAATGGTCAAATGCTATCTTAACATGTTGGAAAAAAACAGTTTTGTATTCCTATTTAGTCTTGGGAATTCTTGGGAAATTTTGCTTTTTTTACTTCTGGTGACCCTAGATGACCTTTGACCTCCACCAAAAACAATAGGGTCCATCTTTTCACCATAACACATCCACATACTAAGTATAAAATCTATCCAAGCTTTCTCCCTTGAGAAACTGTGTTAACAAGGTTTTCAGTGTTTGACCCCTGGTGACCCTAGATGACCTTTCAACTCCACCAAAAACAATGGGGTACATCTTCTCACTATAACACATCAATTTACCAAGTATGAAATCTATTCAAGCTTCCTACCTGGAGATATCGTCTTGACAAGGTTTTCAGACATTGACCTCTGGTGACCCCAGATGACCTTTGACCTCCACTAAAAACAATAGGATTCATCTTCTCACTATAAAGCATCTACATACTACGTATGAAATCTATCTAAGCTTCCTACCTGGAGATATCGTGTTAACAAGTTTTTCAGAGTTTAACCCCCGTGACCCCAAATGAACTTTGACCTCCACCAAAAATGATAGGATTCTTCCTCTTACTATAACACATCTACATACAAAGTATGAAACTTATTCAAGCTTCCTACCTTGAGATATTGTGTTAACCAGGTTTTCACCCCTGGTGACCCCAGATGGCCTTTGAACCCCACCAAAAATAATAGGGTTCTTTCTCTACCTATAAGGCATCTACAAAGTATGAAATTTATCTAAGCTTCCTACCTGGAGATAGCAGGTTAACAAGGTTTTCAGGGTCTGACCCCTGGTGACCCCAAATGACCTTTGACCTCCACCAAAAGAAATAGGGCTCTTCCTCTTACCATAACCCATTTACATATAAAGTATGAAATTCATCCAAGCTTTGTAACTCAAGATATTGTGTTAACAAGATTTTCAGGGTTTGATCCCCGGTGACCCCAGATGACCTTTCACCTCCACCAAAAATAATAGGGTTCTTCCTCTTACCATAACGCATCTACGTACAAAGTATGAAATTCATCCAGGCTTCCTACCTCGAGATATTGTGTTAACAAGGTTTTCAAAGTTTGACCCCCGGTGACCCCAGGTGACCTTTGACCCCCGCCGAAAACGAAAGGGTTCTTCCTCTTAATATAGGGCATCTATGTACCAAGTTTGAGTACTGTCAGAGCTTCCCTTCTTGAGATATCGTGTTAACAAAGTTTTCAGGCTATGACCCCCGGTGACCCCAGATGACCTTTCACCTCCACCAAAAATGATAGGGTTCTTCCTCATACCATAACGCATCTACGTACAAAGTATGAAATTCATCCAGGCTTCCTACCTCGAGATATTGTGTTAACAAGGTTTTCAAAGTTTGACCCCCGGTGACCCCAGGTGACCTTTGACCCCCGCCAAAAACGAAAGGGTTCTTCCTCTTAATATTGGGCATCTATGTAACAAGTTTGAGAACTGTCAGAGCTTCCCTTCTTGAGATATCGTGTTAACAAAGTTTTCAGGCTATGACCCCCGGTGACCCCAGATGACCTTTCACCTCCACCAAAAATGATAGGGTTCTTCCTCATACCATAACGCATCTACATATAAAGTATGAAATTCATCCAAGCTTCCTACCTCAAGATATTGTGTTAACAAGGTTTTCAGAGTTTGACCTCCAGTGACCCCAGGTGACCTTTGACCCCCACCAAAAAACAATAGGGTTCTTCCTCTCAATATGGGGCATCTATGTACCAAGTTTGAGTACTGTCAGAGCTTCCCTTCTTGAGATATCGTGTTAACAAAGTTTTCAGGCTATGACCACGGGTGACCCCAGATGACCTTTCACCTCCACCAAAAATGATAGGGTTCTTCCTCATACCATAACGCATCTACATATAAAGTATGAAATTCATCCAAGCTTCCTACCTCAAGATATTGTGTTAACAAGGTTTTCAGAGTTTGACCTCCAGTGACCCCAGGTGACCTTTGACCCCCACCAAAAAACAATAGGGTTCTTCCTCTCAATATGGGGCATCTATGTACCAAGTTTGAGTACTGTCAGAGCTTCCCTTCTTGAGATATCGTGTTAACAAAGTTTTCAGGGTACGACCACGGGTGACCCCAGATGACCTTTCACCTCCACCAAAAATAATAGGGTTCTTCCTCATACCATAACGCATCTACATATAAAGTATGAAATTCATCCAAGCTTCCTACCTCAAGATATTGTGTTAACAAGGTTTTCAGAGTTTGACCCCCGGTGACCCCAGGTGACCTTTGACCCCCACCAAAAAACAATAGGGTTCTTCCTCTCAATATGGGGCATCTATGTACCAAGTTTGAGAACTGTCAGAGCTTCCCTTCTTGAGATATCATGTTAACAAAGTTTTCAGGCTATGACCCCGGGTGACCCCAGATGACCTTTCACCTCCACCAAAAATGATAGGGTTCTTCCTCATACCATAACGCATCTACATACAAAGTATGAAATTCATCCACGCTTCCTACCTCAGGATATTGTGTTAACAAGGTTTTCAAAGTTTGACCCCCGGTGACCTTTGACCCCACCAAAAAACAATAGGGTTCTTCCTCTCAATATGGGGCATCTATGTACCAAGTTTGAGAACTGTCAGAGCTTCCCTTCTTGAGATATCATGTTAACAAAGTTTTCAGGGTATGACCCCGGGTGACCCCAGATGATCTTTCACCTCCACCAAAAATGATAGGGTTCTTCCTCATACCATAACGCATCTACATACAAAGTATGAAATTCATCCAAGCTTCCTACCTCAAGATATTGTGTTAACAAGGTTTTCAAAGTTTGACCCCCGGTGACCCCAGGTGACCTTTGACCCCCACCAAAAACAATAGGGTTCTTCCTCTCAATATGGGGCATCTATGTACAAACTATGTTTGAGAACTGTCAGTTTCCCTTCTTGAGATATCGTGTTAACGAAGTTTTCAAGGTTTGACCCCCGGTGACCCCAGATGACCTTTCACCTCCACCAAAAATGATAGGGTTCTTCCTCTTACCATAACGCATCTACATACAAAGTATGAAATTCATCCAAGCTTCCTACCTCAAGATATTGTGTTAACAAGGTTTTCAGAGTTTGACCCCCGAGGACCCCAGGTGACCTTTGACCCCCACCAAAAACAATAGGGTTCTTCCTCTCAATATGGGGCATCTATGTACCAAGTTTGAGAACTGTCAGAGTTTCCCTTCTTGAGATATCGTGTTAAAGAGCAAAGTGTCACAAACACACACACATACACATACACACATACATACACACACACGCCATCATGAATGCATAGGTTTCTCTTATCATCGAAACCAAAAACAGTCCCGTACGGCCATGACCCTAACTCAAGCGTACTTACAGAAGATTATGTTTAGCCTCATGGAGCCGAGTTTTCAAACCACGTTATTAAATATTTAAGCCACACATGAAACTATCATTTTCGTCACTTTTCATGACAAACAGAGAAACACCGACAAGTCGTATCCGATGCTTAAATACGAAACTTTATTTATCCAGCGTGAAGTACAAACTTATTTCAGTAAAAGCTCTACTGGAAACTTCAAACTTCAAAAACGTAAGTGAAGATTACTATAAAGTTTGAAACAGCGTGTTTAAAGGGAGGCAGAGCCAGGGGACCGGACCCCCCCCCCCCAACTAACCCACCTCCGTGGCCAGTCGGGGGAAAACCATTCAGTTTTCATGCAACAGCAACAAGATGAGATTTCATTACAAAGTGAGTAAATGAAAATTCTCTAACGCACTTAAAAGAGTCAATAAGTAGATGCACAATTTTAGTGGCAAGTTTCTATTTTAGAAATTTAGAACGCGATCTCTTGCAGTCTCGGGATTTGGGGATGCCAGATTTTCTCCCCGTGGGTGGAAACGACAGCTTTGTAGGCTACACAGGTTAAAGAATGTCATATGGCAAAAACAATGACTGTATGTGTAGTAATAACTTCGTCTTAGTGGCTTAGAATGCAGTTTCCTGCAATCTGGGGCATTTGAAAGTTTTGTCAAATTTTCGGACCTCAGTCCTCACCTCGGTCCGGCCGAGGTCGGCTTTGGTCCCGTTCAGGAACCATCCCAATCACAATTTCTTGCCCACCACCATCTTCCTTGTGCAATTAAATTAATGCACCTGAAATAATATTTCTGCTCAGGAGTGTAGCGTGTTGAAAGTAATAAACGTGTAAATTACTCTACCCAATGTATTCATCTATGCCGAGAAAACCAACTCTTTAATGGGGAAAAATAAAATCAAGAATTTTTCATTTCATAGATGTTTTCGAACTCCATTTGATGGCTTCTAATTAACTTGTACTAAAAATTATTACCATCGAATTTCACGAAATCTGAAATGAAATAAAACCTGTAAAATAAAGCCTCTGAAAGTTTCGGCGGTCTTATCATGCTATATTGCAGGAGCTTCCGGGGGCTTCGCCCCCTGCACCCACATCGGGGCTCTGCCCCTGGACTGCGCCAGGGACCCTAACGCAGACGTGGACCCCACGCCTGCAAACTCGTGCTTCGCACTCATGGTGCAATTTTGACACTCGATCTCGTTACACAAGTCCTCCATATCAGTCGGAGCAATCACACTTTGTACCCCCCTTCCCACCTTCGAAATACTACAGTACAGCTGGTTTGAAATAAAACTTGACGAAAGCCATCTTGTATAAAACTGGGTGACTCTTCTACTGAGAAGAGGCTATGGATTATGCAAATGCTGTAAATAGAACCGAGTTCTCTATGACGGTGGTCTGGATGATTGTCTGCATTCCATTAAATAATTAATTTGCGAGCTTGAGGTTCATACATGAAAGGACATGATAATTAGACCTACTTGAGATAAATCCGTACCCGGCAAAACGTTCCCTTTAAAGTTGTCTCAAATGCTGTTGCTCTCTGACATTTTCAAAACTGCGTGTGATATTATCACGTGTTCCATTTCACACCACCAAAAGCCATGTTTAGTACACTTGCCCTCTAAAGAGTCAAACAAATACAACATGCTTTTGGCATTACCAAGACGAAATAACCACATAAGTGAAAAACACTCCGTCATCCAAACGTACATACTGACGGACACATGCAAAGATACATCTCTGTCAGACGTGGGTCTTAATCAGGCATTTAAACTTTTATGTTAAAGTCGCTATCCAATGGAGGTTTACTTCCCCTGTACTTAAGTGATATAAACCCCCAATGATGGCAGTTTCTTGCGTCTTGCAAGGTTCTCCACCCGATATCACAGTTTTTTCCTATACCTTGGAGGTCGAAGGTTCACTCACATAATATTGCCCTGTTCTGAGAGTGTTCAAAGAAATCGCAGGTTCTTAGTACGCGTTTCGCATACGTGTGCGGAGGAGAAGAAACCTTAGATCGATGAACCCGAAGGCGGCCAACGTGTCAGGGGAAGGTCACTGTATGCGACGTCGATCACAGAACTTCTATTTACCGAGTTACAGTAACAGCACAGGATGTTAATTTGCGACAACTGATCAACAAAATGAGTCAAGCTGCTGCAAGTATATTGTTACCTCAACTATGAAAATATGGGACATTACTAGCAGTCAAAGAGGTTATACAAATGACAGACCTATACTCATACTGTCCACCACTACTACAACCCATTGTACAGCTCATCAGTCCTAGAGCCCATTCATTAACATTCCACTTAGAACTGTACAGTATACGTAGCCATGGGTTTTAGGCAGAGTTGTAATAGAGTCACTAGATTCGTGACTCGAGTCACCAATTGTCAAACTTTTAAGTAACTCGAGTCGAGTCATGGACTCGAGCCACTGTACTATCTCAATGGGGAAATTACTCCTGAATTCTGTCGAGTCACTATCATTTTGAGAAGTGACTCGCGTCCTGACTCTTTACAACACTGGTTTTAGGACCAATCAGCTGTAGTAACAATGGGATGTTTGAGTGTGGCAGGCTCCATGGGGTATATGACTAATGGATTGTTTTCTCCGTTATTTGCTGTGTAGCCAATTAATGGAATGCAATACTGTTAAGGAGTCTTTCAAATATACATATTTAACCTCACATGTTCAGGCTGATATAAAACTTTCTTTCATGAAAAATGCCCACACAAACACAAAAATAAATACTTTATTCCGTAATACTCTTTCTATGGTTCTGCCATTAGAAGAATTAACATACAAAACTTCACCATTACACAGAGTATTTAGAAAGCACTGCTATCACAGATATCATGACAAAAGATATCATCAATCGTTTAGCTGAGAGGAAACCTAGTGTTGCTAAGGATTGCTGACCACAAAAGCCTTCCAAGGTTTTCATATTACTTCGCCATCGTTTACGTGTTCCTCTTTTGGTCACTCTTATATGAAGTCCACTCAGTAAGTAGATTCTGATGTATCTAATTCATCATTCATCTACAGCTTCCTCTCTAATTATTGCACCATGTAATTACCGCCACTTTGATACCGAACATACCTAGCAGCAAAACACCTTGATATAATTTAACTGAAAATAGCTTTAGGCCAAATTCAAATTAATTAAAAAGGAAAACCTCTTTATATCTTTTTACACTCTGTATACAGCAAGACAAGAAATATCAAAATTTTCAAATACCAAATACAGTAATACAAACAGCTAAGTCTTAAATCATCTGAAAGTTTCTTGGAATTTCAGTTGAAGGAAAAAGGAACATTTTAATCTTAGAGTACATAATACCTAATACCAATCTTTTGACTTTTAAAATATATATTTTTCATAATAATAAAGATAAGGTATTTCATTGTAAAAAGAATATACAGGAAGAATTAATTACACTTAAAATTTTTTAAAGAATATAATATTCACTATATTCTGAAGCTGCCATTTAAATTTCAGGTTTTAGAAAAAATTCCATTTTATGAAAAATTAATGACAGACATGAATATTACATTGATGTAAAACAGATTACACAAACTTTCTTCTGCATTACTACATATTCCTAAAGCCATCTGGTTTAACTCTTTCATATAATATTAACCAATAATCTGCCAAAGTGGACAACAGCAGGTATCAATCCACTGGGGCACATCAGAGATCAACAACAAGTTGACTGACTGGAGGATAAGGAAGAGCAATGTTCTCTTTCTTATTCTAGCTTTCAGACAAAAATACTGTAAGACACGGGAAAACTAATGCAGGCTTTCCAGTCCTCTCAGATGAAGAAGAAAATATCAATATTCAGAATACAAAAGGATGTAAGGAGGATTCTTTTAACCAAAAGACAGACTTAAGAGGGGGGTTTTTATTCATCACAACTCACCAATCTCGACAACATGACTCCTTACGACAATTTCAAGAATTTTGATAAGCCAGTTTATGCATTTTCCAGTAAAAATGTTGAAAAAAGTTGGAAAAAGTATAATACCATAGATTTTCCACTAACAATCATCCTTCTCCATGTAGTCAGTAACAACACAAACCAGCATATTTGGAAAAACATGAAATATGACGCTGAAGTAAAACAAAGTTCAATTTTAAAGTATTGCAGTTCCACATCACTGTAGTGATTTATAGTGAACCTAAAGTGTATTTTAGTAACCTTCCAATCTCATCTTTTTATACCTACCCAGTAGTTTGCCTTAAGGAATAAACAAAGATTCAATGATTTCCTTAAAATCACAAGCTAACATCCCCATTCTTTTTCAAGAAAAAACAGAAAAACAGACAAAAACATCATTGATATTATTTGTTGATAAGATAGCCCTAGGCCAATCTACAGATCTACCTAGCTTCAGCAAAATCAGGTTCCCTAGATCCTCCACAGGGAGGCTAGCTGACCTGGCTATTGTCTTCTTTAGAATCATTTTGCAACGGACCTCTACCCTTATGAATTAGTGAGTTCCATCATTCAGACTCACCATGCATTGCAGTTAAATGTGCTGTATGGACAGAGCAATTTTGTAAATTGTGACATATACTGCTTTGAGCTTTCAGTGACTGATTCTTTTCTTACAACTCCAAAACGTCCCCACACTCGAACTTTTCCACTAACAACAAGAGCCCAATGGGCACTGTGGTTCCTCGCTGAATGTAATGAAACTGAGCCAACTACTGAATGAACCAGTATTTCTGTTGATTCACAAAATCTGCTCTGTAGACAATGCACATCTTGTGTTAACACATTCAAGCATAAATAAATTGTTCTGAAGAAATACAGCCTACAGGCACTTCACAGGGGATATCAACACAGACAGTATACAGTTACAATTTGTTTTATTCAATTAAAGCAATCACAATTCATGCACGCTCAATGGTATCTGATCCAAATGATCAGTAGCTTGGTTCTCTTTATAAAACTAACAACCCATAGAAGCATTTAATTAATCAATTCTAATTTCCAATTCCTGCAAGCTCACATGTCCTAATCTAAGGACAAATGTTGTCTGTCTAGTGAACTTTCACAACAGTCCTCTGCTTTGTGGGCAGAGAATCTTCTGCAATATTAAAAAGTAGTACTTGATGCACATTTTCATAATGGCAGGATTATGGATTAAAACCATAATACCAGAATTTCAATTAAAATTGAGATACTTGGCATCTCTGAAAGATGTCCCACATCTTTCAGTCAATGATACAGTTTTGTGCTTGTATTTTTTGACTTTAGGAATTCTTGGGAATTTGCTTTTTGGCAACTCTGACATCCAACAAATCTCATATGGGTTTTCTGCTAGATTTAATGCAACACCTCAAAGCAAAAATCTATTCAAGCCTCCTACACTGAGATATAGAGTTGAAAAGGTTTGCAGAGTTTGACCTCCAGTGACCCCAGATGACCTTTCGTCTCCACCAAAATTTTTTCCCCACCATAAGGCATCCACTAAGTATGAAATTTATCCAAGCTTCCTACCTTGAGATATTGTGCTAACAACAAGGTTATCAGTTTTTGACCCTTGGTGACCCCAGATGACCACTGACCTCCACCAAAAACTGTATGGCACAGCTTCTCACTATGGTGGATCTATATACCAAGTATGAAATCTATCCAAGATTTTTCATTGAGATATTGCGTTAACAAGGTTTTCAGTATTTGACTCTCAGTGACCCCAAATGACCTTTGACCTCCACCAAAAATGACAGGATTCATCTTCTCACCATAAGTCATCCACATACCAAGTATGAAATCTATCCAAGCTTCCTACCTTGAGATATTGTTTTAACAACAAGTTTTCAGTGTTTGACTGCTGGTGACCCCAGATGACCTTTGACCTCCACCAAAAGCTACAGCATTCATCTTCTCTCCATAATGCATCTACATACCAAGTATGAAATTTATCCAAGCTTCCTACCTTGAGATATCGTGCAAACAAGGTTTTCGGTCTTTGACCCCTGGTGACCCCACATGACCTTTGACCTCCACCAAAAACAATAGGGCACACCTTCTCACTATGACAGATCCATATACCAAGTTTCAGTTTAGTCCAACTTTCCCTTGTTGAGTTACAGCGTACCGAAGCAAGTGTCACACACACACACACACACACACACGCACACACACACATACACACACACACACGCCAAGCTGACTACATAGGTTCCTTTTGCTAACGCAAGGAACCAATAAAGGTATCTTAAAATACCAATTCTCTCAAAACTTCAATCCACATTTGATGTTGAAAATGATGAGTGTATGGCAAAAATTGTATGTACTGTCATAGCATTACTGTCCACAGTCTCAATCGTTGGTACAACTAAATTTCACTTTTTTCAAGAAAGCATGGTAAGTCTGACATGTCGGACTCATTTGTTCTTAAAAATACATTTATCAACATAACAGTGGGACACAAATAAGACAATCCTTTAGGATAAGATTACATATCAACTGTAGAACTGTGGTATCCATTCAATAATAGAAAAGTTGTTATTATGACTCTGGACTATCCAGGAGACCTTCCTCTTCAATTGCTGATCTCTTCATCTTTTTCACTTGAACTTTGTATCTATGCAACTTGGAACATGTTGCTAATAGAATGCAAGTTTCTATGACAACCCCAATGATGAATAAATCGATGATACCTGTCAAAAAAGTAACAAAAATCAGAGTAGCCACATTGCAGAACCTCAAACTTGTCAAACTTCAATCCAATCCAACATTTGTTGTAGAAAGGTAATATGTCGAGTGGCAGTTTGGTATGTATTATTCCATGAACCGTAAGCAAACATGGAACCCAGTAATATGAGGGCTCAATTTTTAGGCCTTACTAAAAGCTAGCTTGCCTGATACTTATGTACAAGTAATCAGGAACAAGGGCAACAAAGTTTCCTTTTGATGGAGGATCCTGAGTGACCTCTGAAAATTTGGAAACTTCAAATGACAATTATCATCAAGATTTCTGGCACCAAACAAACATATGTAGTACATACTAGTATTTAGAAGTATGAATCTTTGAAATGCAACTGTGAACAACCCCAACGCCCACAGATCTTCCATAAGTTTTAGCACAAAATGTTAAATACATCTACTAAGTTTCATGTATACATCCACCTAACTTTGCAAATTTGACATCAAATGACCCCTAATGACCTCAAACTGACCTTCAATATTTCTGGCACCTACTGTTATACATTCCAGGTTTTACATATAAAATCGAACATAACTGCATATTTGAACTCCAGTGACCCCTGATGACCTCGAAAATGCCTTCAGATTTTTCAGAGCCAAATGGTAACTACATCTACCCAGTTCGGGTGTAATCCTAATTTAGGTTACAAAGTTATTAGAAATCAATGATTTTGACCTCAAATGACTCCTTATGACCTCTAAATGGCTTTCACATTATTTAGCATTACAAACCAAGTTTGTAAAAGGCTATATATATGAGCAAAGTACATTTTAATAGCACATGCAACCAAAGCCAGAAGGTTCAGTAATTTATGCCAAAAGGAAATAATTTTAAGTATTGTTGTCTCAAATTGACACACTTCTCACTGTGGCCTTACTCCTTTTCATTAAGGTACAGAATGTTTAAGATCCATAAGCAAGTTGATCAAGCAGATTAATGTCATGTTAACATAGTCACAAATCAGCTTCTTGCATCTAGGTAGTTCGTTAGATGAGGTTTTATGGCTCAGTTTTTAACCAATTGGTTTAAGTCAGGCCTGCCACAGCCTGTTTCCAGTTGTGGCTCACTGGCTTGTTTTCCCTACTCCATTGCTTATGCTGAGCTCCAAACACAATGGCAGTAGGTTCCATTTTTAAAGTCTTCAGTACGACCCGGCCAGGAGTCGAACCCTAGACGTTCCTGCTGCAAGTCGGGTGCTCTAACCACTTAACCATGCAGTCAGTCTTTCTTGCATCTAATTTTTGACACTAAAGTGGACATAATGCAAAAGTATTTTCCTCTTTGATATTTATAAACATGCTGAAAAACATTTCACTTCAGTTCGACACTTGGTGACCTAAAGTGACCTTGAAAATCTGTTGAAAAACGATGGGGTCCTTCAACTTATTGTGGAGCTCTCACATACTATGTATGATTCATCAATATTTTCCATTTTGGATATCATCTTTACAACCCATTGGGCACTAGACTGCTGGAAAGGGATCACCACACTGTACCACCTGTACAATTCAACACATGCTAAAAATGATTTCACTCTCACGCATTGTCATGAAGTGTATCCGACCAACACAAAACAATTAAAAATGAACCAAAAAATGATTTTTAGAATTGTGCTTCCATTTAAAGTAAGGGATGTAATCATAATGGTATGAAGGGCCCTAAAAATTCCCAGGTTAAGCTTAGAGTCTAATGACCTTTACAAGATCATTTGAAAATCTGCTCTCTAGGCAGACTGCCATGTCTTTGATGCCAGTGGCATTCAGATCACATCTGAAAGTCACTTGTTTGAAACGTAACCTTGTGTATTACATAACTACTTCATCAAGAGTAATAGAAGAAAGTAGTGTGGATAATTTGATTCCCAGAGTCACATTTCCTGCTATCTTCTTTAAGAGAGTGTTAAATTGCTTTTGGCAGAAAAACTTCAGATGGCAGTGGTATCAAAGGGCAAATTCTGAAATGTGCACATTGAAAGGGGGGGTGGGGGGGGGAGGGGGGGGGTGAAGTCATCATTGATCCATGTATGTTTTCGTACAACAGGTAAATGACCACGGTTCTTATAGCCATTCTCTAAATTTTTAGAGTACATAGTTAAAGGGAGAAGAAACAGTACATATTCCAATCTTGAGAGAATGATAGAAAATGGACAATCCCGGAGCAACAATTTGGAGTCATCCAAATTGGTGATGGAGCTGAGAGGGATATTTACCTAGAAAACAAGGCGTGAGGCAGCACATGTGTAGTCATAGTTATCATGAGTGTGCTTGAGTAGAGTTTCCCCATGACTATCTTAAACTCAATGGGTGACTTTCAGACTGGGCCCTACAAAATGGAGTCTTTACACTTTCATTAGTGTATCACATTTCCTTCAGGTTGCTGAAGTGGTTGCCAGCAAGGGGGCCAGTCAAGTCGCCCCCCAGCAAAGTCGCCCCTCACAAAGTTGCCCCCTAACGAAGTCGCCCCCTTGGCCAACAAAGTCGCCCCTTAGCAAAGTTGCCCCTTACAAACTCGCCTTCTGACAAAGTCATCCCCCGATGAAGTCGCCCCTTGACAAAGTCGCCCCCTCAGTTCAACTTAAGTCACCACCCGGCAAAATTTCATCAAAAAAGATTCAAGTAAATTAATAATAAACCAAAAGATAATCATTCAGTCTATGTTCATGCACCATTTATGTGCAATAGGCCTACTTACGTATGTCTCGGTAATACTACAGTGCATACGTACGTACGTATGTACGTACAGGGATATAGAATCGCGTACTATATTCCCATACCTACTGTACTTACGTACTCCCGCATTTTGTAGGAAACTGATCGACTGATCGACAGCGTTCAAGCGATATATGTACACTTTTCACAGAATTGTCACCAAATTTACACCTCTAATTGAACGTTAAGTAACATTCAGTATAAAAAAAGTTAATGTTTAAGTAATTAAAATTACAGAATTAATTTTTCTAAACTTCAAAGAAGGAAAAAAGTTGCAATTAGATGTCAGTTGGTTTCAAAAACACTGTAGGCTATGTGTAAGGCAACAAAAGTGCTTAGGCACTTCATAACAGCTAATAAAAACGATTACTGTATCTTTGTATCTATTATAAGGCCTATTAACGTGTTTAAGAAATTTTGTTGTGACCACTGAGGGGAGACTTTGTCGAGGGGCGACTTTGTCAGGGGGCGACTTTGTCAAAGGGCGACTTTGTAAGGGGCGAGTTTGTTAAGGGGCGACTTTGTTGGCCAAGGGGGTGACTTTGTCAGTGGGCGAGTTTGTGAGGGGCGACTTTGTAAGGGGCGACTTGACTAGCAACAGCCAGCAATATTCTCTTAAAAGCCCACAGAGATGGGTTTTGTGAGGCCATGTGACGAGCACAACAGTACCTCTGTTTAAAAGGGCAACAAATAGGTTGCTAAAAATGATTTGAATGATGTTTAAGTAGGATATTGCACACTACCTAACCCAAACCTCTGCACCTTATATACAATTCAAGTACACTGTACATAGAAACTGCACTGTAGCAGAATGTACCAAGCAAAATATCAAACCAAGAAAATATTTTTCAGTGAAGAATGATGAGTGTACTTCAATGGTGGCATTATCGTAAGGGGCTGGATACTTACCCTTCATACCATCTCTGCAGTGCCCCCTCCCCAGCAGTGATCCTTTTTCCTAAGCTTCCTTCTTTTCCAACTAAGCTTATGAGTAGATTGAGGAAAGAGAGGTGGCAGGGTGAAGACCAATTTTAAAACAGCGCTGTAGCTAACAGAGTGTGAACTTACCACGAAGAACTGATGGTTGTTCTGGCGTTTTATAGTCCGCTAACACATGTTTCACATTCTCAAGGGAGCCATTATGAGGAGCAGGTTCCAGTTTCATGATATGACACATGATTGAGTAAAGGTCCACTGTATTAAATGGTTCAGCATGAGTATGGCCCTTCTTGAATGCTGGTCCTCTGGCAACGAAGAAGGGCCACATTTTTGGATCATCATTACCATATCCATGTTCCCCTATTGTTTCTGTAAAAAAGGAAAAGCAACTGTATTTACTGACCTTGTATCTAGTAATCATTTCATATCAATCACATGTGGCAACCTCAAGGCAATATTGTACTGGGAATACCCTAGGTATTTACAATGCTCAGTAAAAATAACCAGGAACTCTTAATTGTAAGTCTGTGCACATCTAAAACATGCATGACTTCAGAGGGCTGTTGTACTGTCACTGAATAGTTTTTTAGGCTACTGTTTTTGAGTGTATTTCTGAAGATGAAAGGACATTGTCCGCATCAGATTCTTGAAGTTCTGTAAAGTCTCACAATTTTACCTAGAATCTTTTTCTAGGGCACAAAATCACACACTTGCTCTAGTCATCAGTGACTTGTTAACCGTCAGAAAGAGGATATATTTGACAGAGGATTATTTACAATTCTTAAGTAAAAGCTGGATTGGGGACGAGATGAGGTGGGGTGGGGTGAGGTGAGTTGATGTGATGTGATGTGGTGTGAAGTGAGATAAGGTGAGGAAAGGTGAGATAATATGAGAAAGGCTACAGTTACTGTTTTACCTAAGAACGTGGGCAAAATAGTCTGACCAGAAAAGGAGGGAGTGATTTTGCCCAATGTAATAACCATTACAGCACCTTCAAATAGCATGCTACCAAGTAGTTGCTGTACACATGTAACTACACAGTAGTATACATAGCTGTAAGTTGGAAAGTATAGCACAAAATCGCCCGAAAAATGGGTTCTGCACTTAAAGGGAAATATTGCATTTGTTTTACAGAAAATTGTCATATTTTTCAATCCAATATTAATAGATACAGAATGATAGACAATTCAAAATAAGGCAGTATGGTAGCCTTCTTTTCAAGAAATAAAGCTCTCACAGGAAGTAATTCGGTTATTTGTTGCACAAAAGTAATTTGTTCACCCAAACTTTCAAAAATTCAAATGATGCAACATCTGTGGCTCTTGTAATGCATTACTTTGAGAAGATAAAGTGATTGCTAGAGTTTATTGGTTAGACTGAATGGTTTGATAATGATTTAGGGTATTTTCTTTGCATACTATGTTGGTGCATTTTAAACACAATATTTCCCTTTAATCTGGGGGCCGCAGCCCTCCCCCACCATACTGTATACACCTAAATCCAGTATCCTGTCTCTTGGCAATATCATTGAATCACTTATTGAAACTCACTCTCCCAGTATGGCTCCTCTGATTTGTTCTGGGCTACATTCCACCCTTTATCAGCCACCAGCAGGATTGGTGGTATCCGATCGTTATTTCGGTAGTGGTACTTCTCAGGTATTGTGTCCTTTGTACAAACAGTCAAATTATTTGCTCTTGTAAGATTGTTGACAATATCTTGTGTTTGTGAAACTGAAAGAGAAACAAAACAAGTGTTCTATATAATACCTCATGTGATATATGTAAATTTAGCACCATCTTCAAACATGCGGCTAATTTTGCCTTTACTAATATGGTGCATCTTCTACGAACTCAAAATCTAATCGTGCGCCTGTCTGGGTGGGTTTTTTGAATTAGTTTATTAGAGCATGAGTAATCCTCTCACACCTAGCTCTCCCCTCTTCTTTGCAATGAAAAGGCTCCATCTAATCTCAAAAAATAGCAAAGTAGTTCTACTGGTTGATAAGAGAGTTGTGGTCAATAGTGCCTTAGAAGCTTGTTTGCTCAAGAGATTAGAGTACAGGTAACAACTCTGGAGACAGGTGGAGAAGAGCTGCAGAGGTGCAACATATGGCCAATGGGTCGTCTAGTGACATGAAAACCATATATCCTAAAACATATATTGCAAATTTACAGAATTTTACAGTATTTGTTTTGACTTTAAATTCAACAGTGGTCTCAGCTCAAGTAGGCTCTGGATAGGCAATTTGCTATATTTCCATACCCTTCATGCATTTTAACTACTGACATCATGTTATGAGGAATTAAATTGGATCTTATTTTTAGAGAACAATATAATGGGTTGTGACTGTGAGGAGATGACATCACTTCTGTTTACATAAAGTTCACTTTGGCTAGCAAATTCAATTGCTTATATCCCAGCATGACACATAAATACCTATTCAATTTTCACAAGAATGATTACATATGGATAATGTTCTATACATTACAGAATTTTTGGTTTCACCCCTATCTTTTTAGCATTCAAAAATATTACTGGACATGGTCTTATCACTACTGGCACAACTTCTCAGTGCTGATCAAACGGTAAGGGTTATCATTCCTCCAGTCACAAAATGTATACATCTTCTTTGGATTCTATAAAACAAATTGATGGACTCATATACTTTACTGTACATAGATGAAATTTGCCAGTTCAAAATATCAACAAAGGATCCCACGCTGGGCTGGATTTTTAAGTCATCTAGTTGCCCGTCGGTACCAAAATAAATTTGTGACGACAACTTAAAGTAACACGATGGTTGCCGCCAAAAAAACCAAATTTCATGAAAGAAGAACCACTGACAACTTGAAAATTTCCTTTTGGTTTACTAAATTTTTTCTCGGGCAACCAAAATAAAAAGGACGACAGGTCTTAAAATGAGGCCTAAGTATTTCATGCATGATAAGGTAATTATATCATAGCATCAGATCTATTGGAAACCACTCTGTTAATGTTCAGTTAGTATTGTAGACATGGACTTTGTATGGACAATACAATTTCCTTTAAAACATGACGAAAATACTAAAATATGTAATTTAGGCTCTTTCAAAAGTTTACAACAAATTCCAAAACAGCATTTGTGACCCACAAAATGCCTTTTCAATAAGCTCAATCCTTTGGACAGAGGATAATTTATACTTGACATACTAAAAAAAGATACAAAAAGCCTTATCTCTGATCTTACTGACAACATACATTTGTCCATTACACATTTACGACCTGAAGTAACCCCAGAAGGACATATTGTATTTGAGAATAAGCTTCCCCCTAAGACTATGCAACAGCATTCTATATAGTTAACCAGCAAGACAGCCCATGAAATGTTCTCACAATTACCCATTAAACATTGAACATATGATTCTGTTTCATTATGCAATGATATGGTGTTCTTACTTCGAGTTTTCATTTTACAAATTTAAAATGGCAAACCTCTCTTAAAATGACCCTTACCATTGTGAGGAAATATTGAATAGACAGGATTATCTTGGAAACCCAAGTAGAGTGAAGGATCAATGTACTCATTGAGAAACACAGTCTGCTTGGGATACATTTTTCTTTGTCCATGGTCAGCAACGAACATAATGTTTATGACATCATAAAGGTTACTCTCTTTCAATTTCTTTACTAGATATCCAACCACGGCATCCATTTCTTCTATAACACCATCTACCTCAGGTGACTCAGGACCATACTTATGACATGCATGATCTACTTCGTGATAGTAAATCATCCCAAAATTTATAGCACCACTGGCAAATAGTTCCACAATCATGTCCACACGTTCTTCGTTTGTGGTGTCATTTATGTACGTATTGGTAGTGAAGTTGGCTACCATACCATTATATGACACTGTCATGGCAAAAGGAAAGTTGAGAACACCACTCACGCCACCCTGACGTTGATTTATTATCCAGATCGGCTCTGCATTCCCCCATAGGATAGGATCTTCACTCTGACTGACGATGGCGATTATAGGTTTGTCTGGATCAATCTTTGGTTCATACACATGGTTGTTTACCAGCCCGTGGGATTCAGGATACAAACCTGTCAAAATAGTGTACCAATTCGGGGCACTCTTTGTGGGAAAGACATTTACCAAATGTTGTGCTCTCACACCATTTTCAATAATGTAATCAAAGTTTGGAGTCTGAGCCCTGTTAAGGAAATCCCATCGAAAAGAGTCCATTCCTACCACAAGAAGTAAGGAACCCTTCATATGTTCCCCAGCAGAAGTTGCGGTCCACACGCAGATCACAAGTAGAGTGCAGGAGAAGCATCCAGGCAACATGCTGATATCAATTTCACAGCAGTTCTATGAAACATGAAATGTAAGAAAAGACACAAAAATGTCAAGTTTTACAATTACTTCATGAGAAGAAAAAAAAGGCTAAACGAATATAGGCTACTAAAACTGTGAGAAGAGCGTCCACTTCTGGAACTGGCAAAATTGCCAAGACTCTGAAAATCAAATCTGAGGTGAATTTCTACTGTAAATCAAACCTTACAATTCTCAAGGATACTGTACCTTAAAAAATGCATTTTCTCCATGAAATTTTACGGCCTGTTTCATGTTTTATGGTCCAATGTAAAACGGTACAATCCTTCCATAGATTCACAACATGGCAAGTGGCAAGTTAAAGGCTAAAATACAATAAACTATAAGAGATAAAGCTACAGTCTATAACAGTCTGTTACACAGTAATTCGTATCAGGGTACGTTCTGAACTTCTAATAGCCTCAGTCTATAAAAACTACAAGATAATCGCCTAGACTTCTGTACATTTTTCCACAATGCTGACTGACAAAGCTGGAGTACATACTTCAAACTTAAAAAGGTTATCCACTTTTGACCTGTACTGCGCTTTTAGCAATCCAAAATACCGTATGGTTCTGTAAAGTCAACTTAACAGTATGGACGACTCCAAAGCAACTCTTTCTGATATAACTCTAAGTAGTGCAGCACTGAACATATTTTCTGTTTCTCATCTCCCTTTGTACACACACTTATAGTTTTTTTGTGTGGCAGTGCAGATTATCAATAGTAACTGTGAGCACTGTGAAGTACACATACCGGCAATCAGCTTGATTCATCATGAATCCCATAACCACAATATCCGGTACAAACTATGTTTACATTTGCAGACAAAGTTACCCTTGAATAGTTCATGTGATAATGTCCCTGTTTTACCAGCTGTTTGCATGTACACAAAAAGAACTTTATTACAGTAAATAGTTTGACAGCAAGCAACTGCACCGCAATTTGCATTGACAAAATAAAATCACTGCCTGCATCCATGTACTGAGCAGTAAAGAATACAGCAGCATATATACCTGCACTGTGTAGGCTATACAAAAAATCAAAGGTTATGAAGTCTGGAAGTGACAGATGTAATCTTAAAAATCAATCATAAAAGATCAAAGTAAGCTGCCATTATAACATTACATGTTGCATGCATACTACAATAGAGTATGTACTAGGCCTTAAATTATCGTGATATGTGGGCAATACTTTTTTACTACAAAAGGAACGATCTAATTGGCAATTATTACTTTCAAGGAGCTGTTGCATATAATATCAAATATGTTGAGCAATATCCCCACATCTTCATTAATAATATACTTCACAAATTTAATTGACATTAATCCAAGCAATGACTCAACTCTGATTGGTCAAGTCCCCTGTGGGCTGGGGGCTGTAGAATATACCCACGGTATTTCCCACCTGTCGTAAGAGGCGACTAAAGGGAAGGACTTGCACCGTATTTGAAACTTTAACTTTTTATCTAGTTGACACTGTACAACACATGCGTGTTGTGTTGGTGTGTCGTTAAATTTCATCTATCTAACTAATTGGTCAATGACGACTTGCGCAGTCAGGGATTAGTGGTACTCAGTGCGCAGCACAGCAGACAGCTAACACACATTAGTGTGGATGATGGCTTCGTACTTTGTACATGGCGTGATGTAGAGTAGATGCAAAATTTGCTACATACATTAAAATTATGTTTTAGCACCCTTAGACCCCAACAACGAACAGGACTGGATTGGGTCCCATTTTCTTAAGTTCTTCAGTGACGTCACAAATACATGTCACAACAACAAAGTCAGCCATATTGGACTTCAAACTTGTCGTGCGTACCATGTAACCTGTGTTCAAAAGTATTGGATAAAGCTTAAAATGTTAAGTCTTCTCAAAGAATGTTTCCTTCGTGATGGCAAATTTTGTTGCGAAATCTTCAAGGAAAATTACAGGGCCTAGAATTTTATTATTGATTCCTAACAAATGAACATTGTAGAGCTAGATGGGTTTCTGGAATTCTTCAGAAGAAATATTGAACTCCTCTGACTCCACATACTAAATTGCTCAGTGCTCACTTCATATCCAGGCACAGGTAAAACCGGGCCCATTGTGAGGTCACGTGAGGAACCTCTACAGTGGGCCATGTTGTGCTTCCAAATTGCCCCTATTTTTTCATTTTGTGTGTATATCCTTTTCAAAAGTTATGCACTTAGCCTTCTTCAGAGAATTTATAGACTTTCCTGTATGTAAAGTTCATAATGGAAGACATTCAAAGTCATGAAAAAGCCCCTTTGAGAAGGAACTGCCGTTATAAAATTCAGCATGGCCGCTTTTTTAGTTTCTTTTCACGGTAAATTTAAAAGGCCCTACAATCTCATCAATCCAATCATATTTGGAAATATTATCATATCTCTAAATACAATTGGTGATTACACTTTGATTGACATTGATTCAAACATCTTCATTCTGCTTGGTCAATGCTGCCCTTACAAAAATTCCCAACATATTTCCTACAGGAAATCAGTATAGTGTAGGATTTATGTAGGATTTTGGGCACGTAGGAAATATTTTCCTGTAGGAAATAGTTCCCACATAGGAAATAGTTCCCACATAGGAAATCGCTTCCCACATGGACCCTTCCATTTATTGAGGGGGTACTTTTTTGCCATCATCATCTATTAATCATATGAGCATGCACTACGTAGCTGACTGTTGGGGGACCTGTGCATATGGTGTGACATGGCTATGTAAGTTCCAGACACTTAAAGAAGTCACTTTTCCTTTGAGGAAGCAAATGATATGTTCAAGTAATCCATTAAAGCAGAGAAATAGGATGACAAGTGAATGTCAGCATGATTGTAATTGCTTAAGGTTTATGTTGCTAGTCTTTTAAAAATAACTGCAACAGTTCTGCAAGTAACATCCAGTCCTGAGAAAAAATGAACATATCTCTTTTTTGTAGCTAGCATATTCAAACAGCTGCATGCAGTTCACTTGTTACTGCAGTTACAATTTACTGCATAACCTGACAATGTTGTAATATGCATGGTCCAAGTTTTAAAACAGAAAATATAGTCCAAAGAAAAAGCTTCAATTAGGTTATATCCAGTCCATACGTCAGATTCTTCCAGTCTCTAAAGAATGTCCAAAAGAAGCAAAACAGAGAATCAAATGGTTCCACGACACTTTTTACTGCACAGTCTAGAGCTGTTCTACACAGATTATAAACACTGAGTGTCCAATGCATAACCTTCCTTCACTACAACTACAGAGTAACCTGCACTGTACTGCTTCTGCTATGGAGTCTGTTTGAACACTGATGCAATATACCACACTGCTTAAGTACACACATACTATAAGTCAAGTCCATGGCTTCACACAGCATACTGTGCCTGCAGAGGAAGCATTTCAAAAGTCCTTTGTTCTGACACAATAGGCTTTACTGACCAGCCACAATGAACTTCCCTTTGCAGCCACTGCATGAAGTAGATAGTATGTTGGGAATACACTCTTAATTCCTACAGGAATTGGTGAGTCTTTCCTACATAGGAAAGTAGCAACTTCCTACGTAGGAAAACTGAAATTCCTGTAGGAATTTGCTAATTCCTACATGAAATAGCAAATTCTTACATGAACTGGTCTTTCCTATGTAGGAAATAGCAAATTCCTATGTAGGAAAGTTGAAATTCCTACAGGAATTTAATAATTCCTACTGGAAATGGCTTACTTCCTACAGGAAATTAACATTTCCTACAGGATCCCTGCAGGAATTACGCTGGGAATTTTTGTAAGGGTGACGGTATGTGCAGTCATATTCCCAGCTGCTCACATTCAGAGGTGTGCTGCTATAGCCTTGAGCACTTTTAACTCTAACTCTAGCTTGGATACAGCATAGGTCCTTCAGCTGCTGCATATTAGATCTCTAGCTCACAGTTACAAATGAAGTTTTCAGGGGCGATACACAAAGCTGAACAAGATTTTAATGATTGGATAACACTAAGCCTGATCCTGACCCTAACAAAGAGTACAATGAATACAATACAAAGCGATCAACCAATCATCAAGAACCTTGTTAGGCCACTGCCCATCAACCCGATTTAACAGTCAGGAGGCCTCTTTCAGCCTCAAATGACCTTTGTCGACCACCACCAAAACAACTGAATTATTGCACAGTATACAGTGGGCATCCACATACCAACTATGACATTCGTCAAGATCACCCTTTTTGATCTATCTCACTGAAGTTTTTACCATACAATCTCTAGTGACTCCAAATGAACTTTCACCTCCACCAAAAACAAAAGACTTCTTGTAATTAGTATGCAGCATCCAAGTGAGAGAAACCTCAGTTTACAAGCTTTTTCTAGTTTCACCGCCGGCGACCATGCTTCCAAGTAAACGCATCCACATTCCAAGTATGAAAAGCATTCATGATTCCTAACTTGAGATATGTTTCAGAGGTTTCCAGTTTTTGACTGCTGGTGGCCTAAAATGACCTCTGAACTCCACCAAAACAATCTTCATCTCAATGTAAAAAGCTAAACCCCTAGTAGGATAAGTGAAAGAAGACAAAAAACTGAATGACAAAAAACAAAAAATAAGTGCTAACATGGGAGTCGAACCCGGGCCGTGAGACTGGGAAACCGAGCACTTTCCACCACTGCAGTAATATATGTCATTTATATAAAGCTGTTTTTACTTTAATTTGGTCCCAACATCCTTCACACAAGCCCATCACTAGGTACCTACATACATACATACAGACAGACAGACAGACAGACAGACAGACAGACAGGCACTCATAACCACACACTCGCCAGCATGATTGCACATATTCCGCTCACCTTCAGCAAAGAATAAAAGCTAATTAAGTCTTCAGAACCTCCAGATTAAGTCTTAAGCTAACGATGGAGTTAAATTCTCCAAGGACGGTTTGCTGAGCAAACTACTATGCGTGATTGAGGCTACACTACTATCCGTCTCGTAATCATTTGACTGGCTTCCACATGGCTATCTTGGTGAACATCACCAATAATGATTTCAAATACCCGGATGTTACAAAATGTATTGGGATGATGCAACAGAGCCCTATAATGCATGTCAAGATGTGTCTTACTGTACTTAGTACTTAAACACGCAAGTACTAGTACCCGTGAACTTGTGTATGTGTGGTGGTGCGTTTGTATACTATGCGGTAATGCTACTGCATGACAGACAGTCCGACTTTGACATACAAAGCAGTAACGTTACCGCATGATGAAGTCTCAGACTTTTACTCTGAAGTTATGTTACTGCACGATGAAGAGTCCCTGACACTGGCTTACAGGGTGTACTATGCGGTAATGATACCGCATGATGAAGTGTCTGACATTAATTTACTTTGCGTTCATGTTACTGCGCGATGAAGAGTCCTGACACTGGCCTACTATGGAGGTACTGTATTGGCAATGTTACTGCATGATGGACAGTCCCTGATGACACTTTCACTCAGTTTCATGATTGTTTTAGGGCCATTCGCAGTGGAACCGAATTTCCCCTTGTGAAGAACCAGAAAGGATACAAGTACGTCCAAACACAGTTGTCAAATTCTGCCTCAAATTTGTTTTTAAGAATATATATTGGTTCAATACAGTTTCCAGAAGATGAAATAGTTTGCTTGAGTATTATCGAAATTTTAGTACAAAATTGCCCCTATCATTTAATACAATAAAGGGAGAATGCAGTCGCCCCAAGTTTATTTCAAAAATGTCTAAATCTTACAGATCTCGTCTTATTTCTCTCACAATTACTTTTCATCATGTTCCTGTATAAAATCATTGAATATTGAAGGTAAACCAAGGAATTATTCTGCATACATTTAAGAAATAAGAAACAAAAATATTGTCACATCATTGATAGGAGCCATTTCTGAACTAGTGTGACGAGGCAAACTAATTCAAATTGGGGGGACAGCATTTTCCCTTTAATCGATGACTAAATAATACTTAATAAGTCTGGAGTATGAGACACCACCAAGAAATGCTTGTAAAGTAAGTAACAATGTGCAACAATACCAGTGTTGTAACGAGTCATGACTCGAGTCACTAATTTTGAAAAGGAAAATGACTCAAACGATTGTATCGTAATTTTCCTCATAGAAATAATACAATGACTCAAGTCACTGACTCGACTCTACAATCTTGGACAAAACTCGTTGGGACACCCCCGCTCCCCTTCACAAAGTTGACCATTTTCACGGCATACAGTCATTCTCTGTGCGCAACTTTGGAAGGGGGAGCGGGGGCTTCATATAAACCTGGGAATGGAGATTCAAGAATATTATGACAAAGCGTCCCAACAGTTTTGTCCAAGATTGTCTGAGAAATTCGAGAAGTTAGAACTGCTCGCGGTTGCGTTGCGTTGATTCGCAAAAGGGTAGGTGTCTTTTCTTTAGTTATAAGAGAACAGTAACAGAGAATAATCAGCATATTCTGGGTCCATATTGAAGTTCCTGTTAATATAATACTATTGAAGCTAAAAGCATTGGGAAGGTAGCTAAATAAGTTCAAAGCGTCCTCTCGTTCAGGAAGACATTTTCAATAGTCACGTATTTTGGGCTCACACTGTCTGAACAGGTACCAAATAAAAAGAACATTCAGCAGAAGTACGTGTTGTATCCTTCCTATTACTTTATGTTAAAGTAATTTACCAGAAATAAGTTAAAAAGTACTTGAATGTATATTCATTTCACCTTTATAACGCAGTAACTTTCATTTGAGTAGCTGAAACTATACAGAAAATATGCCATACATGCTAATTTGACGAGACCGGGGTGAAGGCTAAGTTAACCAAACGGTCTACCATTTGTTTTGAGAGCAAATTTGAAAGCAAAATGTAAAGAAATTGAGTCGGCTAAAAGAAGGCATAATAGATACGTCATCAGCTTCATGTAACATGAAAAAATGTCGTCATAGGCATCAAATTCGCTTCAAAATATGTCTAAAACCAGCCCTAATTAACGATCTACCATCGTTATAATAAAAAGCTTGGCTTGCAGTTCTGCTTTTAACATTTCATGGTAGATCGTGGCGCTCTTTCAGTTAAAATCTTGCCTTCTTACCACTAGTTTGCAATAGCAGTGAGACTCTTCGATCTATCCATGAAAGAAATTGTTTTGTTTTCCGTCTTACAACTTAAGAAGAGTTGGCATCCTCCTTTTAATTTGCTAAAAAATGCAACGCATATGACTGCCATAGACGTCGTTACGGAACGTAAACATTTCTGCCTGGCATTCCCTGCGAATACCTGAAACAGTCTATCCATTATGATCTCGCCAACCAACAATAAATCAGTATAAACAAATAAACAAAACAACACATTAAAACAATTTTAAATTATACTTTCATTTGGCTAAAATCCTCAGGCCTATAAGCCTCCGAAAAAGTGTACTGAATACAGCTGCTCGGAAAATTAACCATTTTTCTATTGAATTTGTTCTCGTAAATCGCTCACTTAAAACTCAGACAATCTTGGACAAAACTCGTTGGGACACCCCCGCTCCCCTTCACAAAGTTGACCATTTTCACGGCATACAGTCATTCTCTGTGCGCAACTTTGGAAGGGGGAGCGGGGGCTTCATATAAACCTGGGAACGGAGATTCAAGAATATTATGACAAAGCGTCCCAACAGTTTTGTCCAAGATTGTCTGAGAAATTCGAGAAGTTAGAACTGCTCGCGGCCCACGGTAGAAAGTGTTTCTTTGCGTTGCGTTGATTCGCAAAAGGGTAGGTGTCTTTTCTTTAGTTATAAGAGAACAGTAACAGAGAATAATCAGCATATTCTGGGTCCATATTGAAGTTCCTGTTAATATAATACTATTGAAGCTAAAAGCATTGGGAAGGTAGCTAAATAAGTTCAAAGCGTCCTCTCGTTCAGGAAGACATTTTCAATAGTCACGTATTTTGGGCTCACACTGTCTGAACAGGTACCAAATAAAAAGAACATTCAGCAGAAGTACGTGTTGTATCCTTCCTATTACTTTATGTTAAAGTAATTTACCAGAAATAAGTTAAAAAGTACTTGAATGTATATTCATTTCACCTTTATAACGCAGTAACTTTCATTTGAGTAGCTGAAACTATACAGAAAATATGCCATACATGCTAATTTGACGAGACCGGGGGTGAAGGCTAAGTTAACCAAACGGTCTACCATTTGTTTTGAGAGCAAATTTGAAAGCAAAATGTAAAGAAATTGAGTCGGCTAAAAGAAGGCATAATAGATACGTCATCAGCTTCATGTAACATGAAAAAATGTCGTCATAGGCATCAAATTCGCTTCAAAATATGTCTAAAACCAGCCCTAATTAACGATCTACCATCGTTATAATAAAAAGCTTGGCTTGCAGTTCTGCTTTTAACATTTCATGGTAGATCGTGGCGCTCTTTCAGTTAAAATCTTGCCTTCTTACCACTAGTTTGCAATAGCAGTGAGACTCTTCGATCTATCCATGAAAGAAATTGTTTTGTTTTCCGTCTTACAACAAGAAGAGTTGGCATCCTCATTTTAATTTGCTAAAAAATGCAACGCATATGACTGCCATAGACGTCGTTACGGAACGTAAACATTTCTGCCTGGCATTCCCTGCGAATACCTGAAACAGTCTTATCCATTATGATCTCGCCAACCAACAATAAATCAGTATAAACAAATAAACAAAACAACACATTAAAACAATTTTAAATTATACTTTCATTTGGCTAAAATCCTCAGGCCTATAAGCCTCCGAAAAAGTGTACTGAATACAGCTGCTCGGAAAATTAACCATTTTTCTATTGAATTTGTTCTCGTAAATCGCTCACTTAAAACTCAGACAATCTTGGACAAAACTCGTTGGGACACCCCCGCTCCCCTTCACAAAGTTGACCATTTTCACGGCATACAGTCATTCTCTGTGCGCAACTTTGGAAGGGGGAGCGGGGGCTTCATATAAACCTGGGAATGGAGATTCAAGAATATGACAAAGCGTCCCAACAGTTTTGTCCAAGATTGTAGTCACATTGAAAGTAGTAAATGACTCGGCTCGACTGCAAAATTGAGCGACTCATTACAACACTGGACAATACATAAGTGTCGTCTTCTGTTAGAACATATGGGGATGACTTCCAGATTTCTTTGCTGCTGTCAAACACTGGGGTCATGTGAATCTGTACGTGGGTAGCACCCAAGTGTGTCATAACCAGGAGTTTGAAATGCAAATAGGATGTCTAATTCAAGCCTTTTCACTGATATTTATATTAGAAACTGTAGTTGCCCAAAAGTATGAACTTTAGTAAAAGTTCCACTGGAAGCTTGAAATTTCAAGAGGAAATACTCGAAGATCACTTGTTTGAAATAAAACTAAACGAAAGCCAATTAGCACGCAAACTGGATTTACTCTACAACAGTCTGCCTTGCATAGATTGTGAAAGCAGAGTACACCTTGCATTGAGGTTTCAAAGTATCTGTATCCATTTCACTAGAATCTGCTTTCACCAGAAATAGAGACGCTCCAAAAATGCACAAGTCCTGGACAATTGCAATGAATCCACACCATAGTAAGAGAAACATTTATGATTTCTCCGTATCATCCTAACAAAGTTTCCAACGCTTCACCTTTGGTGAAGTTGAACTAAAATGACCTTCCAGCCACAGCATCAGCAACAACAATAGGATTCTTGTATTCAGAATGGCAAGTACATAAACTATGTATAAAAGGTTTTCATGCTTGGAAGCATAACATATCTTTGTTTTCAAGTAAATCTAATTCTGACCTCTCATGATTTTAAATGATCTTTGACCTTGACCACTAAAACAAGGTTCTTTTACTGCGCACAGTGCTTTAAAGCAACTACATAAGTGCAAAAAATATCCCATGCTTCCTTTTTTGAGATGTCACTGTTAACAACCTTTTGAGTTTGACACCTGGTGACCTCATGTGACCTTTGACCTGTACCAAAACAACCCGGTTTTCTACTCATGTAATGCAACTTCCTACTTAATATAAATAGTAAACATGCTACCTAACTAGAGATATGATGCTAAAAAGTTTTCAGATTTCACGGTTTGCCCTTCGGTGACCTCAGATGACCTTTGAACCTAGCTACCACAGACAGTTACGTTCCTTCTCTTTATAAAATATATCTTCGTGCTAAGTACGAGAAATATCCTTCATATCTTGAGATATGTATGTGTAAATAATGATTTTAGAGTTTTACCTCTGATGACATCAGATGACCTTTGATATCCCATGAAAAACGAAGGGGTTCTTCCTATTCCTAGAATGGATCTACCCACTGAGTACGAATAGTAATCGTGCTTTGTATCTTGAGATATGGTGTTAACAAGAATTTCAGAGTTTGACCCAAAATAATCTTTGATGAAATCCACTAAAAAGGAAAGTTTTACTCTCCTGTAAAGCATCTACATACTAACAATGGAGAGTATGTAATATGCTTCTAATCTAGTGATATTGTGTAAACAGTGTTTTCAGATGTTTGACTTAGTGACCTCTGATAACCTCTAATCTCTACCAAAACAGTAGGGTTCTTCCACTCACAGGCCTCACAGCACCTCTTTTCTTAAATATAGGTTTTTTAAAGGTTTTAAAAATGAAAATACAGGTTTTTAAGGTTTTCAAGGGCCAAAATATAGGTTTTTATAGGTTTATAAGATTTGATTCCCAGCTCAATACTGGGAAATAACAACCAATTCTTACCTAAACTCTCAGTCTTATAAGAAAAATTCAGAATTCATACCACTTTGTAGGACCCAACGATGTCTAGCTTTTCAGGTGATACTCGCCATGCACCTCTGCAAAAGAAAAAAAAAAATCATTTTTTTATTTACTATATGCAGAATTAGCTTTAACTAGTCAACTCCCAAGTAAAACACTGTAGTACTTAACACACAATGTATTTACAGTGGTAAACGTATCCCTGGTATTGATGAGAAAGAGAAAAATACAGACAGTAGCTATTGCATATTGAAAATACCTGTACTTAAAGAGTAATGAACAGTTTCATCATGCAAATGTGAGAAACTAGCCAGGACTGGGTCATGGGGGAGGTTTTGTTAGAGTGACATGGGGGAAGGGTGGCTAAAGGGAGGGCCCCCTCCCCCCTTTGGTTAAAAATGGCTTTTTCAGGTCCCTAGATGCAAAATGGTGCAATGTTTGTGATGTTTTTGCCATTACTTTTTTTGCAAGCCTTGGCCATGGGAGGGGTTTCAAGCCCCAGAACCCCCCTGGGCTATGCCCCTGAGCGACACATTACATCAGCTACAGTATTAATTTTCTTCCTTTATGATAGGCAGTCCAAAACTTATTTGCTGATGTAAATAAGCACTGATGTTTCATCAGAAAACCATAGGCAAATTTTAATGTATTTTGAGTACAGTAACCAAACATCTGTATGCAATTCAGCTGAAGGAAGCAAAAATTGTGAATACTAACTAGGCATTAATACAAATCCAATGAGAACAAAACCATGAATCATCAAGAAGACTGCAGTTCCTTAGCAGTCCCTATGATGATCCAGGACTGTTAGAAAAATGTAAAGTGCAGGGGTGCAGGCCCGTAGCCAGACTCACCAATTGGGGGGCACATCAATGTTGGTGTTTTGCCGGCCTGGGGGTGGGGTCTAAGAGAAGGGGGTGTGCCCCTCCCCTATGAAAATTTTTGCCTATTTTAAGGACTCTAGATGCAAAATGGTGCGAGGTTTTCCATTTTTTGTTCTTATATTTGTATTACAAAAAGTCTGGTCTCGTAATAAATTTTTCCTCCTTCAGTGCAAGACCTTTTATTGAAAAATTTTGGAGGGGTACTTGCCCCCTGTGCCCCCCGTGGCTATGTGCCTGCAGGGGTGGACATTGAACAACTATCCTCTCATCTGTTCTCACTGTAAATTGAGTTGGCTGCAAAAGTTAACATTTCATACTCTAATAGCTGGCAGAAAGGCTAACTTGAATGGTTACACATATCATCAGACAGGTTTTTATTCTATCGCAGGTGAGTATAAGCTTCAATTTCCACACCTGCAGTGTGTGCTACACCTCACAAGGATACAGAATAGAGGGTCTGCCAAATGGAAATCTTTTTTTTTTTACTTCTTGCTGCTCAAAGGGCAACAAGAAGTAAAGAAAAAGGATTCCCTAAGCTAATATCTCAGGCATCCCACAGGGGTCGAAATAAGCCTTCAATCTTTGTGGGCCTGCCGGGCCCCTAGCCCATGGAATCTAGGGGCCAAATGAGAAATCAAGGGGCCCAAAACCTACAAATAAAAAAGGACTGATAAAGTGTACGGGTGCTTTTTTACGTGCTTGAAAACGTATGGGTATGATTAAAGCAAGTTGAGGCTGAAACTAAAGTAGCCTGAAACCAATCTGTCCGCACCCTCTTAGACCATGTTGCATGTAAGCTAGTACACATTTTGAAAATTTTCTCGTAACTCGATCCGGAAGTTATTACCCCGTAAAATGAAGGGCACTGTTCAATTCCCGCCGACCGTCTTCGTCAGGGGATCTTGTGAGGCTCCGCCTACATTACTCATGACTGACATTGGTGTATGTCTAGTCTGCAAGAGTGATCTTCCGTATTGTGACAAAGCAGACTCTTTATGAACGATGTGAACTGATTTCAGAAATAATGTGTGTTTTGCAGGTTTTTAGTGACTGTTAGTATAGGAATACACAGGCTGTGCGAGATATACGATCTTTGAGTTGTGGATGAAGAGGTTCACGTGCAGACTGTACAATTAGACTTGAAATATTTAGGAGCCAATCGGGCCCTTTCCCGGTAGAAGTTACGGGCCCGAGCGAATTTCTAGGAGCATCGGGCCCACGGGCCCCCGTTATTTCGAGCCCTGTCCCATGTGTACACTCATATTCTAGCAGACCCTAAACATATACTGTACCAGAGCACAGAGATCCTCAGATTTCTTCACTGGGGAAGTAAATCAAGTGGTTAATTGTAGGTTACTCACAAGTCAGTCCAACTTCATACAGCCCGACGGTGTTCTGTTGCCACCTGACATCCATATAGGTGCATGCTGAGTTTCAACCAGGTAAGTTAGACTGTCCGGTCATCATGCCAAGCTCCTAATTCTGAAATACTAAAAGTCTTTAAATCTAACTGTCACCACCATTTACACAATTTTCCTTGATACATGTTATGTAAGGTCTACTAAAACTAGTTGTACTTACTTATTAAGGTTTAACTAACTATTTAAATCAGCATTTTTACTAGCTAGCCCCACCGAATGGCTGTAATTGAACATACAAAGTAAAGTTACATCCTGTGGTGGGCCTGACCAGCTGATGTTGTCTGTCCCCAGTAGGCAGAAATGAACATCATCCCAACATTCTTACTTCTTAAAGTCACCAAATTAAAAATACAGGTTTTTATAGGTTTTATAGATTTTTTTGGAAATATAAAGGCTCCCAAGATGAAATATAGGTTTTCATAGGTTTAGCAGGTTTTATAGGTTTCACTGTGAGGCCTGCACTCAGTATGGGACATTTACATAGAACTGTTGGGGATTCCTTTCTTGACATATTATGTTAACAAGATAAGCATCACAGACACACATGCATAAAGCAATATGGAACCCGGAAGTTTCTCTTTTCATCGACACCAAAAGTGCTACAAACTTTTAATGACATCGATGTGGAATAATTTTCTAGATTCAGTTCATAACTTCAATAATAAATTAATTAGTGCTGAGATTCATGTAAACTTTATGTTCAAACATGAAAAGAAATGATAGGCCTGCTGGACATATACTGTATGTATTGTCCATACTCAGCAAAATATTCCCTTTGAGATTCTATCACATGCTGTTTGATACTTTCAATACTACGTTTGATACTATCATGTCATATTTAAGTCATCAAATGACATGCTTACATCAAATGACACTTGATGAGGCACCATTTGTCATCGTGGCTTAGTGGATCCCTGAAAAGAAGGCCACAATGTATCCCATAGTGTGGGAAATGGCACTTTCCACATTTTTAGAAGTTGCACCTGAACAAACTTTGCCAATTTTCATAAAATATTTTAAAGATCGATGTGACAAAAGTTTATTTTGAAAGTTGGAGGTCAGGAGACTTACCCTTCCACCCCCGGTTATGGATGACCATGTTAATAATCCCTAAGATTTTGAAGGTTACTAATACATACTTCACCTTGGCACCATCGATATACATAATCCCTCTTCATCTTCAAAGACAATACGTGATAGAACACTCACACATCTTAATATCAGTGCTCCCAACATTTCTGAATTCAAAATAGGGATATAAGGATGCTACAAGTGGAAATGTGCATGAAGTGCACAGTGAGTGCAAAGCTCAAAGCCCTTAATGAGTGGGGTCCAGGGGTTTGCCATAGCACCCCTGGTGGGGTACCAGGGGAAACCCCATTAGATGTTCAGTGGGCAGAGTGCCCAGAAGTTCCAGTCTTCTCAGTGTTTTCAGAAGCTTCAGAAGACCCATTTGTCTGTGATGTATGAATGGGAAACACTGTTAGCACAATGTAGACTGGAAATGAAATTCAGGCGGCTTCGATCAGGGGCCAAAAACGTGATAAAAGCCGTGCTGCATGTCTTGCATATTAAAGATGCCTTTGTAATGGCTTTCTGACTACCACTCATGGAAGCTGGCGCACATCAGCCCACATTTTTCTCTGGGCGGGAGGATATCAGGACACAGCGGAAAGGCGGGACCAAGAGAGGATTTTCGGAAATTTTCCACCCAAAGCGGGAAGGTTGGAAGCTCTGTAATATACAGTACACATACCAACAGACACATGCACAGATAAACCTCCATCAAACTTAACTGTAACTAGAGTGGCCATTCGTCCTTCTTTTTGCGAGACTGTGCAGTTTTCGAGCACCCTGTCCTCTGTCTGGGTTCACATGGCACCGGACTTTGAATATTCCTTCATTCTGAAAATTCTAATGCAAACCTTCCTCCTGCACAAATTTTCAGAGATACAGTAATTTCATTTTCACACACAACACTTCAATTTCACAACTCTACTTTATGCAACTTAGAGCACCTGAAAGGGCCATCTCAGGCCACCTGGGGGGTTTGTGAAGCCAACAATTTTCTGGTACGCTACGCCCCAACTATGGTGGCACTCTGCTTAGATAGTAGCTAAGGTTGTCCTCCTTTTCTATCACTGGGGAATGATCACCCTAACTGTAATGCCTGCATGCTACTGCTATCCATTGGGATCACTTCCTTTGTACATAACAGATTCTCACTCAAACTGATAGCAGTTTCTTGTCTTGCATGGTTCTTGACATGACGTGTTTCTTTTTGTATCTTGGGTGTCAAACGTTCACTCGCCATTACATTGCCATGTTGTGAGAGGGTTTGATAAAAAGCCAAAAACCATCGGAAGTTCCTGGTGAACAATTCCCCTACATGTGCAAGGAAGAACCCTACACTGGTGAAGCCATGCCAGGAAATGTGTCTAGCAAAACTCTCACTTTATGATGAAGTCAGTGAAGGATGTCTGTTCCAAGGATGTAAGTATGTATTAAACAACATACAATGGGGAGTTGTGAAAATTGAACAGCAAAATGGCTCAAGCTGATACACCCTTTTATATGGGTTAGCTCCGGAAATAAGGGTTCTTACTAAGTTTCTATCATAAGTGTACTAGAAGTTTTACAGCCCTGTATGCTAACCAAAGCCCACGAAATGTTGCATGCAAGTGTGAACTGTACCTTGAACTCATGGGCTGTGGGACTAACGGCTGAAATACCAATCGATTGTGTATTGTAGGACAAGTGGGCGGTAAGACTAATGCATTGTAATTTTCACTGTGAACTGTGGGGCTATATGGCTGTGCGCAAAATGGTTCCATTCAACATGATATGTTTAAGCTGATATTGAACCTACTTTCATGAAAAATCCTCACACACAAAAACAAATACTTCGTTTGATACTGTAAGATTGCGCCATTTTATGGTTCTGTCATTGAAAAAATAACCATACAAAATATACTGTTACATCAAATTTTTAAAACTTATTTACTTTTGTAACTACTATGATAAAAGACATTAATGATCTACTGTAGGTGAGAAAAAAGGAAACACGATGTCGGTAAAGATTTCTGACCACGCGAGTATCCAAAGGCTTTCACTTAATTTTCCGTTGTTGATATGTTCCTCTTCTGGTCACTCTTGCTGTACATAAGGTCAGTCAGTCAGTAGCTTGTTAGGTATCTAATTCATCATACATCTACCACTCCAATTATTGCACTCAGCACATATATTACATGAGTCACTTTGAAAACAAAAGAACCTATTTAGCAAATCCCCTTGAGATAACTTTATAACAAAGCATTTATACTTGATGCCACATTCAAAGCAATTAGAAAGAAAACCATCTTTAAATCATTTTTTACATACTGTGTACAGTCATCAGAAAAAGACCAAAGATTGCCAAATAATAAATAGTAATAGTAAACAGCTGTAGTGTATCAAGTATGTACACTGAAGTCTTAAACCACCACCTGACAGTCTACAGTATTTGCTCTTACAGAAAAAGTACAAAACACAAACTTTGCTTTTTATCATGAATGTATAAAAATAGCTACAAAACTGCATCACTTGCTTAGGATTTTGTACACTTGAATTTTAATCTTAATTCAATGCCTAATATCAATGTTTTGAGTTTTGAAGACTAAACCATTCCTAACAAAAAAGATAAGGTATTTCACTGTTAAAAGAATACATAAGAAGATCAAGTTCGCATTAAAATTCTTCAACCAATATGATATTCACTTAATTCACAAGCTGCCTTTCCAATTTCACGAGTTTCAGTTCCATTTCATAAAATTTAATGACATGACACAAACGTCATGGTGGTATCATGCAAAACACAATTTTGTTTGTAAATTTTCTCCTGCACTAGCTAAATATTCCCATAACCATCAAGTCTTACCACTTTAATATTATATTCACCAATTATCTAATTAGAGGACACTGGGCCTCATCAAAGACACATAACAAGTTGATTGAGGATAAGCTACAGTGATACTCCCCTCCTCTTCAAGATTCTGTTGTTTAGAGTTTAATAATGAGGCAGGCACAGTAATGTAATCGCTTTCAGTCCTGCTCTTCCATGCAATGAATCTTAATTCAAACTAGCACTGCTATGATAAAACAAAAAGTAACTGTAGGAAGTCACAAGTTTAAAGTCAAATTGTTAAAAACCACCAGCATGTGGCTTGAACTTTCACATGTTTATGATAAAGCAAGTTCCATTTCCAAGAACTGAAGTTCCCCATTACATTTCCATAACAAAAATGGAATTATTTTATCCTTCCAAGTTCATCTCTTCATCCTATGCCAGTGTTTTGCCTAAGGGAATACAGAGAAAGTCATTATTCCCCTCTTAAACAAACACAGGGTATAAATGACACACATTTAAAAACAAAAACAACTATTAGTATAAGTTGTTGGTAAAATAGTTGCTAAAATATGTAGAAGATCATACAGACACTTTTTGCCTATCTGGTCTCCTAGACCTTCAATAGGGCCTCACACCTGGCTATCATATTCTTTACAATCATGTTGCAATGAGCCCCTACCCTTTAAATTAAATCAGTTTTACATTTCAGATGTACCATGCATGCTGTGAAATATGCTGTGCTGTACTGACAGACAAATTTTGTGAATTATGTTGTATACTGCTTGGAGCTTTTGTGACTGATTTCGTCTCAAAACTCCAAAGCAACCCCACATTCAAACTTTTCCACCGCAGGGATAGTAGGAGTTCTTCAGACTCCAACATAATAGGGGTACATTGGTAAATGACCACCGGGATATGGCTCATTTGCTGAATGATTATCTTGTTTCTGTCTTTAACAAGGAGTCCTCTGTAATGGGAATTTGTGGAGCTTCCACAGCTCAATTTGCATTCATGATGTTGTTTTCTCCGAGGATATGGTCTGTAATAAACTAAGGAGTTTAAAGGCTACTGTAGCAAGGCCCTTGGGCCAGATGGACTCTGTCCTGCTATTCTACATGAATGCTCTGAGATTCTGTCAGTTCCTCTGTAGCCTGTGCATTACTTTTCAGAAATGTCTGGACTCAAGCTTTGTTCCTGCTGCCTGGCGGTTGCTAATGTCACTCCTGTTTTCAAGAAAGAGGATCCAAACTTGCCTTGGAATTACAGGCCTGTTAGTTTAACCAGTGTAGTACTTTAAAGAGGGCATACTTGAGACAGTTTCAGGAGTTAACTTTATGAAACACAAAACTTGCAGGCTTAACCTGGGTCATTTTAACACATGATATAGGGGTTTGTCATAGGAATTTGTTGGTCAAATTATTTTTTCTTTTTTTTTTTAACTTTGGCATATATTTTTTCATTTACTTAAAACTATTAAGTTACCCAGAGGTCGGGGATACTTGAGATGGACTTCAATGACTTCAATTCAAGGAGTTGGAAAATATGTTTCTAGCTGTCTCTATCATGGCTTAAAAGACCCTAAACAGTTTTTTGTAAAAGGCTACAAATAAGCAAGAGGAAGGATGGAAGTCTGCATGGAAAATAATCTCCCCACCTCTATCTGTGTCCTCATGTGGGGATACTTGAGACACTTCAGAAGTATTTTAATATTACATTAAAAATGTAGGTTGAATCTGGGTCATTGCTACTTGTGATTAAGGGACTTAACACATGTGTTTTGGGCAATGTCTTTTATTCTTTTGTAATGTGGGAAAACATTTCGCAAAATCTTCCTATGCCAGAACTTGTCAAGAGCTGTTACCAATACCAATTAGGTGCTCATTCAAGCATTGGTCAATAGCCATGAAGGTGACATTTGATGGTAGTTTACCTCAGATTAAACTGAAAGGTGATCTAACCTTCAATGGCCATGAGTAATTTAATCCCTTTTTATCAGTACTCAGTATTTTCAGGGCAGGATATGTTGTCAGTTGTAATGTAAACCCCTGAGTGCTGGGATACTATTTTACCAGAATGGTCAGCAAAGCTTTAACAAAGCTGCTGTTCATTGGAGCAACTAATTGAAGTAATGAACCAGTGGTTGGGTACTTTAATTGGGAACAGCAGTTTTCCCCTAAAAACTGCGGTAGCTATGACTGATTTGAGGAAAGGCAAATTTTGCGTCATGACATTTTTTTATGTATTTAAAAAGTGTCTCAAGTTACCCACACATGTTGGATTTTCCACATAATTTGTTGTTGCCAAAATACTCAGTGGAATGAACTAAAAATAGACCTATCATTTAATAGAGGCACCTAATACTGAATCTACTGGTATAGGAACCAGTCAAGGAGCCATCTACTTGTTAAAGCTGCAGTCTGAGTTTTTCAGTAGTCACTTCCCCACAAAATTAATAAAGATTCATTAAAATGCCTCTAATGAATATATAGGTACCTCCACTATTTGAGATATGCATTATGAAAAAGTTTTAACCTTGTACAAAAACAACAATATCAACAAAGTAAAATAAATAGACTGGAATGACGGTAATTGGCTAATGAATCTTTAAACGGTAGAAAATGTCTCAAGTTACCCAGGCGTCTCATGTATCCCTGCTTTATGGTATGTACTGTAAAGTCATGAGGTCTGTGGTCAAGGATTTTGTTCTTAAGTATCTTTTAGGTAATGGGTTATTGAGTCTGTCTCAACATGGTTTCCAGCCTAAAAGATCTAGTGTTACTAATTTACTGAGCTTTCTTGAGGATGTCTCTTTGTCCCTTGATTCTGGTCACAGTGTTGGTGTCATTGACCTCGATTTTCAACCAGAAAACCAAAAGGCTTTGTGATTCCTTGCCATTGAAATGTAAGTCTATTACCGCATTTTCAAATTGACAGTGTTTCATAAATTACTGTCTTTACAATTTTGGTACTGAATGTCTAGGATCCCTGGACACAGATCAAAGACACTAATACCATATTAATAACCTTTTGACCTCCAATGACCTCAACTGACTTTTAGCCTTCACTTAATATGGGCCATCCACACTCTGCTTAAGCTATATCACTTGCAAACTTTCAACCTTCTGAATTCTGGTGACCCCAAATGACCTCAAACCTCTACCAAAGTCAAGAGGCATCATTTAATCAATAGGGGCCATACACATGTTGACTATGAGATCATCAGAGTTACTCTGCTTGACGTATCATGTTAAATTCCCAGTACGATTTGTATAAAGAAATACTTAAACCGCCAAAAATCGTCATAGCACGAGAGCCAGATATATGAAGTTGGTAACAGTTTAGGAGGCTCTAACATACCTAGAAGAACAGTCTTAACTTCTTTCGGGTGTAATCTTTGTCCGAAATGTAGATGTTGAATTCGGCTTGCCAACTGAAATTCGAGTTCTCTCCTCCTAATGAGCTTATCAGTCAGGAGTATGAACCAAGGAAAGTCTGTTTGTTTATGATTATTCATGAATAAACAACTATAGGTACTTTGCCTACATGATCAACTGTAGTGAAATGTACGCATGCAAACAGTGCAGAGTATTTGCTTGTATATTTGAATGGATGGACTACACAAACAGCCTAGGACTATACTCAGGTTAGTATAGGCTTAGAATTGAATTGTAGTTAGAAATAATTACCCATGCCAACAAAATTGCAGCACAACTAACATGAAAAAGGAGGAAAACCTCACCTGAAATCCTAAGCAAGATGACGTTGCCTGGCACAGCGAGGCAAAATACTGGCAGGCTGTACGAACATGCACAGCCACAGTCTGGCCGCCAATGTCCCACAAATTGACTGCTTGTGTGTTACGGCCCTATAGCTACATTCTTCGTGTATCAAGCACATCGTAGCCTAGCGTTCGCCGTTGATTAGTGCACAATGAAAATACGGTAAGCGAGTGCGTATGCAGTAGATTGTACACTGGCTGCATCGTGCTGTGCTGCACAGTCATCGGCATGATGTGATCTCGAAGCAGCTGAGTAATGAATATTCATAACGATCTAGAACTTCCCACTGTGATGAACCTTGTGCATATTGAAACAGCCGTTACATTTACAACCACGATTTGTTTAAAGCAACCTTTCACTTTCGTAAATGTCTTTCTTCTCCAACAAATCATTTCTCTGGTTATGTTTGGGTTTAAGTAACCTTAAGCACCCCTCATTTCTCTTATCCAAATTCGTATACAAAGTCGTACTGGGACTTTAAAAAGGTTTACACATTTTGACCTCTGGTGGCCCCAAATGACCTTTGACCTCCACCAAAAACAAGAGGGATCATTGAATCAATACAGACCATCCACATGCTAAGTATGACATTCATCAAAAATTCCATTGAATATCATGTTAACAAGTTTTGACCTCTGGTGACCTCAAATGACCTTTGATCTCGACAAAAACAACAGGGATCACCCACTCAATGTGGGCCACCTACACCTACATGTCAAGTATGAGATCCCTTAAAGTTTCCCTGCATGAGATATAGCGTTTACAAGGTTTAACCTTTTGATCGCCAATGACCCCAAATGACCTTTGACTTCCACCAAAAATGATAAGGGTCATTTACTTAATATGGGCCATCCACATGCTAAGCATGAGATTCATCAAAGTTCCCTTGCTTGAAAAACCATGTTAACAAGATTCTGAACTTTTGACTTCTGGTGACCTCAAATGACCTTTTGACCTTCCCCAAAAACAACAGGGATCATCTACTCAATAGGGGGTATCTACATGCTAGGTATCAGATCCCTTGAGGTTACCCTTCTTGAGATAGTGTTTGCAAGTAAAGTGTCACATACACACATACACACACACACACATCATCATTATCATATCGCATAGGTTCCTCTGACTACGTCAAGGAATCAAAAAACATTTGATAAAGTTTCATTGGATAGGCTTATGGTGAAACTGTAATAGTTACGTATCCAGGGTAGATGTGCTGACTGGATCAATTCTTGGCTTCATGGTACTCTCAGAGAGTTGTTGTCAATGGTAATTTTTCATGTTGGAAAGAAGTCACATGTGGAGTTACCACAGGGTTCTGTTCTTGACCCAATTCTTTCCATAATTTTCATCAACGATATTGATAGCTCTGTCACATTTAGTATATGTTTGCTGATGACACTAAGCTCTGTAGAAAAGTAACTGATGTGATGGATGCTTCACTGTTGCAAAAGGACTTGATAGGTTGTTTTCATGGTCTCAGACTTGGCAAATGTCTTTTAATGCTGATGAATGCAAAGTTCTTCACTTTGGATCTAAAAATTTGAGTTATGATTATACCATGGCTGGTAGTATATTGAGTGATGTGACTTGGGAAAATATCTGGCTGATGTCATTACAAATGATCTGACGCTTTCTAGCAGTCTGCAGCAGCTGGGAAAATAGGGCATTTAGATTGATCATGAGGAATTTCAATAATCTGAGTGTGTGCTGAATTTGTATTTTGTACAGGCAGTTGGTTAGACCACATCTTGATTATGCTGTGCAGGCTGGGAGCACCTTTTATGAAAAGGACAGTTCCTTTTAGAGCAAGTTCAAAGGAGGGCCACTGAGGCTAATTCCTGAAGTGAGTAATATCCCTTATCATGACAGGCTCAAATGTTTGGGACTTGCCACTCTTGAGTTAGGAAGGACTAGGGGGATATGCTGCTAGTTTTCAAATTCCTCTCTGGTAGGATTTTTCTGTCTAATTGTAATTACTTAGAGGTTTGTGCTAATTCCTGTGTTCAAGGCCCACTGTAAGAAACTGGTGAAGTGTTTCTGTAGGCTTGACATTAGAAAGTTCAGTTTCTCTGAAAGAAATGCCAATAAGTTGAATAGTCTAAGTGGGTTGTTCATTCCACTTCAGTCCACAGGTTCAAGTTCTATTGTGACTGTGGTAAAATCTGATTGTGCTGGGCCTTGTTGGGTTTTCGGTTTGGTTTGAGTTTTGTTTTGGGTCTGGACTGCAGGGCACCTTATAGGGCTTTAGCCCTCCTTTGCCCTTAACTTGTTACGTATGTTAACATCAATCACATTACTCCATTTTTGATGTTAAAAATGAGTCTATAACGAAAATTGTATGTGCTAATACATCATTACTATATACTGTCCTGTTCCTTGGTACAGCTGAACTTAACTCCCTCCCAGAATACACTGCAACACCAACATGCCAAACTCACTCATTCTTAACAGTACATCTACCCACTAAACAGCATGAAACAAAAATGACATCCTTTAGGGTCAGAACACATACCTGTTGTAGAACTTGGGTGACCACAGAATGAAAAAGAAGTTGATGTTATAACTCTGGACTATCCAGGAGTCCTTCCTCTTCAACTGCTGAGCTCTTCAACTTTGTTACTTGCACCTTGTATCTATGCAACTTGGAACATGTTGCTAATAGAATGCAAGTTTGTATAACAACTACAATGATGAATACTGCCAAGAAACCTGTTAAAAAGGGGAAAAAATGCATGTTCAGTAATCTGTTTTGAGATGAGCAGCTTCACAGAACATGACTTGCAAGCTGAATGCTGAAAGGGACAGTACTTCCTTGCCAAAAGGAAATACTTTCTTTGTAGTCTGGTTCCAAACTGACACAATTTCATGAAGATGTTACTGCCTCCTCTTAGTTACATAATGCTTAGGATCCATGAGCATTGATCAAGCAGCTAAGTTTTATGTTTGCATGGTTGTAAAACAGCTTCTTGAATTTAATTTTTGGCATTTAAAACCAGACATAAGATTCATGTTTTCATGATTAACATAACATGCTTACAAAGATTTCAGTATGACCCTCACTGTACTGAACTGACATTTGACTATTAAACATCAAAGACAATGAGATCCTTCTACATCTATACGATGTTTTTGACAAACCTAAGAAGACCACTGACCTAGCGAACAGCGTGAGGTAACACATTAGTCTCCTCAAAGCAACCTCAGAGGGTAATTCTCACACTAAGCTCCATAAATGGATTATATTCGTACTTTCAGTAGTGTATCATGTTTCCTTCATGTTGTAGAAAACACAAGCAAGAATAAAGCCTCCTGGGATAGATTTTTTGAAGACAGAACACAGTTTACCTCCCCCAAGAGCAACAACATGATTTGGTTTCTATGAATGATGCTTTAATAGAATAACACATTAAGTGGAACACTGCACACTGCCCAATTAAACATTTAGTATCCATCCTTATAAAGTATTGTATTGTATTGTACTGAGAAAGATTTCCACAATAATATATACATACTTATGTTACAATATTTACATTAATACTAAATTGTGGGGGAGGTCTGAAAAAAGCTGAAAAGCTTGTACAAGCAGACCCCCTTTTAAGGGTACCATAAGGGTACATAAGAAAATACAAGCTGGAAAAAGAAGGATTACTTACAAAAAGAAGAGAAGAGGAAAATCAACAAAGTAACTCATACAACACTACTATGCATACAACACCGCAAACAGAAATAACACGTAGCAGAACATACCATACAGCCTGTCAAACCAAGCATAAAATTTTCCATGTAGGGTGTGGTAGCTTTAAACACTAATGGCAGTATCATCATGAGGAGCTGAACACTTACAGTAAATACAAACTCTGCTTGTCCTTTCACAAACCTGGCCTTCCCTCTCCTACCCCTTCCCCTGCCCCTACACCTTCCTCCAAGCCCTTCCCCACCCCATTGTGATCCTTTCCCTAATGTTGCTCTTTGGTTAATAAACTTCTCAGTCTACTGCATCTAACAAGGTGAAGACCCAGTGTCAGAAATAACTATAGCTACTGTAAAAGAGTAAACTTACCACGGAGAACTGATGGTTGTTTTGGCGTTTTATAGTCCGCTAACACATGTTTCACATTCTCAAGGGAGCCATTATGAGGGGCAGGTTCCAGTTTCATGATATGACACATGATTGAGTAAAGGTCCACTGTATCGAATGCTTCAGCGTTGGTATGGCCCTTCTTGAATGCTGGTCCTCTGGCAACAAAGAAGGGCCACATTTTTGGATCATCATTACCATATCCATGTTCCCCTATTGTTTCTGTAAAAAAAAGGAAAAGTAACTTCATTTACTGACCTTGTATCTAGGAAATTATTTGGTATCAATCAAATATGACAACCACAAAGAAATAAAGTATTGTGAATACCCTATTTGAACACACATACTGCCTAAAATAAACCTGGAAATCTTAACCATGAGATTGCAGATATCTAGGAGGTACTGTACATGGCTTCACAGGGTCACTGAACAAATACGATTTGTATTTTCATGTGTTCCCATTTTAATATCTAAGCACATGAATGTCCTGTGAAGACGGGAGTTTTGACCAATGAGCAGTGGCATATTTAGAGGGCATTGGACCATGCCCCGCCCCACTCACTGATGCCAATTTTTTTTTAGTTTCTAAAAGTCCACAAATTTTTTAATACACACCAGCAGGGGGGATTTAATGCCTGAAAGGGGGGGGGGAAGCTGTGGGGACTTTTAAATGGTGCAGAAGGCGAACCACCCCCTAATGGCATGGGGTCCAGGGGGCGAAGCCCCCCGGAAGCTCTGGGGTACTTTACGGAATTGTAGGCATTAAATGATGCATTTTAGCTTCAACTTTAAATGACAGTGTAGGCCAATTAACATACCACAAAAATTACAGTTTGACTTTTTTTAATTATATTGCTACTCCATGTGTCGAACAGTCAGACGGGATCAATAATACTGAGGGCTTGAGGAAGTAGGGGAGAAAGGATTATTTTGAAGGGGAGAATGGGTTATTCTGAGGGTTCCCTAGGGCTTTGGAACAATAACTTTAAGAATGGGAGATCTAGTATTCAGAATGGGTGCGCGCGAAGCGCACTGATAAAAAATGCAACCCTCCTTTGCTAAGCGCCTGTCCCTTATTAAGGTACTGGAAATGACACCTTCGGTGCCTGAAAACTTGCAGCTAAACACTCTTTAAAGAGTCAGTAAAATTACATAGATGGATGGTGATAAAAATTTTGCTTTAAAACTTTCTGGGGGAAGGAGATCTTCCCCTAGGCTGTGTAAGGCCATGGGGGCATTTGTGGTTCCATTGATAATAGAAGAGTTTGTACAAAGCTATGACAAGTCGGATGTTCTGCAGGAAGTAACCCCGAAGCAATATTTAAAATAGGTGCGCAAAGCATGCAGAAGAAAACAGCGTTGAGACAGCGTTTGAGACATTTAAACTGTAACCCACTGTTTTCATCAGTTTTAAATGCAGTATTTTTATTCCATAAAAAAATTCCTTCTTTACCCAGGTGCCTGTTCTTTCCATAGAGCAGGATATAGAACCTATATCCTGCTCCATGGAGGCCGCCAATGGTCTGGGACAAGTACCCCTCAACTATTTTATTAGTGTGAAAAATAAGTTTCGGTTGATTTTGAAGGTTATAGACTATGTGATACTAAAGAAGTCAATGAAATCTTTTGTGGGTAGTTTTTACATGGACATTGTCAAGGGCATCAGCAGTTAAAGTGCCAGGGAAGGCTGCACCTTGGGAAGTTGTGGCCAGTGAAGCAGAAGGCATGAGGCTGGGGACTGAGGGTCCTCCCCAAGAAATCTTTCTTAAATTGGACTGCTTTTGTGGCCATTCTGGACCATTTCTTGAGAAAATCCTGCTCCTACCAGGTGTAATTTGAAATGCTTATGCAATAGGAAATAGATTTCATTTGATAATCACAAATTTAAGACAGTAACTGTCGATCAATTTGCTGAGGATGGTGGTAGTTGGTGAGGAAAGTGAACAGCAAGAGGTGTAGCGAGGGTTTTGAAAATGGTAACTTAGTCAAGCTGTCCCACAGGAATTAATTAACGAGGTAATTCCAACAAAGTTTTCCTTCACACAGGAGTACAGCAGTACTAATGAGACATCGATTTATAGTAAGGGACACACGAAGCATGCCAATTTGTTCTTTTTTTTTTTAAGAATTGCTGTTTCTTATACATGGGTAGGGTTTGGGTCTTTATTAGCAAGGACCATGGTGCATTTTTATGACGTACATTAGTACTTTCAGTGACCCTTTTTCAGAGCTTCAAGTCACAATAGTGTGGCGCATAGGATGAAAGAAATTTTATGGTGCCAGGAAAAATTTTCTATCATATTAGTTAGTTTTCTCTGAGGGTGCGCATGGAGCGCACCGAGAAAAATTTTTCTAGTAACTTTATGGCTTTTGATATTACTATTTTCCTTCATTAAACACTGCAAAATTTAATCATAATAAGTTATTAAAAATTCCCTTGTAATTTCTCTGGTCTCCCTTACTTTCGCTCATTTTTTAATAGCCTATTTTTATTTTTTTAGCTCTGGAAAAAAAGGATAACTTTGAAAGACTGAGGTAACTTGCTGCATGGTCTTATTAAGTTCAGTCGACAGAGTGCCTCCTGAAAATGAAATTCTCGTTTGGAGATGCTCAGTAAACTGAACTTAGAAAGGTCCATGCAGTAAGTTACCTCTAGTTTTCCAAACTGTCCCAACGGAGTTTTACCGTGAATAACCTTCCCTTTTGTTTATTAAAGTTTCTGAAAATTAATATTACTACTAATTTTTTTAATTATCATACACTAAATGACTCGAAGATTGTGCAGAGTTGGTGTGAAGTGGACTCCTAAATCGCATCACTTTGTCCCGTGTATTATCTGGACTTAGGGTTTCTAAACAGTATCGTCGCGTTGTACAATTGAACGTGGCGAATAACAACTTGAAACACGTAAGTACTGCATCTCAGCATCCATACAGGGTATGTTAAATAAATGAAAGAGATTATGAACACAAGACTTGGCAAGATCATACAGAATTAAGTTTATTACTGGTTGACGAAAGCGAGGCAACATTACGAGGTTTCAGTTTTTAAACTCAAGATAATGTCAAGTTCTGGTTGATCCCTTTGGCTGGCGTCTTGGGTGGGAAACATCTCTCCGTCGTAATAGACTGAGATCAAAGCTACCTCAGTACTATACAATATCGTAAGTTAAAATAATAGACTGAGATGGTAAAGGACTAAGCTCACAAACAGCAAGCTAAGCACGTGATCTGTGGAAATTTATGAAAAGATTTGTCAATTTTGACAGCTTAAGACTTCAACAGGTGTGGGTAAAAATGTAGGTCTAAATAAACGAAACAGAAAAGCATTCATCTTAGGAAACTACAAAAATAAGCTAAAAGAGATGACAGGTTCAGTGTTCTGTCTTAATTTATGACTGTCCCAGACAAGAAGATGCATGGTCAATAATGACAATGATGGATGTAAAAACTGCTTGCCGTAGATCACAAGCACCAGAATAAGGGTAAAGTAAGGCAAAAAAGACAGCAAAAAGACCAAAAAAAAAATGTTCTGAAAATAACAATTGATCATTTTGTAAAAAAAGCTGGACAGATATTAGGAGCAACCGTGTCAAACATATTTTTATGAACATTTTTATTATGCATTTTTATTATGTTTTAAACATATCATAATTATTACACGGGTAGCCATTTTGTTATTTCCGCCATTCTAGTTATCCTTGATCATCAACAAGTGTCTCTAAATACGTTTGAGTATTTATAACCGAGTAAGGAAAGATTTAAGTTTTAATTGTGTCAAAAGGAGTTTTACGTTTAATTTCCCCCTTATTGCTTTTGTTATTAGAGTTAGAGTTAGATGTGGTTTTATGGCTCAGTTTTTATAACCAATTGGGTTAAGTCGGGCCGGCTACGGCATTTTTTACAGTTGTGGCTCACTAGCTTGTTTTCCATACTCCATTGCTTATGAGCACCAAGCACAATGGCAGTAGGTTCCATTTTTAATATGTTATTGTTATTGTTTTGCTTATGGTTAGGGTGATGATGATGATGATGATGAAGACGATGACGACGATGACGAGGACGAGGACGAGGACGAGGACGATGACGATGACGATGACGATGATGATGGTTTTTAGTATTATATATTGTAATTTTAGCATTGGCAGCCTTTTTTCTTTTTTTTTCGCTATCTTGGTTGACCTGGATTCCACAAAAAAATTTCTGAAAAATACGCTTTGATTGTTTTACTTAAAATGTGGCCAGTTATTAAGAGCAACTGTATCCAAAATATTTTCATGAATATTTTTCTCAGTTTTATTAATGTATTGTAGTTATTGGTGGCCACTGGTGGTGCATTTTGTTATTTCCAACATCTTGGTTGACCTGGATCCTCAAAAAGATGTCCAGAAAAATACATTTTGAATATGTACTACAGAATATAGACAGATTTTAGATTTAAATGTTTTGAATATTTTTAAAGATGATTTTCTTATTATTATAAGATATTGACAAACATATTACAATGGTGGCCATTTTGCATTTCCCGCCATCTTTATAGAACTTAATTCAAACCGAAATATTGTGAAAAGGAATTTTTGAATATAAATCATGCGATACAGCCCGATATTAAGATCAACTGTGTCAAAAGTATTTTTAATGATTATTTTTCTTTTTATTTTTTACGTGGGCCTTTTATAATTATTATATTGGCGGCCTTTTCGTTGTTTCTGCCATCTTGGTAAGGCTGGGTTCCTGCATAAACTATCAAAATCCATGCCTTCATTTTTAAGCAAAGGTTATTTTTTTTAAAACAATCAGTCTTTTGATTGAAACATATTTTTAATTTTTAGATTATGTTCTTTATCATTATTTAATAGAAAATAATCACAATTTTTGCGCCATTTTGTTTTTGGTAGTCATTTTGATTGAGTGTGACCCAAAATATTTACTGTTACTACTTGATTTAGTGTTCAGGGGACCATAAGGTTTTCAAAAAATATTGAGTCGGAGAGTTGTGTGTGTGTGTGCCCGTTAAGTGCCTATAGTCTTGCCCATGGCCTATTGTATTACAGTTGGTGATCACCGTTCACTGTGTCCTAACTTGCATCTAACCATAGAAGTACTATCTTAGAGGTATTACTTCCATGATCTAGCACGGTACAATGTGACCTCTCTGAATACATTTAACATATACTAACATGAAACATGAAGTGAGGGCGCTTCTACGAGTTAACTCATGAGGTGTTTCTGCCGAAGGGAAATATGTTCGCACCTTTTGCTTGCCTCTGCACTTCCGTTAAATCAAGTATAAACTAACTGTCAGGTAATCCTGTCTGGTCAGCAAACTGCTCACTTGACCATGAACTTTGGGTCTTTATTAGCAAGGACCATGGTGCATTTTTATGACGTACATTAGTACTTTCATTGACCCTTTTTCAGAGCTTCAAGTCACAATAGTGTGGCGCATACACTGTAGGACAAAAGAAATTTTATGGTGCCAGGAAAAATTTTCTATCATATTAGTTAGTTTTCTCTGAGGGTGCGCATGGAGCGCACCGAGAAAAATTTTTCTAGTAACTTTATGGCTTCTGATATTACTATTTTCATTCATTAAACACTGCAAAATTTAATCATAATAAGTTACTGAAAATTCCCTTATAATTTCTCTGGTCTCCCTTACTTTCGCTCATTTTTTAATAGCCTATTTTTATTTTTTAAGCTCTGGAAAAAAGTGGGGGTAAGTGCCCCCACTTGCCCCCCGTAATCCCACCTATGAGCACCAGATTGCATGTAAGGACACCTATTTTATCAAAAATTTTCAAAGAGGAGGGGGACAGCCCATTGAGCCATGGTCCCTCTCACTGATGCCGATTCTTGGGGTTTTAGTTCCTAAAAACACCTAACTTTTTTAAGACAAGTTTAACTTCAAAAGGTAGAATATGTGGCACCTGACTGCATGTAAGGACACCCAATTTTTCAAAAATTTTCAAAGGGGAGGGGGACACCCCATTGGGCCATGGTCCCCCTCACTGATGCCATTTTTTTTGGTTTTAGTTCCTAAAAAAACCTAATTTTTTTAACGGAAATTTTACTTCAAAAGGTACCATATGTGACACCAGATTGCATGTAACACTTAATTTTCAAAAATTTTCAAAGGGAAGGAGACACCTCTTAGACCCCTCCCCATACATTTTAAAACATTTTGACTTTTAGGTACACTTAAATGACCATTAGACTACCTCTACTTTCAAACAACACACTACAAACTATTTACCATATAGATGTAAATACACAGTGCTGTATAGTGGGAAATTTTCATGGGGGTTAAATTTTTGCGCTTTTCGCGAACAAGTATCTAATCGCGAATTGAAGACCGGCGAAAGTACTTTCGTTAGTTTGTACAAGACTATGTTGGTTGCCTGCAACAGCAAATTCTTCACTCTGCAAATATGTGAGCAAGGTACAGATTTGCCAAAAATTTGCCTTGTGGAAATTTCCCGCTATACAGTAATTACATAGCTCTGTATTTGCAATGTAGAGTATCTCAGAAATTCTGCCCAAGAAATGGGTTTGATCAATTTCTGGGCATCCTGTAGCCCCCTCCCACCTCATACAACTACAGGGATGTTGAAGAAATTCCAGTATGCCCTCTCCTCACATTGTACTGAATCACTCATTGAAACTCACTTTTCCAGTATGGCTCCTCGGAATTGCTTTGGGCCACATTCCACCCTCTATCAGCCATTAGCAGGATTGGTGGTATCCGATCATTATTCCTGTAGTGGTACTTCTCAGGTATTGTGTCCTTTGTGTAAACAGTCAAATTATTGGCTCTCATGAGATTGTTGACAATATATTGTGTTTGGGAAACTGCAAAAGAAGCAAAACTGTGTTCTTTATAATAATTCATGAAAATATAGTTATTTAAATTCAGCACACCCTAAAAGACTTTTAAGCCCAAAGTATATTCTGTTTTTTCTGCTTCTTAAGCTATTGTTTTGACTTTAATTTCAACAGAGGTCCCAATTTTAAAACTTTGCAATCTTTGTGCAGGTTGCAAATATCCAACTGCCCTAATGCATTTACAGTAAAGTGACAAAAGATTACCAGAAATTACATAGATACAAATTAGAAAGCAACACATAACACTCACTGTAGTTTATGAATGTGAAGTGATGACATCACTACTTGTTGTTTCAAGTTATCTCTGATTAGCCAATCTCTTAAATTTAATTCCTGATATCCCAGGATCTAAACATAAAACTGCACGCAATTTTCACTTGAATGATTAGTTTTACGTCATCTTTTATATTTAAAGAAATTATTTTCAGGCTAAACCCTTTTTTAGCATTCTTTTTACTGGGCATACTGTCTTATCACCACAGACCACAAATTCAGGTCCTCGGTCCTGCTCAGTCAGTGAAGCTCAGTTTTCCTCTTGCACACAAAATGTGTACACCTTCTTTAAATACAGTACCACATCCAGACAACAATTAAATGTCTTGTATAATCTACAGTACCATACTGTACAAAGATAAGATTTGCTTCTATGAAAATATTATAAATGAGTCATGCCAGTTTAAAAATATCAACAAAGTATCCTATGCAGGGCTGGATTTTAAGTCATTTGACTGCCCATGACCACCAAAACTGTGATGACAAACAAAACTAACAACCTGGTTGCCAATGAACAACCAAATTTCATGAAAGGGGAAACAAACTGTGGATAACTAAATTTTCTTTGGACAACCAAGAAAGGCAGCCAGGTTATCTGGTGGCGTCAACTCCCGTAAAATTTTCCTACTGTAAAATCAAGGCCTGCATGAATCATAGGGTAGTCAAATCGTAGCATCACATCTACTGTAAACTGCTTCATACAGTAGTTGTTGTAGACATGAGCTTTGAATAAATTATATAACTAAACTTACTTCCAAGAATGACAAAATTATTGAAATGGGCTATTTAAGGCACTTTACTGATACTGTACAGCAAAGAAAAAAGCATTTCTCACCCCAAAATGTGTAATTAATAAGCCCAAGTTTTTGACACAATGCTACCTACAGGGTACTGCACTGTATACTTGAAATTTTCAACAAGAAAGATATCCATGATCCTCTTCATATTAAAGAAAAACCACAAAAGAATTTATACCCTATAAGGACTTCACATGACTTTTCAGAATAAGTTTTCCCCAAAGCCTATACAACAGTATTCTTTCAACAGTATACCAACAAGAGATCTCATGGCCTAATTCACCCCACCCCTTAAAAATTAGATATAAGAATCTTTAGATCTGATGCAATGATGTACAGTAATGTCCTTACTCTGAAGTTACATCTTGTAAGTGCAGAATGGCAAACATCCATAAGATGACCCTTACCATTGTGAGGAAATATTGAATACACAGGACTATCTTGGAAACCAAAGTAGAGCGATGGATCAACATACTCATTTAGAAAAACAGTCTGTTTCGGATACACATTTCTCTGTCCATGGTCAGCCACAAACATTATGTTCATAACATCATAAAGGTTACTCTCTTTCAATTTCTTTACTAGATATCCAACAATGTCATCCATTTCTTCCACAACACCAACTACCTTCGGGGACTCAGGACCATACTTATGGCAAGCTCGATCTACATCGGAATAGTAAATCATCCCAAAATTTACAGCACCTCTGGCAAACAGTTCCACAATCATGTCCACACGTTCTTCATTCTTCGTGTCATTTAAATATTTATTGGTGGTAAAATTGGCTACCATACCATCATATGCCACTGTCATTGCTGCAGGAAAGTTGAGAACACCACTCACACCACCTTGGCGTTGATTTGTTATCCAGATTGGCTCTGCATTCCCCCACAGTGCAGGGTCTTCGATGCGATTCACAATAGCAAGAACTGGTTCGTCTGGGTCAATCTTTGGATCATACACATGGTTGTTGACTATCCCATGGGATTCAGGGTACAGACCAGTCACGATGGTGTACCAATTGGGGGCTCTCTTTGTGGGAAAGACATTTACCAAATGTTCTGCTCTCACACCATTTTCAACAAGGTAATCAAAGTTTGGAGTCTCGGCCCTGTCAAGAAAATCCCATCGAAAAGAGTCCATTCCTACCACAAGAAGTAAGGGGCCTTTCATATGTTCCCCAGCAGAAGCTGTGGTCCACACAAAGATTACAAGTAGTATGAAGTAGATGTGTACAGGAAACATGTTGGCATCAACCTAAAAGCAGTCTTTATAGAACCTGAAATTTTAAGAAAGAAAACAGTCAAGATTCACCCATACATCAAGAAAGGAAATAAAAAGCCAAAGGGGTTACTAAAACTGTGAAAGCTTTATATTCTCTTCGCAAAGCTACGTATGTACAGCAACTAAAGCTTTTAACGTGTACATTGTGCTTTCAACAACATTCCAAAAGTAATCACTTGGAATTTTACAGGGAAATATTGTCTTAAATTTGCATCAACATGACACATACAGAAAATAAACTTCACCATAAAACATCTTACCGCATTCCAACTGACAAAAATATTAAAAATAACAAGAGTTATGCATGTTGCACTGTTTGCAAATTTGAATCTTCATGTTAACAGGTTACTCACTAGCTAAAAAGCAGTGGATTCCTTTTCTGTTAGAACCGTAGACCTATTGTTTTAAATAAAATGACCCAACTACTGTGCAGTACTACCTTACAGAATTTTGAATTGACTATCACCCTTTATAAAGTGTACATTTCCATGCTTTGAAGTTTGAACATTTGCACAATATATCCCTTTAATTTTGGTAATTCCCATTAAAGGGAAATATTGCATTTGAAAAAATACCATGACCTGACTCTAATTTAATCCCATTGTGGTCTTTCACCCTTTCCAAACATGGAACACAAATAACTTGCAGCAGATCAACACTAATCTCATGAAATATGAGAAGAAAGAAGAAGCAAATTTTTTATCTAACGGGCTCACTATAGAACAATAAGCCTCGCCCACACTATGCAACATTTGTACTGCTGCATATTCATTTAGGAAGAATGGTCATGTCAGGTCATATATGCACCCGCCATTACGCAATATGTGGTGACCTTGCTTACCATAATTCCAATGACCCTGCTCACAAGAAACTACCACCACAGTTTCTGTACCACCCTGTGCTGTACAGGATATTGGAATTCAAAACTCACACATGGAGAAGCAGCATCATCTCCCTGGTTCACCGTGAGTGTGCGTTATTAGTCATTACAGGAGAGTCACTACAAACATGTTAATTTATCTGCGAAAGACTTGTTGGTCCTGCATATTTCTTTTGTTTTGGACAAGTGGCAACCACTGGCATCACAGGTTCATAAAATTTTCATTTTGTACCATTGTCGAAGCACCAACAGTCTCTTTTACATCCGGCTGTTTCGAAAGTAAATCAAACCTGCTAAGCCCCAAGGGCTACAATTCGAATTACGGAATAACTGTAACTTTGTGTATAGTATACCAGGGAGGTGATAAGACCACCTACTGTATTATAACAGTAGTTCCGTTAGGTTGTCAAATAGAAACTCCCTGGTTCAGTAATACAGACATAATGTAGTAATAATTCCCACTAATGTATGTACTGTACCTAGTTCGTATTTTCCGAACTTTTTGTACATGCTGTCGAAGGCGTTTGTTATTGTCTGACGTAATGTGATAGAAATGATTTGATTGGTGGATTTCAAATCAGGGGTGATGAAGGTGTGGTTTGTTTGGGTGAAGAAATCTATTAGTTGTTACAAGAAGGTTAATTACTTGTTAATTAGTGCTCGGAGGGTAGAATGTTTTTCTTAGTTACTTCTCTTTCATCGAACGGGACCTGATCGCAAGTAAACGAGGATAGATTCAATAAAAAGCCAGTCAAACGCAATATTTCCCTTTAATGTTGAAAGGCATTATGGTATCTTTATCAATGTAATAATGTACAATACTACACACAAACACAAACCCTGTGACCTTCAAGTTGGATAAACATGTACAAAATATTCTACATTTCCCCAACATATTTCCACTTTTTATCATCTTGACTTACTTATCCTCTCCCCTATTCAGCTATGTTTCCCTTGGCCTCAGCCTGTGGGCCTCTCAGCCTGTGGGCCTCAGCCTTGGCTTCCTAGCCTCTAGTATCTGACATTTTGTAAAGGTTGGAACCTGATCAGAGTTTAGCCCTTGGTATCTGCCAAATATGCCATAAAAGACAGACCTGCCTTTTATAGCATATCTGTGTTATTCCAAGAGTTATTCTACCCACAGTTTGATGTGTGTACAGTGCATGGTCCAAGGTATGAACACTGTACAGGCCTTTCATGGTTGCACAACAGGGCAAGGTAAAGGCTATCATGCACTGTTAAGGGAATGGGCTCTAAAGGCAGGGGTGCCCAACCTTTTTTAACCCAAGGTCTACTTTTCAAGCAGCCACCCTCCCGAGATCTACAAAACATACACTGTCATACAGTTACACATAGAAAAACTTTATTTTTTCATTTTGCCTACTGTACACCCATCGCGGTCGACTTGGGATCAGTTCGCAGTCTACATGTGCCAGTAGACTGCGATCGACTGGCTGGGCACTCCTGGGCTAAGGTCTGTATCATTATAGTTGTTATGACTAGGTTTGTTCTGATAGCTTTAGCCTAGGATTACAAGAGAGTGGCCTACTGCACACAACACTTTCACAGTACTAATTTAGAGAGCTAGAATATATACTACATACTGTGATTACTACTGTCTTGTAAAGTTGACTTACATAAATACTCCATGGCACCCTCTTCCAATATTCCCCAAAATGGTTCCTGGACATGTGCCCCCTCCTCCCCAACAACTCCTTTGGAACAATTCCCATGTAAACACTTCCCAATAACCTGGATTAATTCCCACCGAGAAAAATTCAAAACTTTCTTGAAGAGAAGTCATCTGATGGGCAATTTCCATGTTTTGGAAATCTTCTAGCTGAAAATTGTCGGTGGAGAGGCCGGAGACGGAGGGTTGTGCATTCAAGCTTTGAAACAAATTCAAGCTTTTCAGGAAGCTTTTTATGGTATGCACTATGCTCATGTGATATTGTATTGAACTCGCCCTCTGCAGTGCAGTGCTGAACATGTGTTTTGTATCTCTCTACTCCCTTTGTACACATGCAAACACAGTTTGTCATGTGACAGTACACTGTACAGCTAATGAAAGTAGTACGAGCATGTAAAGCATGTACACACAAGTGAGCTCCACTCATTACGCATCCCATGAGCATAATATCCAGTGCAAGTCATCTTTATGTAATATACATATTTAGAGAGAAAGTAACCTTTGAATGGTTTGTTTATTTGGTTTTGCCCCTGTTTTATCAGCTGTCTGCACAGAGTTCAGTAAAAACAATTTTTTTCAAAGCTGTATGGTACAGTATGTGAGATTGCATTGATAACATCAATCACAGCTGCTTTGCACACTAACAAAGATAAAATATGAGCATCAGAAAGTTTGATACTACCGTAGGTGCAAGACTCGCAATTTAAATGACAGATGGAATCCCAAAAATGAATTCGAAGAGACGGGTGTCACTAACACATTACATGCATATAGGAATAGTACTACAGTGCCTCCAAAGTGATGTCGCGTGATGTCAATGCATAGACCCTTTTCCAAATAGCAATCACAAAGGATTATGGGATAGAATTTTGGTATGCATCATTTTTGGCCACAGTAAAATGCCATGGACAAAAACTATGTAAATCCCAAACACTACCCCATAATCCTTTGTAATTGCTATTTGGAAAAGGGTCTATGAGGTCTATTACCACTAGCTGGCAAAGCCTCTTAAACCTGTACATTACAGTCAACTAGTAGCATGGTGGGTCCAAAGTTCGTTCACCTTTGCTACTGAATCCATCCAAAAAATATAAGTAGGTACCACATGGTTCCCAGTTTTAGACACTTTATCTTTGGAAATATGTTGTCTGTACAAAAACAGATTTTGCCCTGGAATTTGTAGAGTGTAACTCGGAATTTGAATGATTTCATGTGACTGTCTCTGACCTCAGGAATTTAACTCCAGAGGGTTACAATTTGGTTCGCACATTTTCAATTGTCCCTTTTCGTAGAAAATCAGGGTAATATTCATTCACTTTGTCTAATTTCCCATGTAAGAAAAGGACTCGCACCAAATTATTACAGTGTTGCAGTTACGTCTTGTGAAATCACGAAAATATAAGATCATTTGGAAAGTAGGTTAGTTGAGTTGCCTAGGTAATTTTCGAATGTCAGAAAAATGTTGTATTCAGGCAAATTGGAAACATGTGGTTGGAATTTGTTTTACTCCGACTGTTTATCAGTTATGCTTGATATTTTGTGCAATTTCCCAATTATTTCATCCATTATTCATTGAATTATGGATAATGAATGAAATTCGGGGGTGAACGAACTTGTGTTCCCTAACTATTCTGTACTGTACCATACTGTAGCAGCCCCCATAATAAACTAAAACTGCCTACAATTAACTACTGAGCAACATGTACACTAGTAGCAGTAGTGCAGCTGATACTGTACGTAGCTGTATATACAATTTTCCCTATACTGTATGTACCCACTACAGAGTGGGCCAGTACTGTATATCCTGCAGCCTATGCATATTCCATACACCAATATCATGGATTTAGGCGACTATCCTATACTATCAGCAGACGTAAATGGATAACATACTGTATACAATGTTGGGTATAAACTGCATGTATATAGACATCTCAAAAGGTTTACTGATCTGTAAAAACCAACTGTAACTGCACAATAGCTTTTATTACATTACATGATATCGCCCTTACTCAAATCACCTTTCTTTGAACAGTGCAAAACCCGACCTTCTGGGGGGAAGTCGGGATTTTACTTGATGTTCGCACCTACAGATTATAGCCTTTGGGATGCTTATCAGGTTTTATCATATTTTTAAGTGTACAATATACTGCAGTGCAATCATCACATAGAAGTAAATATATAAATCTCTTTCTTACAACGTAACACTAGCTCTGTGTTGTTTGATAGTCCAACTATAAATTGTCAATTAATTTACAGTCAAATAAGAGTTTCAAATTCAAACCATATAAAATCAATTTACTACTCTACTTGTACTTTGCATGGCTTTTGAACAAGCGACCAGTAGGATCCTACAAAATGTTCACAAAGCAAACAGTGAGACAGACTACTGTCAGAGCATTACTGTACCTGCACAAACATTCTTTCAAAACATCCATTAACATCTCCATTCTCAGTTGAGCCTACATTGCACACTAACATACCATAATGTACAGGTATTCCCTATATACAGTAGCACGCTTCTGGACCACATACTGACTGGGGTGCATCAAGCACCAAAATAAACTCAGGGCTACAGAACCAGAAACAGTCACTTCCTTCCACAAATACTGCACTTCAGATTTTATTCACTTACAGGTAAAGACAGATACTCACCATCCCAGACAGTTCCAATTCTCCCAACTAGGTTACTTCTAGCCCCACCCACAACTGCCTTTAGCTTCTCCATATGCAGACACAAACCTAGTTTATTAAGGTGATATCCTGGTGAGCACACAAGGCCCTAACGTGTAATCAGATCACTCTCTGTGCATTCTGTATAATATGAGCTACTTTGCATCTTTTGAATTTTTAACTCTGATTTCAACCAAAGAGCAGTCACCAATTGAGACTTTTGCTTACCCCCAAGTAAAAGACATATTGGGGTGACAAGTACTGTATCTGTCTTTAAATCCAATTTTTTGTCAAGCTCTTGAATTACAGTACTGTAACTTAAAGGTCAAAAGCAGTCGTCCCAAACTTATTCTGAAACAATGTCTAAATGTCACAAATTTCTTCTTATTTCTCTTCCAAGTATCTTTCAAAATATTTTAGGGCATAAATATTGCATATTCAAGGTACAGTAAAACAAGTAGTTGCTCCTTGTAAATTTTACAATTGAGTGAAAAAAATACTGTCACATGATTCTCAAGAGCCATTCAGGAAACAGGATAGTCTACTAAACAATTCTTTATTGGGGTGACTGCATTCTCCCTTTAAATCAAAGTCTTTGCCAAGTGCTTGAATTACAGTACTGTGATTTGTCTACATTTTTAAGCTCACTTTTTTACAGTATTAGACTAACGATTATAACTTGCAGTATAACCACAATCATCTACTGTGTAGGTTCACTGGGTTCTAATTTTCCTTGCTTCCCAGCCTCTATAAAGTCTTCCCTGCAAATTTTTTTTCTTCCTCCAGAAGCACTGGCTTTTATCTCCTCAATGTTTTACTATCTCTAGAATGCACTACACCAGAAAGCCTCTGGACAAAAAATTAAAAAAATCAAGAACCATTTAACTAGTAACTACAGTATAACATTTGAATCTGCTACCAAACCAGTAGTTATTTAGCAAACTGATCATTAAGTCTGTTCTTTTAGTCTGAATACTTAGTACCTACACGCAAGTGCTTTACATAACAAACAAGAAATGGTGTCCAACGGGCACTATGATTTGATCTTAATCACACAAACTTGTGCAGAAAACTAATGTTTAGAGTGTAGGTCCTTTTTTGAAAACTGAAACTTATCATTTTAATTTATAGACTCCTTTCCCAATAGGAATTACAAAGGATTGTGGGATAGAAGTTTGGTGTGCATCATTTTTTGCCACAGCAAAATGCCATTGACAACAACATCGCCTACCAGAACTCTATCCCACAATCCATTGCAATCGTTATTTGGAAAAGGGTCTATGTGGGGAAGGACACATCTGTTCATCTTCCACCTCAATCTGGTGAGAGTTTCATTTACCACTGTTTGTTAATTGTTATGTTTTATTGTACCAGTATAATATTGATGGCAACTGTATCAGCACTACAACAGCAATTGGTTTTGCAAGAGTACTGTACACCAGTCAAAAATGTAATAAGACCCTTCTTGAAGGCGGTCTTCCTACTGTACCCTTGGTTATCAATGGCAGGGTTCGATTTACCCCGGTGCACGCATGCACAGGTTCATGCAGAATTTCCCATATGCATGTAACTGTGGAGGCTTACATGCACTTTGTTTATGTAGGCCTAGCCTTGCCTGGGCACAGCCTTGTGGCCCCAGGCAGCACGATTGCAAGAATTGTGCATCAACATATGAATTCCTGAAAATTACAAAAGGATGGAGAGGGAAAGTCAGGCAAGCAAAATTTGAAATTCCTCACTCAGTTCCTGACTTTTTGATTTATGTGACAAAGCACTGAGCAGCTTTCCTATCCGTATCTTTAACAAATCATGCACGAATGTGTTAACCACTGACGTATATTACAAACAACAGTATTTGACTCTTGTTGTGATTGTGAAGCCGCATGAAACTTATAAATGAACAAAAAAGTGCCTTAGTTGCCTTCAACAGATTCAGCATCGTTTCGTGCATGTAGAGATTTTGCTGTGCATGTAGTTATGTTGACCTACTGTACATGCACCTCGTGCATGTTGGAAAAAAATATTAAATCTAACCCTGATTTAATGGTCTATAGAGTGTACTACATACTGTATACACCAAACTTATCTTGGTTTGCGTGCTTTGGTCATTTTCATTGTGTAAACCTTTGAAGCAATTTAAAGGCTTTAAAGGAATTACAAAGGATTGTGGGATAGAAGTTTGGTGTGCATCATTTTTTGCCACAGCAAAATGCCATTGACAACAACATCGCCTACCAGAACTCTATCCCACAATCCATTGCAATCGTTATTTGGAAAAGGGTCTATGTGGGGAAGGACACATCTGTTCATCTTCCACCTCAATCTGGTGTGAGTTTCATTTACCACTGTTTGTTAATTGTTATATTTTATTGTACCAGTATAATATTGATGGCAACTGTATCAGCACTACAACAGCAATTGGTTTTGCAAGAGTACTGTACACCAGTCAAAAATGTAATAAGACCCTTCCTGAAGGCGGTCTTCCTACTGTACCCTTGGTTATCAATGGCAGGGTTCGATTTACCCCGGTGCACGCATGCACAGGTTCATGCAGAATTTCCCACATGCATGTAACTGTGGAGGCTTACATGCACTTTGTTTATGGTGCCTAGCCTTGCCTGGGCACAGCCTTGTGGCGCCAGGCAGCACGATTGCAAGAATTGCGCATCAACATATGAATTCCTGAAAATTACAAAAGGATGGAGAGGGAAAGTCAGGCAAGCAAAATTTGAAATTCCTCACTCAGTTCCTGACTTTTTGATTAATGTGACAAAGCACTGAGCAGCTTTCCTATCCGTATCTTTAACAAATCATGCACGAATGTGTTAACCACTGACGTATATTACAAACAACAGTATTTGACTCTTGTTGTGATTGTGAAGCCGCATGAAACTTATAAATGAACAAAAAAGTGCCTTAGTTGCCTTCAACAGATTCAGCATCGTTTCGTGCATGTAGAGATTTTGCTGTGCATGTAGTTATGTTGACCTACTGTACATGCACCTCGTGCATGTTGGAAAAAAATATTAAATCTAACCCTGATTTAATGGTCTATAGAGTGTACTACATACTGTATACACCAAACTTATCTTGGTTTGCGTGCTTTGGTCATTTTCATTGTGTAAACCTTTGAAGCAATTTAAAGGCCTAGCATACACAGTACAACCAGTAGACTACTGTATACCTATACTCTCTATGTACAGTAACAAAGCGTTCATTATTGCCTCTTCATAAAATAAATTCAGTTTTTACATTCTGCTGATGGAATGTCCCAAGCTAGGGGCAAGATAAAAATTAAAATATTTGATTGTTAAAAATTTAATAAAGTCAGTTGGGGTAAAAAAACAAGGTGGTAGTTGGGGTAAAACAGAACACCCCCCCCCCTCCTTTCAGAGCCAGAGGAAGGTTTGAATAAAGTTTCCATATTCTGCATATATGTTTAAGCAACATCTCCATTTTGTTTTAACATGAAAAGTACCCTGTAATAACATACTGTAGATTCCTTTACACCTGAACAGTGGCACTATGAATGTCTACAACCCAAAAGTGAACCGTCTTCAAGTTTGCACCGTGTTTCTGAAAGTTTTTATGACGTGGAGTACTTAAAGCATTGGGAGATTATTTTAGCTGTTCTAATTCTCTAACATGCTTCCATCAAACTACCTAAGTGAGCAATTTCTTGGCATGTATCTGTGTGTTTCAAAAGTGCCTTGTTTTTAACCTACTGACATGACATTTTGTATTTTGGGGTAAAAAAGAACAGGTCTGTTTTACCAGTGATATATCACAAAATTTACCCTCGTTAATTAATTTGCAGGGCCATTTTGTTGGTAAAGTGCATGTTTTCTTACTGATCTTAGTAATTTAGGTTAATTTAATGTGGTCTTAGATGTTACCCTAAGGTGGGCTAAAATTATACTGTATGATAGGCTATAACATGTGGCTATAGGACTTTCATACAGTGTGTATATGAAGTTGCACTATGTACATAGAGGTATGTAAAAATTTCTGTGCTGTAGCAACTGCATATTGTACAAAATCTTATAAAAAGTATCCTACTGTACATTCTGTTATTTAAAAATAATAACAATACACTAAACTTACATAGTGCCAAATTAGGACCAAAGTGTACCTGCTCTAGGCGCTTAACAAATACGAACGACTCAATTACAATCCAAGGAACAAGTAAAGATATGAGTCTTAATATAACTCTTAAATGCAGAGAGTTCTGTGCAAAAACGAATATGGTCAGGTAACTGATTCCACAAATAAGGAGCAGAGTGAGCAAAACATCAATGTTCATAAGCTTTTAGCTGTGGATTGGGAAGAGACAGGTATGGGAAGAGACAGGTAGGCCTTGTCTTGTAGTTTTTCTCAATGACAGGAACATGTTTATCTAGAAGAGATTCTGATAAATTATATATTTCCAGGAGGTTTGAGACAAAGGATGATATTAACTGAATAGAATTACAAACTGGGCTACCACAAAGGTCTCTTGTAAAGTCGTCCTGGTTAATATAACAAGTCCTCCATAAGGTAAATGAAGACTTCTTTGTTACAGGTTGATTACTGAAGGTAACTGTACATGTGACAAGTTAAATGATCAGACACTTACGGTCAGAGATGAAAGTGTCATTATCAACTTGTTCAGAAGAACGAGAAGTAACCAGGTCCAAGATGTGACCTACCTTGTGTGTGGTTGAGTATATATGCTGGCACAAGTTTCCAGAGTGAAGAAGTGAGAACTGACCTTCAGGTGAGCCTTTAAGATTCATTTTTATAGTGCTAAAACAATGTGTTTGGGACTTTTATTGTACTAGTTTCACACAGGTTACAAAACGGTTATAATTTGAACATAAAGATACCCATTTCTAACAAAATGTGTCCTGTACCCACCTGAATTATCTACTGTAGTACTGTACTGTGTAAAATCTCATATAACTAGGGTTGCTCTTTTTTACCCCAGTTTTTTTTACCCCAAATTTGGAAAATTTAGGGGGTAAAAAAAACAACCATTTTTTTTTGGAATATCTCAAGATTCCTTAAAGAAAAACAAATTTGTTATGAGCAGTCAGAAACATATTCCCATTCTTCAGTACACTACAGTGGAAAATTATAAAAACCTTTAACATGTCTTTATATATCAAAGTTTAGGGTAATTGTTTTTTTTAACCCAACCTTACTATAATACCTTTAAAAGAAACAACCAATTTCATTTTAAAGCAATTTTTAATGCTAGTCACCTGGAAGAGATCCATCATTCACTCTGAAAGAGTATAGAAATCTTCAAGGACGTCACTCCACAGCGCTTGTACAGTATTAGCTACAGACGTACTTTTGTACCGATATCTGGTATGCATGTACTGTACATACTCCCAAAAGCAATTATAGACATACACATAGGTAGAGAACTAGTCACCTGCATGATTTCTGAATATATATAGCTACAGTAAACATGCTTTGCCATTGACACAGTACATGGCCTTATCTTCAGCTTCAAATTACACACTTTTTTGCCAAGTATTTTACTAGATGTACAGTATTAAGAGTATTATCTACAGTTGAAACCTGTGCTAGAGAGTCAATAGACAAGTATGGTCGTGAAAGGTCTGCGGACATCACAGCTTGGAGAAAAAATCTGAACATTCTGTACTAGGGCTGTCAAGGAGAAGCCCAAGGGAAACAATTGAACAGCACTTTTTAAGGGCCAACACCACCATGCCAACAAATACCACAGGACCACATGTGAAATCTTCAATATTTTGTGCATTGAATGCAAAGATCATAGTTCTAAAAAGTAAAGATCTCTAAAGCCCTGAAGAAAGGCCAGACTGGAAAATTTACCATGTGTGCACAAGTTCTGGCCAGCACAGCTACTGTACGTGTACTGCAGTTTGCATGGTTTGGTATCTGACCACAGAAAACTGTGCTAGCTTCAGTAGAAACAATACCTGACCACACACACAGATTCCTGAAAGTACTGTAGCCACTACCTTGCTGGGAACTCAAAATGTGTTCTACTATAGTCTACATTCATACATGCTTGGAAAAAGCCCCTCATTAGTTTTAAAATTTATTCCCTATCATAGCAGGCATACAGCGGGTATCTTGGATTAATCCAAGTTCAATAGAGTATTGTGTGTGTATTCACCCATGAAGCCACTCAGGAAATGTCTTAATGACCAGCATTTATAATGCAAGCAGTGTAACAGATTCTTTTATGACAACGAACACAACTGCCACTGTGGCTGTCAAGATTTACTTCTTTTCTGCTAGGCTGACTCAACTTTTAAAAATTGAGCTAAATGCACTTTCCTCTCATGTACAGTACAAGGTACAATATGCAGTACTTGGGCTTAACTTTGCAAGGTTCATTGGTACTGTAACTGTACAGTATGGTAAAAATATTACACCACCTTGTGCAGATTTCTGTTAAAGAAAGGTCATTGCAACACGAAAAGCAAAAAGCTGAAGACACTTGTCCACACAAAGTGAAAACTTTCCAGTCTGGGAGAAGTGCATTTTGTCTAGCCTAGATATTGTACTGGTAAGTAGGCCTAGTCCTCGAAAAGGTCCATGTACTACATTTACAGTAGAACTTACTCTAAGTGCAGACTAGCTAAAACGAAGCATATGTAGACTGGGTAGGCCTACAAGTTACCTTTGCATTAGCCTGAATTTAAGAATACTGTACAGTAACAATACATGGCCTACCCTGCCCAAGTCAATATTGTAGTTGGGCCTGGACTAGGCCAACTCCCAACATTTTGGAGTTGGGTAGGCCTACCTGCATTCCCTACTAGTCATGGCCCTGAAGGAGTTGTGACCCTAATGACTTCATCACTGACACAGGACATATACATGAGCAGCCGTAACCTCAAGCAGTAACCAAGCAATGTGTACAGTAAATTGTAAGGACGGTACACCAGGAAGCTTACACTACAGGCTTCTCAATGGCTGAGGTACGTACAGCACAGGGAACTGTTGTTACCAACTGAAGGGAAAACTTCCAACTGAATGGAAAAAAAGATCAAATGTGTTGGTTGTGTATAGGCTACACTTCATTAAAACCTGTGAAATAATACAAATGTGGACTCTATGATTTTTTGTGCATAACTTAACGGTACTAAAATATGGAAAGTTCCTGCATCACGATTACAGGGAATGTGGAGTTGCTAGCCTAAGTATAATGGGGTGACCGTTGAATGAACACTTAAAGAATCTATCATTCCAAGATTGTGACATGGAATGGGGGCTAGAAGCACACTCAACGGGCCCTGCAGTCGACGGGCACCCTACTAGTACTACACTGCACTCCCAGCTAGCAGCCAGGAGTCAGGACTCTGAAGTGGTGTCAGGAACCAGCCAAAGCCTAGGGTTTATGGTCATTTTGCCCCCTTGCCAGTTTGCCCCCCAAGCGATGACCAGTTTGCCCCCTAAAACCTACCAGTTCGCCCCCAAGTGCCAACCATTTGCCCCCTAATTTATTTGGGCATATTTGTGTATTTTCATTATTCATGTTGCATCTTTTTGCCTATACTAGTTGCAACGGATATATTTTTGGTGTGGAAATACCAATCTTTTTTTATTTTAAATATCAAAAATTACACAAGAAAATTAGCTGAAATGAGGTATAGAGCCGTATTCATTTCTGACGTGGGAGAGAATACCGTGTTTTCCAATATACCTATCTCATGATTAAGTGTATTCAAGTAAATTAAAAATGTAATCACGAACAAAACTTGATTTTAACAGCAAGAAATCACTAAACTTCAACTAGCACAGAGATGTGATACTGAGTTGGTACATTAAATTTTGGCCTCATGTCGGTGGCAGTATTTCAGTTCAAGTGAGTCCTTCCATCACTTTCGTTTCCACAACTCAGGCCATTTTGTTTCTGCTGTTGTAAAAAAATATAATCGAAAAAAAATATCAGCTTCATTTGATTTTTTTTACAACAACTAGGGTAGAGTGACCAGTATTCAACCTCCTACCATTATACCACCCCTTTGACATAAATTCCACATTATTCACTGAATTGAGGTTCCATCCCACATTAAATCATACTAAAGGTACGAACAAATTCTCTGCTTAATTTTCATCCACTTTCATGTCACTGATTTGCAGATACTGTAAATACCTTTTCGAGATATCGGTTTATGAGAATTTTGGGAATTTTTTTGAAAATAGCCTTTCTTAAAAGGTCATGTAAGGCACATGGTTAAAACCATCAGGAGTGTAATTTTCTGTCATCCATTTGAAAAGGACTGGTTTCAAAATCATGAACTGTCCAGGCCAATATTTCATTACAGCAGCAATTTATAAACAAATTTCAGGAAAAAAGTGATATTAGGGAAAATCTGAAGGAAAATTGAAGGGGGTCGAAAACTGGTCACAGAATCTTGATCTGCTGCCCAGAATTCAACCCCACAGTACTGTAAAGATGTAATGAATAAAGCTGGACAGAGTCTTCTGGTCATTTCTCAAAGAAGTCATTATTGTCAAGTCATTTTGCATTTCTGCTAGAGTATTCTGAGTCTTTTAGGAAATATCCTAAAATCAATAATTTTGCACTGAAATGTGTGGTATTTGACCCTACTGACCTAATAAAAACAAAAAGAAAAAACAGCAAGGTTAAATTTTCTTCTAAAAGACATTTAAAAGATTTGTTTAATAATTTAACTGAACATAAGTAATGAAGATACTTCATATTTCCTTGGCATGTTCGGTGTATCTGAATTGTACTTTAATATTTTTTGGGGGGTATAATGAGCAGGGGGTCACATATTGTACTGGTCTCAAAAACTGAATACTGGTAACAGGGGTTTGAATACTGTACTGGGCAGGCACATCCAAGTTTTCAAGGTGACCTTTCTCTGATGAGAAAGGCTGAATCCATAATTTTTTGATGATGACATGTTACCCATCATAATGTCTAACAAAAACATTTTGAATCATATTATTCCATTTTACCTCCAGGGGTGGAATAATTGCAAAAAGTTCCTTAGGGGGTCAGAAACTGGTCACTCTACCCTAGTGGTAGTAAAATCAAGGGTGCGAACTGGTCGGTATTTGGGGGCAAAATGACTTCCACTTTGGGGCGAACTGGCACGGGGGCGAAACGACTGGGGCGAACTGGTTGGGGGGAACTGGCAAGGGGCAAAACAACTGGGTACCAAACCTAGCTATGACCTGATGTTAGCAACTGGTGTCCACACTAGCTGGTATACAGAGGCATAGCAAAATGCTCCTCAAATGGGTGTAGGCTAATTGCTACACAATTTCTAAAAGGAATAGGCCTAACAGTTTTGTACATAAAACTATATGCAGAATTCCATTTGGCCAAAACGACACCAGTAGGCACAGCCTAACTGCTACAAAACTGACACTAACGTTAGGCTTGATGCAGACTGCACGTTAGGCCTACAGCTACAGAATGATAGGCCTTCAGACAATACTGTACATATATGATACTGTATATGATTTACACCACAGGCGCCCCTTAACATTGTATAGTATACCATATACTATGTATTATATAGACGGAAAGGTATGTCACAAATCTCCTACAGTAACTCGAACAAACAACTTACGTTTCTGGCACAATTACTACACTTTTCTCGCCAAATTTGTCTGCGTCGAGACTTTTGATCATAAGGTACCTCAAGGCAGCTCTTTTTCCCTAATAATTTCACTTGGCATCGTCTGAAGGATGAAATTTGGATGGAGTAACAGTCTGGGGATGGTAGCTGCTGATACAGAGCATTCAGCACTTCCACACTGTATAATAAATACTCCTAAAATATTCTCTAAAGTCCTCTTAACTTTCTGAATTTCTTCCAAAATTTGTCAGTTATGTTTTGCTTTGATTATTACAAATCTTACAGATACATATTAGCATTAATATGCAAGATTTTTGAACATAGAAATTCATATAATTTGAAAACCTTTTGAAAAGTGGAAGGGCTTGCATTTACTAAGAGTTGAAGACTGTAAAACAGTTACAGTGACTGTCACAAGTGCTTGTAGAAAATGCTAGCCCTTCCACTTTTCAAAAGGTTTTCAAATTTTATGAAATTTAATGTTCAAAATTGTTCATATTGATGCTAATATATATCTGAAAGATTTGTAATAATCAAAGGAAAACATAACTGACAAATTTTGGAAGAAATTCAGAAAGTTAACAGAACTTTAGAGAATATTTTAGCCTTTTTAGGAGTATTTTATTATACAGTGTGGAAGTGCTGAATGCTCTGTATCAGCAGCTACCATCCTCAAACTGTTACTCCATCGAAATTTCATCCTTCAGACAATGCCAAGTGAAATTATTCGGGGAAAAGAGCTGCCTTGAGGTACCTTATGATCAAAAGTCTCGACGCAGACAAATTTGGCGAGAAAAGTGTAGTAATTGTGCCAGAAACGTAAGTTGTTTGTTCGAGTTAGGAGATTTGTGACATACCTTTCCGTCTATATAATACATAGTATATGGTATACTATACAATGTTAAGGGGCGCCTGTGATTTACACTAGGTTATAGGTCTACGGTAGCCAAGGCTAATATGCCACGTGCACGAGTAGGATGAAGGCTTGGCTAGTTCCTAACTTAGTGTAAAACACTGTCCGGTGCAAGTGCATGTAACTTGTAACTTCTGTGTATAGGTCTATATACCAGTGGCGTAGCTAGAGGGGGAGGAAGGGGGCAGTCGCCTCCCCTCCCCCCACAAAGCCTCCAAAGACCTCTGTCGGAAATAAATAAAAACAATTCATTTGAAACACTTACAACACTTCTTATGTTTTTAAGCAGAATTACACGTCGATATGTCAAAAAAAAAAAAAAGGGTCTCCAGAATTTCGAATCGTAAACCTATCAAGATTACCATCTGTCGGAATTTTTTGCTTTTGCCCCCCCCCCCCCCCCGCACAAAAAAATATCTAGCTACGCCACTGCAATATACTGTTCAAGTCATTCTTACTGTAGCCTAGGCCTATACCTAGCCTAACTTCAACTGTATTACTAGTCCTTGAACAGGACTCTATGCTACGTACTCCGCACTAGACGGAGTAGGTTCACCGTTAACGTAGTACACGGTCCTGTTCAAGGACTACTGTATTACTGGCTGCGTGCAGATCTGACGTTACCCACAAATTTTTTTTACCAGACTCAAAGAACCTGCAGCCTAAGTAACATGGCCGAGTTGACATCAGAAAGTCGCAATCGGAGTCTGAAGATCGACGATTTTCTGCTCCTCATAAAGTCATATGTCAGCAAATTTTGCAAGGGCTAGCAAGTATTGAAGAAACATTCACGGGTGCGGTAGCACTGTTGTTTTGCGATCGACTTTTTCAGTTGATGTGCCAGCTGCAGCTGCTGAGTTACACACTTCACTACCTAGCTCACACAGTGCTTCTACAAAACATGAAAAAATGTTCCTGTGAAATCATGGAAGTACTTCCTCGGAGTCCTTACATGGTTAAATTAAGTCCCAAAGTTTCCGTAAGTTAATGCACTTCAAAATTTTATTTTTTTTATAAAAATCATTTATTGAAAAACTTTTTTGGCCACTTTCTCAACGGCAACCAAGCCAAAGGAAAGGTTGCAACAGAGGTTCATCAACTAAAACGGAAAAAGGGCAATAGAATGGGTTTTCCGTGATTAGACCTCTCATACAAAGAAAATAAAGTTCATGTGCTCTAATACAATATTAGTCCTTCAATTTTAGAAATTATTTTTCCTTAAGGATGCGCAATTTCGACGTTACCAGAAGTTGGATAAATTTTGGGAAGAGTGGAAATACAGAGTTGTACATCTAGGCACTTGCAGGTTGTTCGCCTTCCAGGGGTCACCCGCCCGGCCCGCCTAATTTTTTTTCCCACGAGGTTATGGGCAAATTTGATTTTCAAAATTTTTTCAAATTTGTTTCTAAATCATGGATGGGGTTATTTCTAAGGTTAGGGTTACGTGGGCTGGGGTTATCTGGCCTGTTCTTTCATAATCTGGCGTCAAAATTACAAAAAAAAATGGTTCAAAAGCTGTCATTTTGGAATTAGGGGTGTGGCCTATTTCCAAAAAGCTGATTGGTCCATTGGCGTGATTTGCCCATAACCTCGTGGGAAAAAAATTGCGCGCCCGGCCCTTAAATTTGGGGCTATAGCATCAACCTCCCAAAATTAGGAATATGGTCATATCCCCAATTGCAATTGGTGACTGTGCTTTTTGATTGACACTAATTCAAAGAGTAGCTTCACTCTTGTCAATGGTGATTTGTGTGGCAGACACAATGTTTGAAAAGGCGTATATGCCACTCTGCACGTAACTGCAGTCTCCACTGGATGGATCTGCTATTTGGAAATAATAACAACTCCCTGGTAAAACCAGCGTAACTTGCAGGCTGCATTACGAATCGCTACATGACTTCAAGTATCCGTCTGGCTTCCCGTGCGTACTTCATGGAGGCGATGAATCACAGTGACAAATTTATGCTTAAAAGTGCACTAATTTCACTTTGCAATGATGTTCAACGTTTGGGATACTAGAGGAATGGGGGTATAGTGGCGCGGGTACGGGACATGGGGGGCACATACGCCAAGCCGTTTTCAAGAATTTTCGATTTTTTTTAATGAGCCCAAAAGGAGTTTAACTTAGCTATATACATTTCTAAGTCGACTGAGTGATGGATCTATATCCTTACCATTTTCTGTCACAAATCGTTGGCAAACATAAAAAATTTCGCATAGGCTTCCCCAAACTATCAAAAGTTTCGGGCGCTAATTCCCTGGCTTTAACCTTGAGATCGTTTTTCTTTAATACCATACCAAACCTTTTGATGAAAGGAAAGTTATTTTTGGATTTTGCAACAATTTCAATGCAAAATTTCGGCCCTCTTCGTGCGCAATTGTCACGCCCTTTACACTCCATGCATGAAGACCAATATATATGAACGATAATGCACAGAATTATTCTGGCCCAATCAGTGACGTCACAAGCGTTGTTTGCAGGGGGTCAAGTGACCCGACATGCACCCCCAGAGCCCGGGGCCTGGACTACCTGTCTGCTCGATCATCCCCTGTGGGAACTCAGCAAACTCTTATTTAAGGCCCAGCTGTCGGTGTTATTCTTGCAACAAAAAATATGACCGCATCATAGGCCTACCCCTCAATTTAATTTAATTACTCTTGCCGTCACGAACTTACAGTTTACAGGAGGTGGAGGGGCGGGAAAAGTACACAAGCTTTCATTTTCCTTTTCCTTCTCTTTCCATTTCTTTCTTATTCTTTGTTTTCCTATCTTTTTCTTTTTTCGTCTGACTTCATTTTGCTGCCTCCTGGCCCGTGTAGGGAGGGTCGGCTGCCCCTCCCTGCAGGCGCAGATCTAGAGGGGGTCCAAGGGCCGGGCCCCCACTAAAATTTCATTTTTTTTTAAACGCCAGTTTTAAAGGTGTACGTCAGAAGGGTGGTTATCCTTACAAGTCAGGTACGGTATGTCTTTTCTTCCCGTCAAATGAACTAAAGCGTGCAGGCGTGCTACACATGCCAAAAGTGCCCAAAAATCTTAATTTTCAGACCGAAACGTTTACAAATTGAGGAGGTTTTTGGATCATCTGAACTAGTTTTCCGACAACCTCTCAATGCCTACAAGAAGGCTAAAATCTAAAAGATTGCCTTGCTATTTCAATGTTGGGGAGCTACGGGAACACTGGCATAGGCCTACCAAGCAACCCCCGTCGAGATCCGTAGTACGTAGCAAAATCCTCTCATTCCCCAAAGGATAACAAAGGAATTGAAAATTTGCTACTTAGTAATGCAAAACTGAAAGCATAAATTTACACGGCGCTGTTGTTTTCCTCCAGGTGAGTGAACTCTTATGTAAGCGTTACGGCACAAATGACGGACGGACCACGACTTAGCCCTAGCCATTGTTGCGATCTCAGTGATACGACATCCAGGCGCGGATCCAAGGGAGGGGGCTTTCCCGGCCTCAGCCACCCCCTTTTTCGCCACATCAACAATAAAAATACCCGAAAATTAGCATAATATTAATCTAGGAGAATATTCAAGGGAGCTTTCAGCCCCCCCCCCCTTTCGAAATGTCTGGATCCGCGCCTGACATCGGCGACGAATGAAACGAAAAGGCGTATGTAGATTAGACTACATAATGTCAAAAATATGGGACTGTCGGGCTTTTTATATAGATAACAGACTTACGAGAAAAGGGTGGTGGTATGATATGAAATTTTCTCCGGATGCCTGCTTACATGTTCGAATAGTTGCTGGAGAGAATTTCACCACTTATCATATAGCAAGATCAACTTATCGTGAAGCGATTGCACCCGCACAACAATTTGCTGTGACTTTACCGTTCCTTGCTACAGGTAAGCATGGTGAAGCCTGCATGACTACTCCATTCTCTTACATTTTTGGATGGTGAAAAGCCAACACGGAGACGTGTAAACTGGTGGATCTAAGTCTACACATTTTAGGTAGGTCTGCAAATTTCTATTGAAATTGTGATAAACATGCGTTAATGATCCCACGGCACCAAAGAGGCAGGGGAGCGCGAAGCTCTCCCTCCTTTTGCATTGTGTACAAGGTCCCGCCTACAGGGATTTTGAGGGGTCCAGGGGCAATGCCCTGGTGGTAAAGTTAACGGAGAACCACAGCTCCGTAGTACATAATTATGGGCATTAGAGCAAAACATTAAGCCATCTACAACAAGCAATGTTTAAGTAATAATGAGACTGCGTATAGACCAATAAATATGAGCGCGGAACGCATGAAGAAGTACAGCTCACAATACATTGCAAAAGTAATCCAGTATATTTAAATCACCCCAATGTTGCGATTTTTACAAGTATAATTTGGGAACATGATGTTTTTGCCCGATACTTTGACTTAGGGGCAGGGCCCCTTGTCCCCTGTTATTGGCGCCCCTAATTCTAGGCTTACACAAAGGGGATAGGAGTGTTTTTACCAGGTGCCAGTTGTTACTGTATTGCCGGCGATTTAGTTGAGTTGTGGAATACGGCTACATACGACGAGTCGGCAACAACTCGAATGCGTCTACATATCCAACAGTTAGTGTGCAGATTCGATTTTTGAATCTGCTACAACACGTCGGCGACAGATAAAAACTCGTCTGCGACAAGTCAGTTATTAGTTTTGGGATAGGTCACACATGCAACTAATCGATCTTGGGTCGGAAACTTCATATTCTTCCTGACCGTCATGAGCCGGCTGTTTTGCAGACTCACTATGAATCAGTCGCACGTGTAGCCCCACCTTCAGGCAGGAGGGTTTCAGGTGCAAAGTATGTTATCACCGATTTGGACCAGCCACCCTGAAAAACCGATGTATTTTACTCTTTATATGAACCGAGAACGTTTGGGATACCATGCTCACTCCGCTCGTGGGAAAGATTCATAACTTCACATGGCAAATTTGTGTTTTTCTGACGTTAAATCCAAGTCCCTAACCCTAATTTAAAAAAAAGTATTAAAACCGTGATTTTAGTGGCCAATTTTTTTCCCCTTAGACGCCTTGAAGATAGTCAAATGCTTCATTGTATTTGTATTCGGAAGAAATTTTGGTGAAGTTGCTATGACACTTTAAATGAAATTGTTACAAACGCATAGTGCGACCAGTGTTCCGATGGGTTGGAAGCGTCGTGAGCTTAAGCACTTACAATTCTGCTTTATAAAAAGGTAAAACTTTAGCAGTAATAGCATAATCGCTATAGCTTACTACTTCGTATAGTCAACCAACAATACATAAAGCCAGACCCTACACTGGTTTCCTAAATTTACTCCTATACGGTACACCATGAGAAATAGAGAAATAGTATATCACTACTTTGGTCACGTCACTGAGTTCTGAAGAGCCGACCATTTCCTCCAATTATGCCAGCTTATAGTGATCAACCCATGGCTTCATTAACATTCTGAAGCCGAAACTATTGGCCATGTTCAGTTATAACGCTAATGACTTTTGGTAATTTGTTTGACGTTTTCTTATGACTGAGTTAAACCAACACCCCAGGAAAAATCCTCATAGGCTAGTGCCTACCCCTCGAGAAAGGCCTGACTACACAACTACACCAATGCACTGACAACCTTTGACTTGCTTAGCATAATTTTTCTTATGACAGTTCAGGGCCGGATCCAAGGTGCGTACGCCCCACCCCCCACCCCACCCCCCCCCCACCCCACCCCCATTCTTTGCAGAGCATTTTTTGTAATGATGGAACAAAAAAAATGACTTCAAATGATGCTAAATGTTGCACCAGATTGCATCTGAGGGTACTTAAATAATCAAAAATTTCTCAAAGAGGAGGGGGACACCCCCTCCCTTGCCCCTCCCCTTTGAGCACTCCCCTAGGCCGGCGATCAGGTCCTGCGGTTGGCCACCTCCACTCAAAAATCCTGGCTACGCCAGTGTCGAGTCCCAATTGTCGTGACTCGGACTCGGACTCGACCGGCATGGCTCGGGCAGAGACCGGGTACGAGACCGACTATTTTTTCCCATGCACGACCGTAAAATTACTCAGGTCGGAACTGCGCGATAAAAAAAATCTTTGCTGAAAACATCATTACGTACACTACGTACAATACCACGGCTCCATGTTGCGTACAATGCATTAGTCAGTGTGCAGTATGAACAGTGAACACTCCGAAATATCGACTCATCTCAGGCCTCCAAGACTAGATTGAAGATAGCACGGATCCAGCACGAAATGTTAAACACATCGTCCATGGGTTAGTTAGTTATAGTTAGATGAGGTTTAACGTCCCAGTTTCCAACCAATTGGTTCAAGTCGAGACGACCACTGCCTTTTTCCAGTTGTGGCTCACTGGCTTGTTTTCCCTACTCCATTGCTTATGCTGAGCACCAAGCACAAAGGCAGTAGGTTCCATTTTTAAAGTCTTTGGTATGACCCGGCCAGGATTTGAACCCTAGACCTTCCGGCTGCAAGTCGGATGCTCTAACCACTTGGCCACTGCAGTCGGTCACATCGTCCATGGGATTCGCTTGTGAACCTGTATAGTAAGTATTCGGTGATCATATGTTTGGAGAATTTGCCTATGGCTCTAGGTCTGAGCATGGTTTTAATGTTTTACATCCAAAAACGTGTACCAGACGGGATCGAAATAAGATATTGGCTCCCAGCCTTTCCAGGGCCCTAGTACTCAAGCTTTTGTTTCAGACCTCGGGCAATTTTTCGGAGCCTATACAGGCTGATTAACTTGCAGGCGCGGATCCAGAAATTTTGAGGGGGGGGGGGCCCAAGATGGAAAATCTCATGTGCACCGAAGGTGCACCACGAGCGCGAAGCGCGAGTTCCTACGCGTGGGGTCCAGGGGCCCGCGTTAGGGCCCCTGGCGGGGTCCAGGGGCGGAGCCCCGGTGGGGGTCCAGGGGGCGAAGCCCCCGGAAGCTCTCGCAATGTTGCATTTTAAGAGCACAGAAATCGACCTCCAGTTCTTAAGTCAGTGAGATTTTATACCTTTTCATGTTTCATGGAATTTGATGTGTATGGCTCAGTATAAGTTACTATATGTACCTGCAGAAGTTCCGGAAAATATAAGTTATCTTAAAACTTACACGCCAACATTATGAGCCCTTGTAGGTAACTTGAGATGATTTTTGCCATGAGTGTTTGATTTTCGTTATACGGTATTCGGGTTTAGGACGTTAGATGAAACAATTGCGCGCGAAGCGCGCCGAAAATTTGAATTTACATTTAAAACCATTGCTATGACTAACCGTGTCAATTCCCTTTATGTATGTATATCAATTAGAAGGTGGGTTCGATACTAAGTTTTCAGTTCTCATAAGAAGAAGAGGAGGGTGAAAAAATGAATATCAGTTGCTTCACATCCTTACAATGCTGGCTCCTCTGAAATCACGTTTATGCACACGAATAATTGGCTTATGGTAGAACCCCACCGATGAGTAATGCGAATACGTTTGGGACCTTATTGATAGTAAAAGAAGCAATTCAAGGCTAAAAGTACGCAGATCAAGCGAAAATCAAGAAATATTGAGAAGACTTTGCAAAAATCGTGAAAGATTTCAAATGATTTTTGGTAAAAAGTGATAAGAATAAATCCATCACTCAATAAAAACGTACGGTATAGAGCCTCCCGGGAGCTCTGCATTAATTGTACACTGAAAAGGGGGACCAACAGGACTCTCACAACCTGACATCCATATGGGAGGAGAGATGATATATCACATTCTTTTTAGGTACAGCAAGAGGGATGGTGGACGGGCAAAATTCGTTTTAGAAAGATTTTCGTCGTTATTGAACGTCGCGGTAAAATGTTTGGAAAATAAGCAACGGCAATTACGTACTTTCAATCTTTCAAATCATGTGCTAGACTAGATTAGTCAAAGATCCCATAATGATGAGAGCCCTAAAGAGAAGGAGATGTACTTTTTACAAAAATGTTTGCATTTAAATAATTTCTTGCGTCATAGCTTTGTCAATGGTATATGAAATCGGGTGTAAACCCTGTCGTATGCGGGCGAAGCGCGCCGAAATTTTGAGTAAAATATTAGTCCATGACAAAACCTGCATTCAGAACCTGCATCGGACACTTTCACTTTCCCACCAACCTATGCTATTCAGAAACGAATCTTCTGACCGAGAATTCTTAAAATGCACTTTTGCTCCTTTGTTCCTCCGTGAGTAGTTACCGAAAGCTATTGATAATAAGGACAACTCTGACACAAGGCTTGACACTAGCGGAGCGTGCGAAAATTTGGAATTTGTCAAGAATTTCCAAAACTTATGATACTTTGAGAACAGTTTGTGAAAGAAAATGGTTAGAAAAATAAACCAGTCATCAAAAATACATCTCACCCTACACCCTTCACAGAAATCTGTAGCTTAAACAACTTTTGGGACCATTTTAAAAATTTTCAAGAATCGATGGGGGAGGGGGACACACGTCACCCATTGTCCACTGTGCCGACGCCACTGTCTGTAGCTTAAAAGCCTTTTAAGCTCGTTTTAAAACTTTTCAGACAGTTTCGAAATCGAACAGGGTATGCATGCCGCTACTTTGCCTGCAACGACTGGTGCCACTGTGCACAATATCACATCACCTGACAGCTTGTCTTCTGTAGATTACAAAAAATTTCACTCTTTAACGCAAAATTGTTACTACATTTCAGTGCAGCTAGCCGGGCCCATACTGCATATGTCACGATGTTTACTTATTTAGATCTTAAGTCAAGGATCACTACTCAGCTATTCACCTGTTTTCGAACATTGTAGCTCTCCTTTCGTCGCCAACCACTTTGAAAGATATCTAAAGAGATAATATAGCTATAGCTCCACCCAACCCCTACAGAAATATATACTTTGAATACGTTCTTAGACACTTTTATTCATTTTTTTGCTCTTAATTTTTCTTTCTCCTTTTCTTTTTTTTCTTTTTCTTCCTTTTTTTCTCCTTTCGTTTTTTTTTCCGTGGCGGGGGGGGGGGGGGGCCCGGCCCCCCAAGCCCCCCTGGATCCGCGCCTGTTAACTTGTTATAATGACAAATCATGTATTGTAACATCATATCAGCAGGATTTTTGCTAACCCGGGTTCCCGGGTCTCAGACCCACGACAAGCCGCCTAGACGCTTGGAAGAAAATCTTGTGCGTCCCATGAACGCATGATGTTCAGCCTTATACGCACAAAAATTGTAGCTCTAAATTTCATGGTCTTTACCCACATATGTATTTACGCATGTACGTACGTCAACTTCTTTATAGAGCTCGTGCATAGCCTAAGGTATGGGTGTTTGAATTCAATTATGGAACTGCACATGCACTACAAATTACTTTGCCTTGCTTCACCATGCATTTCACTTGAACCTGGCCTAAGGTATCGGTGTTCGCGCACACAATTCCTATACCAAACATAATAAGGTTTTTGACCGCGAATGTTTTTGCTCTCTTCGAATGGAAAAATGTGGAAGAGGACGAGCATTGATTGATTTTACATCAGTTCAATGTGAAAAAGTGTGCCATAAATGAAGAAAATATATGTTCAGGACAGCAAAAAAGAAGAAAGGAAAGAATACAAGCCACATTATTTCACATTTTGTTTCACAAGACATAGTCCTTTTTTGAATTCTTATTATCGTGTAGTCTCACGGAAAAGTTATTGCCATAATTTTCAGTTTATCGCCAAAACTTACGTGCTACGCGAACGGCACGAAAGTGGTCTAAATTGCTTCAGATTAGAACAAAACTAGAGTAAACAGTTGTTACTTAACAAAATCTTAAGTGTTTTATCTTTATTTCTTTGAAAAATCGAAGCACCTTGTGGGATAATTTGCATAGATAATTCGTGCTACAAACATGGCGGAACTACGCCTGCTCGATGCTGTCGAGCTCAAACAAAATCTTGCCGGGCAGTCTATTATACCAAAAAGCACGATTGGCTACCTCTTTGAAAAATATTTTCTGAGCCCTAATTATGACAATCCAGACATGCAGAGCTAGCTCGACATACTCCGGTCACGCAGTACACAGTTCACGTTCGTACTAAAACACCTGTCATTTCCACTTCACACTTCGCAGTAGTTATGATGGATTCTTGTGTAAACGCATGCGTACTTATTGCACAATAAAACAAACTGCATATTTTATTATACCCAGGATATGCTCCGTTTACAGGGAAGCTCGATACATATGCTTGTCTGAAGGGTAAGGGTATAGCTCCATATCTTGTACACACGTACGTATCATATAGGTTACAGTACAAGTACGGGACTCTTGGAAAATTTTGGAAACCCTTGAAAATTTTGGGGGACGCTCCAAAAAGAAAGCTGAGAGTTTCGGGACTCTTGAGATTGGAAGCCTAATGAAAACCCTGATATCAGAATATCATTTGAGCATTCAGTATTTGCCATGTGCTCTTCTTGCATAGCTCGATCTTGGTACCTGAAATAATACTTGGGGCAACTCGGTCTAAGTTTGAAAAAATCAAACCCATGGGTTATTATTCAGAAAAAAATACCCCTAGTCCATGAGATTTTGGTCATAACCAGGTAAATTATGGGATTTCTGTGGGGAAATTGCAGTAAAGAATAAATTTTGTGAACTTTCCTGGACTCAAACTAATGTGGGGGCCCCCTCCGACCTTAAATCTCCTCAAGACTACAGTGGCGCAAGTCACGAAAGGAGGGCAAAGGTTGTGGTCACTTTCACCCGCCCGCCCCCTTTCCCCAATGAACTCCATAGATTTCCTTCTTACGTACATGTAAGCCTAGAAAACGAAAATTAGCACAGATGATCTCCACAAGCTACCCCAAAAATACAATAATGTAGTTTTGTGGGGCCTCTGGACACGTGCCACGCTGGCCCATGCTTAAATCCGGCCTTGATCGGGGAATGGGATGGGGGCGTTCTGGTAAACACTGCCGGCCATCTTTTATATACCAGGCACAAATCCAGGCGGAGCTCAGGGGAATTTAGCCCCTTCCCTTCATAGCCATTAATCTTAAAGTAGTCAATATTTGGTGTTTGGAGCTGTCAGTAGTAAATAATTCAATTTAATATACATTTCATAGTAACATAGACCTTTGGAAAGCTAGAAAAGCTGATTTTTCTCTTTTTGCACTGCGTGTGCGATGAAGCATTGCTGTGCTCTTCTTTTATTTAGTAGTCCCCCTTTTTGGAAATTGCAGATCCGTATCTTATCCGTCTATATTCATAAGAGGAAATTCAGTGGTCTTTGTTTTGTTACGTTTACTTGTTGTTTGGATCTATGGCCATCTTTAATATTAGGGGAAGGGATAAAGGTTAGAATAAAACTAATAGTATTTCATTGTAGTTCTCGTCCTAGGTCTCTTGCACTCAAAACAAAACAAAGTTTAATTTACACAGGGACTCGGGGACGCGACTCCAGCCCTGATATTTAACCATTTACAACCTCCACAAAAGGCCTATTTCAAAATCGAGTTTATATGGCCATCTCGACCCAATTATTCTTGAAGGAAATCAGATATCCAAAGCAAATTCTATGGCCATATCAAGCATGTTGGGACTCAATAAAGACCCACACTCCGTACATAGGAAAATCAATGTTTACATATATAGCCATATCAAGTCCGATATATACCGTGATATAATGCCAAACCATGGCAGATGCTCAAACCAAGGTTTTTTCCATTAGTTCCATTCACTGGAACTGGCCAAGGTGGAAACTTCAACAGGCTTCAGGGTAGATAGTAAGGGCGTAGGAAGCGGGGGGTGGAGGGGGCTTAGCACCCAAGCTGGAGGGGGCTTAGCACCCAGTCAAATATGTGGGGGCTGAAGTATGCTTCCGCCCCCAAGATCCAAGGGCAAAAACCCCTTATTTGTCTCTTCTGTAAGAAATGTCAAAATTTGCAGTAATTTTCCTTAAAGTTTGTCCAAAATGTTGCACCAAATTGCATCTGAGGACCCTCAAATACCCAAAAGTTTTCCAAGGGAGACCCCCCCCCCGGACGGCGATCCGAAAAAGGTTCAGTCCCCCTCTCGAAAAGCTCTCTAAATGTAAAAGAGTGAATTTCACTCTTCGACGATTGCCTACAGTGACCACTCTTTCTTCGAGTGAAAATTTCACTCTGCTGGGAGTGGTAATTCACTCCAAATGAGTGAATTACCACTCCGGGCAGAGTGGAATTCCACTCGAAACAGAGAGTGGTCACTGTGGGCAATCGTCGAAGAGTGAAATTTACTCTTTTACATTTAGAGAGTTGCTACGCTATGGTAGATGATTCTATCTGGTTTTAAAATTAATATAAGTTTTACGAGTGGTCGTTCATGGTTATCATAACGTATGGTACTATCGTAAATAGTTTTTCACCCAATTGGAACGATAAAAACATTATTCAGAACATGAATGTAACCATTCTTACCACTGGCACAGTTTCTCGAACGGTTTTTCCTCCTATAGGAAGAGAAAATGCAGAGTTACAAAGAAACTGTAATCGCATCGTGTGTATTATATGTCGATAGGTCTTTGGCGTTTTTGTGGGAAGGTGTGGTGCACTCAGGCTCGATCAAGTATCAAATCCAAACTTTGCTTCAGCCGTTGGATGTTTTTCCTCGCAACTTCTTCAGGAAAGACACTTTTAAGTTATATGTTAGGCCTGTAAGTTGAATTTATTTAAATTTGTCAGGATGAATTTACATTAAGGTTTGAAAGAAGAGTTTAGCTTTAATTTACATAGTTTTGATATGTTAGAGTGCTACTAAATCTAAGCATTCTGGTGGAACCTGCATCCAGTTCCTTTTGTAAGAAGTTGAAGCAAGCACATGTGACATCATTGCCTCACATTTCTTTAAAAGTTTTATCCCATTGTTTCTTCCACTAATTTATGCCTCTCTGATGCAAATACATGAAAGGTTTTGCAAACCTTGCATTCCCATAGGAAACTCATATAATTGAAAATCAAAGAAAGCGAAGGGTTATTTATCACATGAGGAGACAAAATCACTTCTACTTGCTTCAGGTTAACTTAATTTTTATTGCAAATGCAGCACCTTCATCAAAAACCATTTCGTTCAAGTTCGATTATCACAAATTGTCATGCTGTTTTGTACTTAAACTCTTACACACATTTTTTACTAACTACATCGCGAAACGTGGCCTTCTCTCTAGGACATATTGGTTTCGGGTCCTTCAGGTTCACAGCCTATACGACGCGTGAGGTGATCGTCAATCACTAAGCTCCTATCCCACGCATGTGTACGTACTCGTGCATAACGGATCTTATGTGAGTAAACGTTAGGCTGCCAACGTGGAGCAACAACCTCAGTGCTGCAAAGTCAACATATTGTCAACATAACCATTAACTGAAACTTTCAAAAGGAAAAATAGGAAAGAAATTGTTCATAAAGAAACTGACCTGCTGACTGTAATCAAAAATGAATATGACAGTTATTCCCCAGTTATGGAACTTAGTCTTTTATTGGTAAATGATGTATACACCTTGCGTATTCAACTCGAAAGTACTCAGCCTGGCCTCCTTCGAAGGCTAACACAGATTTTCACCTGCTCACTAACCATCGAAGGTGGGAGATTTCAGAACAACATATTAGTAAAGCTTTAATGAGTTGAAAACAAGTTACACTTTCTATCACAAAACATCATATAATCATGATCATTATAGCTATGCAAATGTTTGAAGCGATATGGACCCTTTATCCTCTGTTTATTTACAATGGACACATCCTGAAGCTATCTGGTAATATATTTGGCCCCGAGGGTTTCATTTCTGAGCTGGAGCTTTAAAACAGTTCTACGATACGTTAGCAGTGACGATTGCCGAAATGAAGCGTTGTTTTCAAAAAATTCCTTAATTCTTATACTTTTCTCCAAGTAGTGACGATACGGAGCGGAGCAAACGTTTGCAGAAACAAAACTGCCCTTTACACGAGTAAAGAAGCTTGATCATGTAGCAATATATAAAACGTTGACAGATTCTAAACCTCCTTTGGAGGGAAGGGATCGATAGTCTATGTAACAAATTTTATTGAACAAACGTTTTAGTGGACTTACACTCTGGCAATAAGAAATATACAAAAATAAGCAAATAACTATCTCAGTTTTATTTAATGTCATCCATTATACGGCTTTAAGCTGAGTACGTATAACCATTCTATTGCCCTGTAGGGGGAAAGCAAGTTGCAGTACTGTACTCCTGACTCTCCACTAATGTAAGGTTCCATAGGACTTCGGTAGATTGATGATCTCACCTGTACAAAAAGAAAATGAACATTGGAGGTAGAGGGTAATGCATACAGAGGCGCTGGCACAGGGGGCATGGGGGACACGTACCCATGAATCGATTTCCGAAAATTTTAAAATGAGCCACAAGGGCGTTTATGCTATAGATTCTGTAGAGGGTAGGGTGAGGTTTCACCCTACCCTCTACAGAATCTATAGCACTTCTGACTGAATGATGACTCTATTGTAATAAATTTTTATCACAAGTCGTTTTCAAACTATCAAAATTCTCGCAAATCCTTCTCAAAGTATAAAAACTTTTCGCATGGCTGTGTTAACTGTCAATACCGTCTCAAACATATTCGCATTATTCAATGGTGAGGGTGCTACAATTTCACCGATTGTTTTTGTGCAAACTCATTATGGAGGAGCAGAGCATTGCACGAATACAAAAGAAGTGAAGTTAAGGGGAAGATGTACTTTCGTCGTTAAAAGTGTTTTTGTCAGAATAATGTATTATTGACCCAATAATGGTTATAAGATATGGAGTGTGTGCCTTGACGTACGCGCGCCAAGCGCGCCGAAATTTTGCAATGAAAATCATTTCCATAACAAAAGTTGTGTGCAGACTTTGTATTGAGACACTTCAAATTCCTATAGCAAAATACGTCCGCCAGTTAGAGGGCGAGTCTTCTGTCTAGTAATTCGTTTAAGCTTTCAATTTTCATAAAATATGTCTTCCCCTGAATTCCACTACTTTGCATTCTTGCAATGCTCTACTCCTCCATAATGACTCCTATACACAAAAACAATCGGTGTAATTGTAGAACCCTCACCATTGAAAATCATTTCCATAAAAAAGTTGCGTACAGACTTTCCACTGAGACACTTTAAGTTCCTAACAAAATGTATTCGCCAATTAGAAGGCAAGTCTTCTGTCTAGTACCCCGCATCAGTAGAGAATCTTAGAGCAATGTAATATCATGAGCAGCATATACAGTAACGTTTGTAGCATGTATTTGTCGTTACACTTTTTTTATAACGAATGCAATGCCACAGCCAAAATATCACAGAATAATGATAATTTCTAAGTATATGATTAATAGAAAGATTTGCCAAAGATACCTGCATTTTGTATCTAAGCCACCTTACCTTAACAAGATTTTTTCGAGGGGAGGACTTATTACCCCTCCACTTAGACCAGGGGTCTCCAAACTTTTTTGCTTGGTGGCCCCAATTTTCGACTCCGGAATCTTGGTGACCCTCAAATTTACGAGTCTGATTTTACTTGGTTATGCAGTGTTAATAAAGCAGATCACTGGTTCTTAGATTAGAATCACTCCCATTGCTTATTTTTAATGAGAAATTTGACAATTATTTTTTGCTCCTGAATCCTTTTTGCGACCCTCCGAAATATTTTCGCGACCCTCAAAAGGGTCGCGACCCCTAGTTTGCCCACCCGTGACTTAGACAACACACCTTACCTTCACAGTTAACCAAAAGTAAGAATTCACTTGAGAAAGTTTTCCAATATATGTGCAGTTCGCAAATTTGTCAAAGGTATCACCAGTTTCGTCAAAGCCATTTTAAACGTACAAAAATTTCTCACAGGAGAGGTGGGTAACACCCTAGACCCCGGGCCCCCGAGACATCACCTGCACAAGGTAACAAAGAAAGCATATGCCCCGGTTGCACACTAGCACCCGATGTGAGTATGCACAATTTACACCGGCTTTTGTGCGTATCCGGGGTGGGCTTAAAGCATAGTCCCCCGCCATCACCAACCTCTGGCGGCCACTCTGAATGCATACGTCAATTTGCTTGATTGTATAGCGGATGCCATTGAAAATTACCCGCAATAGTGATAGGTAATCAGCTAAAGAAAAAGTGTTTGATGTATTGGTTACTAGCAGTTCCGTCCTAAAAAGGGGATTTTCAAATTTGTGGAACGATAAGATGGTATGTGGGCTATTATTTCGCCTATTGGAGATATTATACTTTGTTCTTTTGAAGACGCTGACAAGGAGAGATACTGTCCTGAAAGGTGTATCGTTGTTATCGATGCACCTTTCAAGACAGTGTGGGCTCACATCCCTATACTACACAACCAAAGGAACACCTGACTAAATCGGGTCGAGGTGGTGAATATCTTCAGCTAACGTCGTGATTCCGCTTAGCAAATCTTCGGGGCAGTTTCAACATAGTTTAATATCGGTGGGGAAATCACCACAGGACTTTTCACAAATGGCACAGACGTGATGTGGGGCTTTGATAATGAAACTTACCCCCTTTCGGGCAGAAAATTCGCACTTTTTGGGGGAAATACGCTCTTTCCCTGGCAATCGTGATAACCACATTTCGGACAAAAGTGGGCAGCCGCCCTCCTATTGAAAGTAGTCCGTGCTATCATACTTAGATAGTACCATTGCTCTACTGTACAGTATACGTAGATTTAAGTAACCGAGTAAGTTGGATCTTAAATTGATTGAGAAGTATCCCAGCAACCGGCATACAACATGCATGACGCACAATCAGAAAACGTGGTTATTTTGAAATGAGGTAGGTCTGTGTTGACTGTCATGATACCTGTCTATGTGTGTGTGTATATATATATATATATATATATATATATATATATATATATATATATATATATATATATATATATATATATATATATATATATATATATATATATATATATATATATTAATAACAAATTAACAAAGAAAGTTGCCTTTTTCATTTCAGTATAGGAAGTTTGACTCCGTATATGTTGAAAAATATCTTAAGTCTGATTTCATGACAGGACATGATAATCACTCAATTCAAAATACTAGTTATATATGATTAATTGTTCTTTGTTGACACAGAATTTTTTCTGTGGGGAGACACTAGGAGATATGTACATTTCTTACTACATATTTTACCGTAAATAATTTATGGCAACATCGCACTGCATACTTTACCGTCATAGTGCTTGCAGTTTCGGAATAGCTTAGTGTTGTCTGATCCCATTCAGGAATTGAAAGAACTTCCATATCATCTGCAAAACTCATCTGGCGCCCCCTGTCTTTGTACCTATCGACCGTTTCTTTCGATGCTAGGTCCATCGCTATGACTAAACAGTTCTGGAATGAGATTTGAAGGATAAACCTACTTTCGGTGAGGTAAATATTTCAAGGTAATCCGATCTTTGTAGCCATATTTGTGGAAATTGTCGTTTATATTCAAAAAAAAGGGGGAAAAGCGAATGCTAGCCGATCGCATATGGCCTATATAATAACGAGTAATCCCCCGAGCTACCGTGTTCAAAATTCATAACTTTACAGTAAAACAGGTGGGGAACCTCCGGCCCGCGAGCCGTATGCAGCCCGCGAGACCAACTCATCCGGTCAACGAGGCAATTCATAAATGTAAATTCAGAATCACTTGAAAAGTAATTGACATTGAAAGTTTTAGCCCACGGTGCCCATCGTTTATCCTGCTTACGTTTATTCTGCTTATTACATGTGTAGGTATCTATTACAGTCCGAAACTCAGTTTGTATTGTATCTATTCCGATAGATTTGGAAAGGGGTGGGGGTTAAGAACTGTCCCTCCGAAGATTGAATTATAGAAAGGGGACAATTTTACAATGAAAATAAGGAAAGCATAAAGTTGGTTTAAAAATACGCGGTTTTTTTTTCGGTGAGCTTCGCGCGCACTTTTCACGTGTGCTTGTTCATTATTAGTCCATACAAATGTAAAAAGACAAGTCATATTGCGATACCTCTGGTCTGTGTAGCCTTGCACATTCTATCTCATTTAAAGAGAATGGATGAATATTCTATTGCCTACAAATTAGTACAAATTCCAGGGTTTCGCCCTTATTCTTGCCTAGACTTTCCCCATAGACCCCACCAGGTCCTGTTTGGGGACCCTTTGCCTGAGCGGTATGGGGAAAGGTTATTGTAACCTCTCTGTGGCGGCCCGCGAGTGGATAATGACCTTCAAACGGCCCGTCAGAGAAAAAAGGTTCCCCACCCCTGCAGTAAAATATGCAATGCCTCATCGCAGGGTTCCTCGTTAGCATTGTTATCAAATCGAAATAAAACAAATTCAGTTAAGAATGTCCGTTTACATGAGAAAGTCGTATTATTAATCTTAAATGATAAAAAAGAAATAATTCTCTTTCCCCTAGTCAAAACACGAATCAACACTGGCTGGATATTTTTCTTTAGTCCACAGGATACGGTCCAGATTTTATAGTGATAATAATATCTTATGCGTAGTGAAGGCATTTGTAATACCGTCTTATTGGGAAAAGTATTATATTTATTTCCTTGTAAAATATACTGCAAATGATATTAAATCAAATAATACAGGAAAGCTTACCTCATTGATAGCTCGGCAATCTACAGTTGAACCAAATTCCGCCGACAAGTAAGTTGAAATTACTTCTTGGGTCTTCAATTTTGCAGCTATCTCGCGAGATGAACGTTTGTCACCTGTTGCTGGTCGTAAAATTCCCCTTGCTGTTATTACTACTCGCTGACTAGAATCTGTCACAATCGAAGGAACAGACTCCGATAAATCCTCCTCATAGTCATACATTAAACTCTGAGTGAGTATTCTGTCCTGACTTTCGTCAGAAATATTTGCAACTAGATTCTGTAAAAAAAAAAAAAAAAAAGAATTATAGTAAAGCGGAAGGCAAAGCCACGGACTTCTTACATATATATATATATATATATATATATATATATATATATATATATATATATATATATATATATATATATATATATATATATATATATATATATATATATATATTCCAAAGATTAAGGTAGGATTAAGGTACAGCCCTTACGAAACAGCGTTGTAAAACAAACATGTAGTTTCAAGTATCTTGTATTTTGAATGTATATATATATATATATATATACCGTATATATATATATATATATATATATATATAATATATATATATATATATATATATATTATATATATATATATATATATATATATATATATATATATATATATATATATGGACTGAGAATTACTGTACTAACGTTCTTTGCATGCGTAGAAAAACGTTTAGGCTTACCAATATATGGCTGCCTCCTATATCTTGTGTGTAGGCCTAAAGATTATGCGAGAAACTTGGAGGAAACAATTTTGAAAATATGCACGTTTTCGTCAGAACCAACGAATACATGAAGGACTGTGATATTCCCTACCATTCATGTTTGTATTTTATCTGAAATATTGCAGATTCATCATTAAACGACAGTAGCGCGGAGGTCATCTTAGTAAGCCTCATTTCGTTTGTTCGGTGGCGACATTTTTGGTCACGTGACCCTCTGTCCATGTATATAAAAGTCCGTTCCGCCAAGCTCATTTTCTGCCACTGATCTGTACTACTCCTTGTTCTCCCTCGAGAGTTTCATTTGGAATTTACAGTAACGCATTGACAAGGTATTAATGAAGGCGTAAAGCAAAATTACGGTGGCGATGGGGTGCCCAGACCGTCAGGACCACGGATTGGATGCCGCTTACCACCATACTGGAGTTTCATAAATCATGTGTAGGCGCAGAAGCGGACCTCATAGCTCCTCCCATAGTGGGGCTAAGATAGACTTGATCCCTTCTCGCACCCTCTGCAGGAGCATTATCCCCCTTGACAAAGTCTGGATATGACCTGTAATAGGTCAATCATACAAACAAATGAGTAATTCTGTTACAAGTAGTTCTTACCTGTGCGGTATTCAGCCATTCCGAATATTTATAACTGCGTATCTTCCTTTTCTCTTCCATACCTCTTGCTTCAAAGATCGGCTGTAAAAAGGAATTAGTCTCTGCAACAGCCGTTTTAACATCAAACTTTGCTTGTTCTTTAGATTCTGCATCGTTCAGATTTGGAGTGTGTACAAGTATGAAATCGCTGCATACTTTTGCCAACTTTTCATAGGCTTCTTCTGATGGAATTTCTGCAGGGATATCTTCCCGTCGGACTCGTAATGGCATTGGCCCTGAAGCAAACTGCGCATGGTTGACATTCTCCGATATCACAACAGGAAGACGATACACCATTTCTTGGTCTCTGGTATGGAGTTCCATTAACTGCCTGAAAATAAAGTGGAAAGAACAACCTGACTATAAGTATCAGCACTCGTATTAGTAAAAGTGTATTCAATCTTTGACTCCATTTGGGCTATAGGTAGCTTTCTTGAAATCAGATTAGCGCTAAATCACCAGTTCACAGGTGCAACAAAGTTTCTGACATCACTTGCCGTTATAAAAAAAACGTGGCCGATTAAATACGCCATTTTGAGCCAGATTTGAAAACGGAAAAATTGGCTAAAATCAAACCTGTTCAATAAGTGTGGGGACGGCCCGTCTACTGTTGATCTTGGGAAATGTCCTCGTTACTTCGTTTTTGGTGAGCAGTTCGAGCAATATGTTATTGTCAAATTTAATTCATATGTGTATTTCAAACGAAGATCATTACATTTTCGAATCAAATTAGACGCAAGCTGTACACAGGGAGACAGACCGACATTTCCCTCTGTCATGTGATAGTTACTGTTCTTAATTTCAGTGACGCAGCTATAGGATATTTTGTTTTTGGGGCTCTTGGGGACTGGAGATTTTTGTGGGGGGGGGGATCCTGTTTACTCTCTAAGCGGAGCGCCACCATTGGTTGGCGAGGAGCGTACCAAGAAAATTTGAGATTTTAATACATCCCAGATCGCCGGAAATGGCACTTGCCAGGCATAAAAGCAGCCATCAAGTTTTGCAATTTTGGTGAAAAAAAATGTAAAGTTTATTTTTATTTGTTCTCAAACACAGGCAGAGAGTATCATTATCAAGTTGATCGAGTAGCCCAGTCGAGTGAAATTTTTTGGCCCAGATCGCCAGTGGGGGTGTGACCATTTTGTGCTGCCCCGTAGCTACTTCACTGCTTAATTTGTACTGAAGTGAGAGATAAACCAGTCACGACCTTGAAATTTAGATAGACTAGAAGTCTAAAGCTTCAGATTTGGAAGGTGGCCTCAAAGTTCAATTTCGTCAACTTTACTTACTTCAGCAAATTTTTCTAATAAACTCACTCAAATTCTCGAGTCATATCAGTTACCGTCACCTGGCCGTCAATGGACCCTGACAAATGCATCAGTGGGACCGGAATGTCTTCCAGCTTAGTTTCACTGAAGTACGACGCCCATAATAAAACTCCGCTGATCTTGTCTGCATTTTCAAAAATATATTGCTCGATGACTGCACCTGCACGTATAAAAGCGAACAAGTTAACGTTTGCGTCCGTTTCGAGATGAAGTGGTAAAACAGTTAAACTAAGTTTAAAAGTTTTGATCTAAGGCAGAGTGGATACTTAAACCTTCTGTGTAAAAGCACACTAAATGACCTGTTCGATAAGGCGGGGAGGAGTTAACGACCCACAGTGTAGCTGTGACACTGGAATTTCCGTGATGATTCTTTCGCTAGAATTTGTGATGACGTACAGTCGACTAGACTCCTCATTCCATCATGTCCATAGTCAGAAAATACTTTTTCAAATTTCAAATGTCCCCCTCTCTAGGGAAGAGCCGAAGGGCGAAACCAAACATTACTCCCGAAGGAGTTCTGCTCCCCCTGAGGAGCTACGTCCCAGAAGGACACAATGCGTCCTCTAAATGACAACTTAACTGACTATTCGTGGTCCCGTTCTGGACTGGCTGAATAGAACAGATACCACGGATACACCTGACCCTTGGAGGAGACCATGTCCATAGCCAGAAAATAAATGGAGAGGTGGTACGAATGGATTTCTAACTATAGTGATCTGCTCTTCTCTCTCCTCTATATATGCGTAGGAACAAAAGTGCAAAATGCACTGTAATTTCGGGGAAGTACTCGTTGTGTGTGAATCCCCCAGAACATTTCCCAAAATGGTAGCAGAAAGACTTGGGAAAACAAGTCACCACATTCCATGTGATCCACTACTTACCACCACATCATTGTAACTTTGCATTCCATTCCATGTACGTACTCACACAATTTTGTCAAGAGTATTGCAACACAGACTTGGCGACTCTCTAGTAAGCATGGAAACCACTCTTAGTATTTCTTCTAACCAGGGAGCTGCAAGCGTCGGCGAAACACCTATAGTTTCAAAGGAGGAACAAGCGTTGTTTTCCATCCCTCACAGCTCCCCGTTCATCTTCTAACTGACCACAATTGATCTCAGTCGATCGTCATCTCCTTTAAAGGCCCTATGGCTATTTGGCATTCAACAAATACTTTATAATTTCCTCTGCTTAAAACGGAACATGCATTTAATTGTCAACCGTAAGACGTTTAGCTATTTTCTTCTTCACCAAATATCCACCATTTTCATTTTTCAAAAATGACCACTAATGACCCCATTCGACCTTTAAACTCACTCAAAAATGAAAGGCTATCAGTGTCCATCATAGCACATCTATTTGTCCCAAATTAAAACCCAGGAGGTGACCCCCCTTTAGATATCGTTCTCAAAAGCAGCATTACACTTTAATTAACACCTTTCACCCCTTTTAATTGCATAAAATTTCTCCCCTTCCGGCCTTCGCAGAAGCTTTCTCCCAGTCTATGTCAACCACCCTCACACTACACATACCATCTACCCCTCATTCCCTTCTTGAAGTATTCACCATTTTTAAGTTCAACGGTTTGACTTTTCCTGATCCCGTTTGACCCTCCACTACTCGACTACAACTTGGACTATGTCAAATTTATCGCCACTGTAATATATATATATATATATAATATATATATTATATATATATATATATATATTATATATATATATATATATATATTATATTATATATAAGAACTTCGCATGATATAAACGCAGCTATGTAGCTATGTATGGTTGTTGGTTACATTTTATAGCGGCGACAAAATGTGAAATATTAATGAACCGGACTTACTGACTTACTGGTTTACAGTAAATCGAGCCCTTATATTACATCTGTAGATCATGTTACACTAGTCCTTACTTGTTCATCTGCGTATCCTCCATTGTCATAAATTTGGCCCGTGGGTAGTCCACAGAATTGCAAGTCGAATTAATCAAGCTCTACTTTTAAAAAATTGCTAGAGAACTATGGTTTAGACAAAGCAAACAGTAAAAAAGGAGAGTATTTTCAAAGATTTACTTGCTTACCTCCGAGAGAGTGTCCACTTAGGAACAGTGGTGTCGATTCATCGAGTCCCCTTCGTTGGAATTCTGCAAGAGCGTTATTGATTGCGATCACGGCCTGATTAGAAATCATTTAAATCAATGAGGCTCAAACAGAGCAAACTTTGATGTCACAATTTTTATAAAGACTGTCAAAAATATTGTGGGAGAAATAAGCAGTTGATTTAACCTCTTTTTGAAACATTAAGTAAACCTTTCAAATTTTAGTTATTTACATTTAAGTATCTTTTGTATCAAAGAAGAACATATTGCATACCAATCAAAGGTAGATCAAGGAATTATTCTGCTTTAATTTAGGAATTCCTTAACAGCAGAGTTACCACATGATTAAAAAGAGCCATTTATTAATTAGGGCAAAAAGGTGAGGTGACTGTATCTTCCTTAAAGTAGTTCTCAATAGACGCCTCTTCAAAGTTTGATGGATTCTGCAGTAACTCATGCCTATGCAAAGATAATGATGGGGAATGTTGGACAGTGTTAAGATTTCTTTTGTTAACCCTAGTCTATATAAATCATCTCCTAAAGTTTCATATACAGTGGAGGAAGTAGAGTTAGAGCCAACTGGGCCGTCCCTAAGGTTGCCCCCTATAACAAAATATAGGGAAAACCTATATTTGTTAATTGCAAGGGAGTAAAAGTACCTCCCCAAGCAGTGCTTCACGGGGCGCACCGCATAATATTGTATAACAAAGATAAATTCTAAGTAGCATCTTGGAAATATTTCCCAATAACGAAATATCATCCCATGGTAAAAACGAAGCCAGTGAATGTAGATTCAAAGCTGGTTGACTTACATTGCCCGTTATGATCAGACATCAGTTTGGAATTAGGTTTCACAGTCCCAGTTTACGGGTATGTGCACAATAGTAACTGCTAAGCTTCGTCGACCTTTTCAACTGTCTTTACTGTGTTGGTTTTTAATGTTAATTTTTGACACAAAGATGGTGCAACAGTGTTTGTAAATTTTTTTAAAGGAAGGTAATAAGCAAAAACAAACCTCGCCAGGATTTGGCAAGTTTGCGACGTAATCTGTCGTCAAGGCAACGTGCAGCCTAAGTGAAGACTGTCTTTGTAGTTCTTCACAAAGTGGTCTGTAGGCCTCTCCTCGAATGTAGGCCCCGGGGATAACGATGAGGATAACATCCCGACCCTGTTTGACAGGGTCGAGATATACATTAGATGGGGCTCCCTTCGTCACCTGAAGAAAACCATTCAGCAACAAGACAAATATGCAAAGATGAATTTTGAAAATCATCTTCTGAGTGATCTTCCACGGTATCGGTATCTAAAACGAAAATATGGTATGAGCAGATTTTGCTGTGTATGATAATTGTATTCTAACTTTCAAAGATGACCCATTTAGAAGTATATGTGGCCTCAAGTAGCAATTAGCATTCTTATATAGACCTGATAATAATTGTGAACCGTTTCATGTAATGTCCGCGTGTTTGCGACTGCCTTGCTGTCAGGCGCAGGGCATGCGCATAAAGAGTGGTCAGTGATTGAGGTATGCGCGCACTACAGCGCATTAGATACGATTTAGGCTGACGGGCAAACTGTCCAACAATAATCAGAGAGACGGGCGACGCAGGGGCGTTTTGGCAACAGAGAAGTCCTACTGCGTAGAAAATTTTACCGTCTTTTTTACGTTTGGACTCCTCTCGTATTCAGTATGTTGACTGTGACGAAATCACTCGAAATCGAAATGAAAGCAAAACGATGTTGTCTCAAGACATACTAGTTTGCTTTCACTCCACTTTAGAGTTACGTTAGAGTCAACCATCTCAATACGTGAAGAGAATTGGTACCTGAGCTCCATAATTTAAGGCAAAGTTCTATCTGTCAAGTAAATCAATTACCTCTCATACTTATTACAAGTCGCAGTTTACTTTGGTCGATATTTTTATGGTTTAGTACATCGGATTTGCTTGAAAATATTTTGACATGAATATCGATATGCCGAGGAATCATTGTATTCGATGAAGGTAATTAGGGCAATCGCCCAGTGAAGGCGGTATGTCTGGAGAAGAGAGAGACGGATGTTACGTCATCTGGGAGCGTTGCACTGCATTATAAATTTGGCAGTTTGACCGGCGGACAGTCCGAGTTAGGCTATTTATAAACATTAAGTTTTGTGGTCTGTTTAGGGTGAATCTACTGTCATATGCAGATGGTCAAATGCTTTATTCTGATACCCACAATTTTGTGAATACCCATTTCTTCCGGGGCGAAGCCTTTTGATCCCTGAACTCTAGGGGGTGTTTGAAAATCAACATTTTGCATTTCGTCCCAAAACTCAAAGATTTGCGCTCTGACTCTAGCAATTACTTGCATGACGATAGGAAAATCTGAGTTGAAAGCACTCGGATATTAAACCTTCAGTCTAGTGGCGAACAAGCAAAACAGGTCACTGAGACATATCGTCATAGCTAAGTACATTTGCACAAAAATGCTGAGGTCCCTTCTAGGTAGTAGCTCAGTGCACTGTACTATCTTAACATTTTGCAACAAATGTTTTCACTAATTTTCTCAACATTTTGCAGTGAAACGAAGAATGACTGAATTACCACAATTCACAAACTCAACATTTTGTAGAACCAGAGAGCCCAAAGGTTTAGTGATTTCTCGCCGAAAGGAGGTGTTTTGTTACACTGGGGTTCATTCTTCAAACAGGGGCGGGATTTGATGTCTGAAAGTAGGGGGCAAACTCGGGTGGATTGCCAAACTGTGCCAAAGGAGCCGAGGAAGCGCCAAGCCCTCCGTCCAGGGGCCCGCCTTATGGTCCCTGGTGGGATCCAGAAGCCCCCAAAAGTCTGGGGTATTTACGAAATTGTAGGCATTAAAATGATCCTTTTTAGCTTCAACTTCAAGTGATATGAGGTGGACACTTAACAGACCACAAAAATCACAAGTAGACTTCTCCCAGTTACTGTAAATTCTTACTCTGCACTGATGAGTTACAGTCAGCTGGGATTGATAATGCATGTCTTGAGGAAGAAGGGTGAATGGATTATTTTGAGGGATTCCCAGGGCTATGGAACAATAACTTTAAGAATGGGAGACATGGAACTAAGAAGGTGTGCACGAAGCGCGCTGAAAAAATCGCATTGTTTAGACTTTTTAGTGATATGAGTTTATAGAAATGCTAAGAAAAGTATCCTCAAGAAGAGGGCCCTTACCCTCACCTCTTCGCTAAGTGGGTGTTCCATATTACGGTACCGAAAATGGCACTTCCCGTGCCTTTCAACTTGCATCCAAACAATCTTTAAGTAATAGTTACTTTAAGTAGTCCATACATTAACACAGATGGATGGTGATAAAAAATTTCCTTTCAAACTTTCTGGAGGAGGGGACTTCCCCCTCCGCTGCGTACGACTATGAGGCATTGGTGGTTCCAATGGTAGTGGAAGAGTTTGTACGAAGCTATGACAAGTAAGATGTCCTAAAGAAAGTACTGTAACCCCGTATCCCGAAACAATATTTAAAACGGGTGCGCGCGAAGCGCGCCGAAGAAAATAGCGTTGAGACAGCGTTTGAGACATTAAATTGTAACCTATTGTTTTTCTTAAGTTTTAAATGCAAAATTCTTCATTACATAAAATTTTTCTAATCCCCAAGGTTCCTGTTCTTTCTATAGAGCAAAACCTATATCCTGCTCTATGGTTCTTTCTTTCACGTTTCGTTTCTGTCGATGGTCTGGGATTTAAGTCCCCTTCAACTTTTTTATTAGTGTAAAAAATAAGGTAGTATTGATTTTGTAAGTTATAGAGTATATTGTACTTTAAAAAATCAATGAAATGTTTTATAGATAGTGTTTTATGTGAACATTCTGTAGCCAAGAGCATCGGCAATTAAGTGCCAGGGAAGTAATTTTCGTTGGAGGCTGCATATTTGAAAGATGTGCCCTACAATTAAGCCTTTAACAATGAACGCCGCCCTTGGTAACCACAGAGGGATCAGGGAATCCAATCTTCCTGGTAACCAGGTAACGGGCCTGAAAAAAACATAATAAGGCCCCTGTAGGTCTACAGTCTAAACCAAAGAGAATTGCCTGCCTTCTTTAAATCACATTCTTGTTTTCAGGAGTGTATCGAAGCCGGATCAGATAATAATACTGAATGTTGCCTTGGCTATCTAAAAATCGGCTGTTTCAAAGTTCAGAACGGAACGTGCATTTGCTAGTAAGCAATGGACGGTACCGACATACTGTAGGGTTCTAAAACCGCTACACAGGCCTCATCCCACCTATGTAATTTAAAAAACATTCTGAGATTAGATAATTAAGCAATTTATTATTTTTGATTCCTTCTATGCAATCATACTGGCGATAGTGTGTGTATGTGTGTGTGTACAGAGTGTGAGCCAAAGTTATCTAGCTAGCTTCATTGTTTGTCCTCTAAACACGAGGCCTGCGTGAAGTCAATGCATAGGGCCTGGTGGGGGCACCACAGAAGATGATGTTGGAAATCCACCCCAAATAAACCCAGAAGGACGGTGTAAAATTGTGCTTATGCGTATCGGCGGTAGTTTGCACCCGGGGTCGAATCCTTCATTTTTCGCCATGTGCAGATGATGTCCTTTGGAGGGGTGTCCCCCTCCCGTTTGAGATTCCCTCCCCTTAGAAACTTTTTTGTTCATTAAGATGGCTTAAACGCAAAATGTTTATATATCTTCGACAAATTTTCGAGCTGATCATATAGGCCTAATGGAAAACTTACAATTTAGTGAAGTTTATTTTTGAGTGTCAGTGAAGGAAGGGTGTATTGTCCAAGTGGGGGGGGGGGGTGACAACTCCCATGATAAAGTTTTGTTTACGTCAGGTAACTTAGATGCAAATTGGTGGTATCTGTACCAAATATTTCAATAGATTCCATTCACAGAAATTCTCATTATTTAGAAATATTTTGGTGTGGCATGGCCCCATTGTCCAAAAAATGTGTAGCGACATGATATTAGCTTGCTCTATTTATGAGGGGTCCCTACAGAGGTTGGAGATGTGGTTTCGTGCTTTGGTCAAAATAATGTATTATTGCCTCAATAATGATCATGAGATATGGAGTGCAAATCGTAACGAGTGCTCACGAAGCGTGCCAAAGATTTGCATTGAAAATAATTTTCATAACGAAAGTTGCGTGCAGACTCTGCACCGAGACACTTTCAGTTCCGTAAAATAATGTATACATTAATTAGAGGGCGAGTCTTCCGCCTTAAGCTTTTAACCTTCATAAAATATGTCTTCCCTTGAATTCTCCTGCTTTGCATCCTTGCAAATCGCAATAATGTGCTCCTACGTATTGACTCCTATGCACACGAACAACCGGCGAGTTTTTACAACCCTCACCGATGAATAATGCGAATGTGCGGTTTTGATAATAAACACAGCGAAAGTATGACTTTTACTTGGGGGTAGGCAAAAGTCTCAGTTGGTGACTGCTTTTTGATTGACATCAGAGTTACAAATTCAAAAGATGCAGAGCAGCTCACATTACACAGCATGCACAGAGAATGTTTTGATTACACATTGGGTCTTTTATGCTTTCCAGGATGTGGCCTTGAGCAGTGAGAACTTTGTGTCTGCACAAGAAGCAGTAAAGACAATTATGGGCGGAGCTTACCACCAAGTCAAAGTCGATCATACTTGGGGTGATGCAAATCCCCCTAAACGAAAATCGGAAGTTTTTCGGGATAATGTGCGGAAATCGATTTGGGACACGCTCCCTCATGCCCCGTGCCGGCGCCCCTGTATACTGAAATGTTGGCACAAACAACTTGAACCTCGAGCTCATGCGGTTACTGACACCACGGTTTCTATGTCGCCAATAAAAATATTCAAAATATGGTTTCTATTTGTAAAAATCTGTCTACTATTAAATATGATCAAAACCTCAAGTAAACATACGCACATTGTGATATGGGCCAGGAGTGTGGGACTTCTGTAGAGAACCTCCCCCCCCCCCTAAAAAAAAAGAAAATCATGACGTAGAGTTGTGACGGTGGCGTGGAGGCACTGGTGTAGCCAGGTTTTTTATTTTGGGTGGCCAACCGCAGGACCTGATTGCCGGCCTGGGGAGGGGATGTCCCCTCCCCTTTGAAAATTTTTTGAATATTTAAGTACCCTTGGATGCAATCTGGTGCAATATTTGTCATCATTTGAAGCATTTTTTTTTTGTTCCATTCAAAAAAACTGCTCTGCAAAGAATGGGGGGGGGGCGTACGCACCCTGGATCTGGCCCTGAACTGTCATAAGAAAAATTATGCTAAGCAAATCAAAGGTTGTCAGTACATTGGTGTAGTTGTGTAGCCAGGCCTTTCTCGAGGGGTAGGCACTAGCCTATGCAGACTTTTCCCGGGGTGTTGGTGTAACTCAGTCATACGAAAATGTCAAACAAATTACCAAAAGTCATTAGCGTTATAACTGAACATGGCCAATAGCTTCGGCTTCAGAATTTTAATAAAGCCATGGGTTGAGCACTAGCATAATTAGAGGAAATGGTCGGCCCTCCAGAACTCAGTGAAGTGACCAAAGCAGTCATATATCGGGATAAAATAATTTGATATAGAAATAGTCAATCTATTTCTCATGGTGTATAGCCTAGGAGTAAATTTTCAGAAAACCAGTGTAGAGTCTGGTTTTATTTAGTTGGTTGACCATACGTAGTAGTAAGCTATAGCGATTGTGCTATTGTTAAAGTTTTTACCTTTTACAACATTGAATTGTAAGGGCTTAAACGCACGATGCTTCCAACCCATCGGAACACTGGTCGTACTATGCGTTTGCAACAATTTCAAGTGTCACAGCAACTTTACCAAATTTCTTCCGATTACAAATACACTGAATAACGGCGTTTTCTATTTCCATCGGAACATAAATCGTATCGGAGGTGTGCTTTGTTTATCTGAAGAAACTCACATCATGAGTATTTTTCCCCTCTCTGGTCATACCGATGAGACATTTATATCATCGAAGCTAATATAAAAACCCTAAAAGAATGTTTTTCACTTTGCCAGGGAGATAACCTATCAAGGTTTATCTGCACTTGAGAAACTTTTTAAAACAGAAACATATCCTTCTGTAAATTCAGGAAACTTTCCACACCTACAAAGAATTAGCTCTACTTTATTTTGGAAAAATAATTTTCCATCCAGTTACATCCTTGCTTCTTTCACCGCAATTTTATCCTTTGTAAACCATTCATAGACGCAGTTTTGTGCTACGTAAATATCCATTCACCCGTGATATTTCTAACCGTTACTGGCACAAAATCGACATGCAGTACCCAAAAAAAAGCATTGAATCTTAACACTCTTAAATCATTCCATCAAGTGAAGTACTGCTTTGGGGAGGGGGTCTTGTTGTTATTATGCAACCGATTTGTTTTTTTCTCTATTGCTAGCTATGCACCAGCTTATCAAAAAATACGAGAATTCAGATTTTACGATTGGTTCACCAAATTTCTACGTGACATCTCGTTGGCATTCTATCGCCGACTTTACCCTACCGCTACTGACGAGACCTAGTACTTAACTTCCACGGTCGAAACGCGTCTAGCAATAGCATACCAACTATAGCTTACTAGCCTACCAAGTGAGGTCACTCTATACCATTTAAACCAGACCCATCCCTGTTTTCCCGATTTCCTATTTTAGTTACGGTACCATAACATGGTAACTTGACGGTTTTAGGATACATTAGGCTATAGGTATCTTGTATATCCCGACATATTATCACTTCAGTCACGTCACTGAGTTCTGGAGAGCCGACAACTCTTTTTAATTCTAAAAAAAAAAAAAAAATCCAGAATTCGATTGGGGGGGGGGGCATGGCCCCGGTGGCCCCTCTGGCTACGCCAATGCGTCGAGGTGTAAGCATATTCGTATATGGGAAGTCATTTCACAAGAGAGTGGATGGTATTTGCTCTGAAAATTCTCCTGGAGATGGAATAAAGTGTCAGTGCTCTTAAAGGTCAAGAGCAGTCGCCCCAAACTTATTTTGAAGCAATAGCTAAATGTCACATATTTCTTCCTTTTTCTCTTCCAAGTATCTTTCGTAATATTTTAGGACATAAATATTGCATATTCAATGTAAACCAAGCAGTTGCTCCTTGTAAATTTCACAATTGAGTGAGAAAAATACTGTCACATGATTCTCAAGAGCCATTCAGGAAATAGGATAGTCTACTGTACAATTCTTTGTGGAGTGACTGCATTCTCCCTTTAAATCGACATTTTCGTCATTGAGTCGACATTTTTGGCTCTGGTGGAGGGGGGGGGGGGGGCGCCGCCCAAATCCTATACACCTCACACCTATCGTCGTGAGTCATTGAGGGTTCAAGAATGTTTTGGTTCGAGATCATGACACTCTGAATTACTTCGACCACTGAGTTGCCCTGCCTAGACTTAGCAAGCCGTTGGCCATTGTTGAGTGAAGGCTACAAGACTCCAGCAATTCCGTTTTAACGTTTAAATAAATACCGTATTTCAAACAAAAATATATAAAAAGTTGTTTTCTTATAATCAGCTCAGTAGAGTTGTCAGACACTTTATGATTCCCTTTTGTTCACTGAATCTTTACTGCCGTCTAAAGATTAGCAATGTCGTAGTATGGTTACGAGAAACAAAAACGCAAAAAACAAAACAAAACAAAAAACTTGAGTAAAAGTTAGAAAAAAAAGATACACTTACGAACCTTCCGTCTTCAAGAAAATATCCAAATGTTTGTGATACTCTACACAACTTATTTCCTTTATTAAAGTGCCCGATATCGAAAGTTGAGAAATAGGCCTTTTTCAGTTCTTCAAAACATCTTGATTTCGTCTGAGTGTGTTTGAACCGTCCCTGCTTTTGGTTTACAAATGTTTGCCCACCGACTTATACCCTATCTTACTGAGCTGCTTGACGTAAAGGATTCCTCTTATCACATTATTAAAGACCCTCTCTCACAATACTGACTCTTGTATCCAAATACAAAAGCTAGCTACTTTTATTCGCCCCTTCCTGCCCCTTGAATGTGTAAATCGCACCATTCGTTTCGCGGTCACTTCACGTTTTCTGAATTTCTTCGCCATGTAACCGACTAACCCGACCAACTTTTAAAAGTAAAGAGATCGAATGGCCAGCTCACGCCCTCACTAAGTAAAACAGCCGGTCATTTCAAATTAAAGGAACAGGTGCAAATGACGAAAGAGTTGGAAGAGGGTGGGGAATTGGGAGGGGTTCGAGGATAACGTGAAAAGGAACGCAGTGTTCCTTTTCTGCAACCATTGCTTGTAGCATGATGGTAGTTGCTTTATCATGAGAAGTGTACATGGTTCAATGGACAGCGCTGTAAGCGGATTTAGTTGATCTTTAAAATGATGTTGGTATACGTGGTGAGTTTATTTTTAGTTATCATCGAGGGCTGAAGGTTTTAATATCAAAAACACGCGTACAGACGTGTGTTACCGGTTGGTCTACATCACGATTGAATGGTGTATACTGCATGCGCTTACGTTTCGTTTAACAATGTTAAATATGAAATTTACATTCCAAAGTTCGACAGATTTAACCAAGTTCCACCAGACAATCATTGGGAATCGCAGGGCTGCCGTTTTGTTTTGTCACTACACAGGCCAATTAGCAAAACTGAAGTATGACATATTTTCGAAAATTTGCTTGGTCTATACATTGCTTAGTTTACGCTTGTAGCCATGGACGGGGCATGGAGGGGCGAACCCCTCGAAAAATTTTCTTCCCAGAAAATATTACTCGTAAGTCGCCCCTACTCTTGCTCCGAAGTTATTTGCCCCCCCCCCCCCTGTTCTGTACATTGTCTGGCTACGGGCCTATATTAGTCATATCCCAAACAATTGGTTAGGAAGGGAAGTTACGTTTTGAGTTCAAGGCGTGTAACCCACTACCCCGCTTAGCGGACTCTGTTTGCTCAGCTTCTCTACTTCAAAAACCACCTATCCGTCCAAGCGAAGAGGACTGCCTCCAGTTTGAGACGCAAACTTTATTACCATAATATGACTTATTCATGACTCTCATTATTCATGCTAATGTTTTTGAGTGGGTGGTTTGTACTTCTATAGTTGTAAAACTGAAAGCCATGACTGAAACCCGAGAATTCCTGCCATTACTGTGTTGCATAACCACCTGTGCAGTGGGTACTACCAGGGAGTGGCTATTACAATGACATACCAACTCTGTGGGTGGCATACTGTAGGCTACTGCATGATTTAAACGGGACCAGATGTTGCATTTCTGTGAATATTCACTAACGATCAACCAGTCCTGAGGCCACATATTCTATGAATATCCACAAGAATTTTTCGGTGTTCACTTGGGCAGGCGTTAGGGGTATGACTGAACAAGGAATATGGCGTACAGCCAGGCCTGTAGCCAAGGGGGGAAGGAAACAGTCCCCCCCCCCCCCGAGCATATTTTTTTGTATTTTTTAATTTTTTTACGATATTGCTATTAACTCAAAATTAAAAAAAATGTTTAGATGCAACTTACAAGGCATGGGAAGTGCCATTTCCAGCGATCTGGGAGGTGTTTTCGGCCAAATTTTTTTGGCGCTTCGCGCCAATCTATGGTGGCACTATGCTCAGATAGTTTGCCTACAGGCTTCCCCCCCCCCCTTGGCAAATTCCTGACTTTGTGCCTGCGTACAGCATGCTACACAGGAATATGACTGAACAAGGCACACGCTGTACAGCCTGCTACGTAGGCAAGTAACCCATGGGCAATCTCATACAAAACCAACATGTTGATCGTATTGTTAAAGCTGTTCTTGTTGCGTTGGCTTCAGCTCGCTTGCTTTATAAAATCGTGAACTCTACAAAACAAAGGTCCCTGCGAAACATGAGTAATCTGTCTATGGTTTCATATACTGGTAGCAATCCCGTTTATAAGGCCTCTAACACCTTTTGAATCCGCGGTCCATGAATGTCACTACATACCTTTCCCCCTTCCAGGGAAGCGAAAAAATATAAAAACAGGTCCTTTTAAGTTTTTGATGTATATTTTTCTCAACAGTTCAGATTGCACGGTCTATGCAAATAATACAATCGGAACTCGGCATATATGTGAACAGGTGGTAGCTATGTGATGACATTTTAAGAAAATATTGCGCACATGTACACATAGCATGCTTCTACTCACACATAAAACAGTCTTTCGGGGAAATTGGAGTCGTTTACAAATACATCTAACACTCCAAAACAATCCCCAATGTCTTTACTGTCCATTTTATTCGGTAGCAAATATGTATCTAGAAAGGGCAAGTTGCAAGGGATGATGTGAGAGTAGAATTTTTCTCTCTCACTGATAGCCACAATACAAAACTTCGGTTATCACGCCTCTATGGTGGTGGTTGTCCCCTTCTCTACATCTTGCTCCGACCCCCCTACTTAATAGTGGAAGCCTCAACTGGTACTGAAACAAATTACACTATTGCATTTATCTAGAGATGTCCAATTCTCTACTACCTTTACACTGATTTCATCACCCCCCTGCTATTTGCCCATTTTCCACCTAGTTTTAACAATACCAGATTCTAATACCTGCTCAGTGAAATAAAATCTCAATGCTTCATATACTGGCTACGACATCACACATATTCATTGCATACAACATATGCCAGATTAAACCAGGTATAATCTCTCTATTTTACAAAACAAACCTAAAACCGATACTACCAGGCAGCCCATCTGTCAAAAGCCATAGTTATCAACAGAACTGTTTGCTTTCAAAGTTCTGAGTTAAACATATCCACATCACATAGCAGTGTTGTAACGAGTCATGATCAAGTCAGTAATTTTCAAATGGGAAACGACTCAAGCAATTGTATCATCATTTTTCTCATAGAAATAATACAATGACTTGAGTCACTGATTCGACTCGATTCACACTGAAAGTAGTAAATGACTGGAGTCGACTGCAAACTTGAGTGACTTATTACAATACTGTCACATAGTAAAACATTAAGGTACAACCCAACTAACTAATGTGCTCAATTCTCCCACCTTCATTTATGACATGACACCTAGACATACCACAATAATGGGACTTCATGCAAGAAACATTATACAATATATTCCATGGTGTAACCATCGTGTCAAAATGCCTCTCCACCATGCCACTTATTCCCAAAATAACACCGAAATGACATCATCTCTTACATCATTTTTTGCTCTTGTGATTCTTAAAAGACTTGGAAACACTTTCTTCACAGTATTTCCCAAGTTAAAAGTCGTAGCAACATCATGTTATGATGAAACTATGTCAAAGTTTCTAAGGAAAGGCTTTGACAAAAATTTCCAAACCAACTCGCCATTTGGTGAGCAGCATATTGTAAAAGGACTGTGTAACCTAGTGTAAATGAAGGTCGCAATGATCAAAACATTACTTGCCAATGGCAAGTTCGCGAGCGGTTTTGCCCATGCCTGGGTGCAGTACTGGAAGTACTATACTGTTTGTAGTTACAGTGCAAAAAGATTCCTGCATCTTTCAGAGAAAACACTGTCATAAAAATCATGCCCTACAACAATTCTAAACCCTTCTGTTACAACTAAGTGATTCTTCACAAATTTGATAAAATTAGGCCTGAAAAATGGTCCAAAAGAGTTTACCTTTGTCAAAAAATTTCATGTTGTTAGCAAACTTGGTGCACTCACTGTCTTTTTGTGTTCCTAACAAACTTCCATTTGTGGAAATCTTGTTAAAACTTCGAAATATGAACAACCACTGCCCCCTTGATCACATGATTTCAACGAGCTTAAATCTCATTAAACTGCCTGTAATGCATGAAAATGACTGTTCAATATCAAAATCTAATGAATCAAAACCACAGGTCAATCTGAACAAAGAAATCAAATGAATCAGTTATTACATAAGAAGAAAAGAATCTTCACACAGGTTTTACATTAAAATCAAAATACAAACAGACCTATGACTGTTCACATTACGTACACCTGAGGACAGTCTGGAACTGAACTAAATATAGGTTGTGTTATTAACAAGCACACATTTCTAACAGGACTCTTTGATATTTACCTCACAATAGTTTTAACACTGTGCATGTTGTATAGTACAGACAAGCTGTGAAATATGAAAAGGGTGGCTTCAGGGGGCAGACATAATTCTTTGTGCCATAAGTCTTCATTTTGTGACATGTACAAGATGTGATGTTGGTTTGTAAAACACAAGGGCAGTTATTATCATTTGGGCCATATGATTACTCTACATTTTGTGCCACATACATAATTGTCATTTGTAAGTTGAATACAGACTGCTTAGTTATGCCTAAAACAATAAAAAAAATAGCCACGGATGTAAGTAACATCAAAATGTAATCACATGTTATTTAAACTGAAATCAAATTCATAGAGATCTACTTATGTTTGCATTTCAAATGCAATAGACCTGTGGCTAATTTGGGACTGAACCAAAACAATGCATAGTCAAGTATCACTGAACACACAGTCAAATATGTTTTGCTTGAAAACACAGACCCATATGTGTTGCTTAGTTTCTACTAGACACGAATGCCTAATTAAACATGTATTATACGTACTGGTTTCAACGTTGTGCATATTCTTAAATGTTAATAAGCTATTGGAGTTAAAGAATGCATTCCCTTTCAGACAATATGCTCCTTAATATATTTGGGAAGTATCTCTGATGCCTGTTTGTGAGTATACAAAGGTCGTGTGACATGCCACCAAAAAGAGCTGTTTCACTTGTCAGCTAACGAATTAAGTCTTCCAATGAAAGATCTGTTGGAAAATTACTTCAATATCTTTTAACTTTCTCAAAATACACATCTTCAAAGTTTGATGGTTTCTGAAGTAACTCAACGCCCATGCAAAAATAATGATGTCGAGTGTTGCAGTGTTAAGATTTCTTTTGTTAACCCTATATAAATTATCTCTTAATTACTGATCAGATAATTGACAGTTTGGTGAGTGATATCAATATTTCTCAAGGAAACAATTTTCACTTTCATTTTAAACCCCTCAGGAAATAACAATACTACCAGTGTCCTTGAATTTAAGGTAGAAAAAAGAAAGGCTAACACTAGCCATATATGGTATGTCTATCTTTCAATGTCACATATTTGCATATGTAGCTCATGTTTATTCATGATACAAGTGTGACATAGAAATTAACCCCTAAAATGGTCAATATTTGATGGATTTTAATGTGAATTGCAGCTATTTTCTGGAGTTTTAATGCTTTTTACATCAAACATCCAACTATGTAATTTTTGTGTCACCAGACCTTTACCTTCAAACAATCCCAAACACATTGTTAATGATTCCATGACAGATCTGTTTGTTTACAAATTAAAGGGCAAATGCATTCACCCCATTTGACTATAGTAGACTTCCATTAAATAGGTACAGTATGGCTACATTAACTCTATGAAGAAATACTTCTCCATACCTGTGCTGAATTCTTATATTTTTGGACATTTTGAGTCTTTTTACAGCAAACTGATGAGAATGTACATCAACTGAAAAACAGCAATTCTTCCCATAAAAAGACATTTTTCATGGTTGTTCATGAACAAGAGCCTACAGTTGTATCTGGATAAACTGAACTGTTGTATTACAACTTGTAAAATCTGAATCGCATGCATAGTTTTGGTGATTCCTATACCTCAAAAACATTCATCTATAGTGCATAACTGTGTTTAAAGAAAACCTTTTTTCTTTTGTAACTGATGTGAAGGCAACCCTTTATATACTGACAGCTATAAACTTATTTTAGTATATGAGAAAAACAAATGAAAATTCCAAATGTAGACACAATATGTGCCATTTGGTAGGGAAGAGTTCAAATAACATTTAACACCGTGACTGAATTACAAAAAGACTATGAAATGTAGTCAAAAGTTTACATAAATAGGAACTAACAAAGGGAGTAGAACAAGGTTAGAAGAACAGTCATCTCCTTAAAGTTGAAACTCATGGTTTTTTTCAAACAATGGAATTTTGGTAGAAAATGGTAACATGGATTCAATATGGGTTACCTGATTATTTTGTGCTTTTTGTGCAAAGCAGTTCACAATAAAGGGGCAACCATGTTGGAAAATGTGACTATGAGTAAAATATAACAAATGAGGAGACAGTTTCAGCACTGCATATAAAATCTTCATGATAAAAAGTCACTGATATTTACCCTCCTCCCCCCACACTGTACTACAGTCATTTCTTCCATTTCTCATCCCCTTACCTCCCAACCCCCCTCCATGAGGCTACCCACCCTTGCCCTTCTCCTCACTTATTCAGCCTAACACAATTTTGCTTTAATCAAAACAATAAACTAAGTCAAGTCCCAAGTCCCTTTGGAAAGCCACACTGAGTTATTTTTTTTTTAAAAAAAAAAATATTTTTGGTTGTTGGCAGCTTATGCAAAACTTTTTGAGCAAACTCTGAATTACGGTTTTGTCTTGATATTGTTCAAGCCATAATAATATGATCCCAAGTGTCCACATACAGTCTTTCACAACTCTCTTCATCATTACAACAGACCATCAAGCACACATGATCATAATATGTGGATGAAAGCACATATTTTTTACTTTTACAAAAGTAGTTCTTTCAAGGAAGAGACAAGATATCAGGTAACTAAGTTCATAAAAGTCAAATAAAAATACAACTAATAATGTAATATTATGCTGTACCCTCTACTCAGTATGTCACAGAAATCTTTGTAAGTGTAAAATCAGGTAACTTCATGCGGCAGTTGTAAAAATAAAAACGTTGTCCTCAGAGTTGAATCCAATAATACACATAAATGAGGAAGATGCCTCATAAGGTCCCTGAATGCACAGCACACAACCTGCTTGCTCTCTGCCATGTTGGACCCGGAAGCAGCTATTAACAACATGGCTTCCCTGATCCCAAAATCTGGCAGCTTTTAAACTTTGTGCATGGTAAAAATAGCTCTCACTGCATCAACAGTTGGGCACAGGAGTTGCTTTGAGAACTCGGCCCCAAAGTATCATGGGTTCCTCATGGCAAGGGATGTTGAAAATAAAAGTTTATAAGAGGATTAACTCTTTTCTAATGTTCTCTTCAGATATCCTCTGATAACTTAAATTCACTGTAAACATCCTGTGGGGAAAACAAAATTAAGCTAAAATATAGATTACCTTACATTAATGTTTTAATTTTTTAGTACAAAATACGTCCCTCTCTCCACATTACAATATGAGCAAAATCTGCTGTGTGAAGGAAAGGCCTTTCATAGGAAAACTGAAACATATTCAGCTGTCTTTCAATCAAAATCAAAGTTTTCCTTTTGCTCATTAAAGGATGCTTCAACTTTGACTATTTCCTTTTTTACTTCATTTTAAATGAGCTTTTACTATTTTTATAATTTTATTTTGTGATTACAACATCAGTTCAAAGTTTCTCATGGGCACCACTTTCAGCAAAAAATAACAAGTTTTTGTACAGTCATGGGAACACTCTTCAACTGACATTTTACAATAATTTTATAGTTGCAAGATCACCACTTTACTAAATCAGGAATCTGATGTGACTTCAAAATGTAAAGGGAAATTCTTGTCATCCCAGACAGTTCCAATTCTTCCAACTAAGCAACTTGTATCTCCTTCCATAACTGTATGAAGCTCCTCCTAGTACAGACACAAACCTATTTTATTGCTTAAGGCCATGTCCTGGTGAGCATACAAGGTTATAATGTGTAATCCAAACCCTCTCTCTGCATTGGGTGGAATGTGAGTTACTCTGCATCATTTGAATTTTCAAACTTTGATGTCAGTCAAAGAGAAGCAACCAACTGAGAATCCCGATACCCCCACACTAAAAATGTACTTTGGGGTGATGACTGCTTGTCTTTAATCAACAGAAATAATCATAAATTAAATACCTTGTATTAAACCAGGAGAGCATGACAGCTGATCTGCAACAAGCAAAAATATATCCCTCATCCCCCAAACCCCTCCTCCCAGACATTGCCAGTGCCCCAACAAATCAAGGCACCATGTATTTATAAACATATCTACAACAAACAAAACTTAAGCTTAACTTTTAACTTACCGATGCTAAATACCTGTGATGTTCCCAAACCACACCCAGTGATTCAGGATTCCTCAAATATTCCAGCTCTCCTAATTCATAAATATCATAAGCATACTTCAGCTGTAAAGATGAAAAACACATTTTTTTTTCCATCCTTTGTTCGCATGTAACTAACAAACATATGCATACTAATTATGAACAAACTAATTAACACTCATGTAGATATGAAATGTATAACACACAGTGGTTAATGCTCTAGAGTAAATTTGTATCAGAGATAATTAACAAATTACATTAATACTTGCCTATGCATTTACATGATAAAGCAACAACAACAACAACACATTTACCGATGTCTGCTTAACTTTAACCCAGACCAAATAAAGTTTGTGTACTGTACAATACATAAAGTGTGGAAAGGTTGACTCCTTTCCCAGGAAAAACATTTTTTCCCCACCCTGTTGCCCTTTTTCATCATGTCAACATTTTACAACTGCTTTCAACTTTTTATTTTCACTTCAAGAGAAAACGTCTGTGTTGTCTGGACAGTGAAATTTTACAGTTTCAGGCCACTGAGGAAGGAATCCAAACAACACTGATATGTATGGTGCAAACACTAATTTCTTATAGCATGGACAGAGCATTCCACACTTCCATCAAGTAAGAAAATTTTGCCACAGTATGTTGTCTACATTAAGCCTACCAAGATAACCATGGAATAATGTCTTCTGCATAAAGTCTGGACTTACTCAAGTGGTTGTTAACATACTAATATGTCACATTTTGAGACTTAAAACTTGAGAAATTTACGAATAAAATTGGTATGAAGAATTTCCACACATTCTTTTCTCCGTGTTACATTTTGTCTGAAATATTTCAGACCCCATCAGAACAAAAAAAAATTGCAAACATGGACATTAGCCTGCAAATCAGCCCCCAGTATACTGCTCACAGGAAGTGCACATAAAGCATGTGCATTTCAAAGCACATCTCTATTTTGGGATATAAGTATTTCATAAATTTTCTTACACCTACTATATAGCTATGGCAACAATACTGCTTGTACTGGAATATAATGTTATACTGTTGGAACTTTACGGCAGCAAAAAGCCTCTGTTGAATAGCTTAAGCTGTATTTTTGTGTTGTGCATTCAGAATTGGACTTGCTCAAGAAGGTCATAATTTAAGCTCAATGAGAGAAAGGGCAGGAATAGCCGACTTTAATCACTGACAAATGCACCTAAGGAATCATGGAAACTGGGAGTATACACAATAGACTTTAATCATTGCTAAATGTGCCTAAGGAACAGTGGCGTAGCCAGGTTTTTTGTCAGGGGGGGCAAGAGTACCAAGATTTCCCCCAATTAGTGATCTGCTTCCTAATAATCAGTGTTCTCCGCAGGTCCAAATTTTGTCCGGGTGATTTCTTCTGACCTGACTGATGTGACTGATCGCCGTCCTGGGGGAGGGGTCTAAGGGGAGGGGAAAATCCCTCATGTAAGGTGGACTAGATGCAAAATGGTGTCACATTTGGTGCTAAATGAAAATTGAATTCCCACCAAGAATTCCTATTTTTTAGAAAGCTTTTTTTTTTATCTTGCTTGTCTTGGTGAATTTTTCTTGAGTCCTAATGGTACTTCAGAATCACAATGGGTGAATTACAGTAATTTAGTGAACCCTGGTACACCTTTCCCTTCATCAGTTCACCACATTCACCACAATCAGTGAATTTAGCGAGGACCTGCCCTAGTATCAGAGTATAGCACTTGACCACTGACCTATTCTAACAAACTGGATATACCACAATGCTGCTCCTTTAATTATCAAGAAACATTGGAAGTATACAGTAAAAGGACTGAGTCCCTTGTCAGAGGTCCAGACAGGGACGATGCTAGAGGAGGGTGTGGGGGTGTGAACAGCCCCCCCCCCCTCCCATCCACGCAGACGGCAAAATTCTGCACTAGTCGGAAAATGAAGGAAAAAGGGAAGTGCAAACGAAGGAAAGTAAGAGGAAAGAAAAAAGAGGGGAAAAAAGAGAAAAAATAGGAGAAAGAAGAGGGAGAGAGAAAGATCGAGTGAACAGAGAAAAGGACAGGAGAGGGAGGGACAAAGCAGGGCAAGAGAAAGGGGCTGGTGCAGACGGAAGACAGGAGATTGAAATGCATTTGTAAACAACATTTATTACAATATTTTCAAAGCCCGTAAGCAACACTTTTTGAAACTTAAAACATACTCTGTCAGCAAAAAATCTACATAGGGCTTTTCAGTATCATTGTCTACTAAAGGAGTTCATCGTTCATGTGGTTTCTGGCATTGAGTAGGTAAATTCTGCACCAGTCGGCAAAATGAAGGAAACATGACGAAAAGAAAGGAAAAAAAGTGAAAGAAAGAGGACAATTTCTGTAATCAGAACCCAAAACTTTCGACGCACTACGCGCGCTGTAATGTCACCCCGGTTTCTTCTGTAGTTCCATTCCACATAGCTAGATAGCATAAGTCCTGTCAACCTTACCAAGTAACATGTAGGCAGGGTACATAGGTTATGTAAATTTCATCCCATATCGCAAAGCCTAGTTGCCGTTCTCTAGTCTGTGTCATGCGGAAAACAGTCAGTTGGTGAGCGACTCACGGACTAGTAAAGTTTGGCTAGTCCAGGTGATTTCGACACAATGTATGTTGTCCCTGATACAGCCTTAAAGTTTTTATGTTTTTACTGTTTTTCTTTGTTCTTAATGATAACATGTTTTTGTGTCAGCCTATCAAAAATTTTCGCGCCCTTTGCAATTTCATGATTCAGACTCAAAAGAATAGTATCAGTGCGCAACTCGACTCTTGACATATTAAGTGATATTATGCTAAATATACAATACTCTGCAATGCCATGGGATAGTTAGGCTCCTTCATATCCCTTTCTCACCCCCTCGACATGCTGTCGGAACTTGGGGTCGCTGGCATGGCCCGGCCCCATGTTGGGAAAATTCTGTCGCCACCCATGGTCGGTTTACTTATATTAGCTTTCAAAAGGGTCATTTCTGCGATAAACCCCAAATTTTCGGTATGCTTTGCCCACTCTTCCTCAGTTTCGTTACTAATAGCTGAATATAAAACAAACCCTTTCCATCTTTTCAAGTAACTTAAGTAGAATTTATCGTTTTCTGTAAATGCCGGGAATCTCATCTCATTTCGCTAAACTAAGTTACTAGTAATGTTCTCTTGAGTATGTCTTTCGGTACGGCTAGTGACTCGAAGAGGGAAGTACAATGTAAGATGTGCCCGATTGGGCCCAACTGCCTGGACAGTTGACCTCAGTGGCGTACACAGGGGGGAGGCAATTGGGCCATATCCCCCTCACTGATGCCAATTTTTTCTGGTCCCTAAAAAACGTAAATGTTTTAACACAAATTTTACTTCCAAAGGTGGCATTTTGGCACCAGATTGCATGTAAGGACACCTAATTTTTCAAAAATTTTCAGAGGGGAGGGGACACTTCCTCCCCTTACACCCCTCCCCCAGACCGGCGATCACACAACATATTACATTCCCCCCCTTTAGAGAAATCCTGGGTACACTACTGGTTGACCTATATAAGCTTTAAAGAAGTACAGATTCTTTCTAGTGTAAGCTTACCCAAAAGATTCGCGTGTTTCGCGCGCTTTGCAAGTTCAGTTTAGATTTCGGGAAAAACCTTAAATCGGGCGGAAGTATTTTCCTCTAGTATATACAAAATTTTATGCAATATATGCCCCGTAATGACATGGTACAGTACACAGGTTTTCTTCAAATCTCCCCTCACCAACCCCTCGACGGCATTGGGGCTGTCGAGGCTCCGGGTTGTTGCCCCCCCCCCCCCCCGTTGGGCAAATCCTGTCGCCACCCTGCTGGACCACTACTGGTTGGACTAACGGTTCTCAGCTCTAGCTGCATCTCTTATCAACACTTTTAGTCGGCATTTCTTTCTTCTTAGTCTGCAAATACAGCACCACACCCCCATGATAAATGCTCTGGCGACGCCCTGGGTCCAGAGATCCCATGTTGTATAAATCTCTGAAAACCTTAATGCAGACTGGTTGTGCCAGTGTGGCATATACTTTAAATAAGAAAAGTGTACTGGTTGAGAAATTTAAAATTTTACCAGATTATGCGCAAATTTCACCATATATTCACTTTCAAAATTTCCCCCAAGATTTTTCCAGAGGGGGCAACTTGCCCCCCCCCCCGTCTCACCCTGGCTATGCCGCTGCTAAGGAACCATGGGAACTGGGAGTATAAACAATAGACTTTAATCATTGCTAAATGCGCCTAAGGAATCATGGGAACTGGAAGTATAAACAATAGCTCAGACATCACCACCCAATTGTTTATAATCCCAGTTTCCATGATTCCTTAGGCACATTTAGCAATGATTAAAGTCTGCTACTGAGGCATCAGACCAATGGTTCAGTTCTGACTTTACAATTACAACCATTTACACTGTATACTTACTTGTTTTGCATTTTTCTTGGGCGGCATTGCACCGACATTTGTTGCAAGACCAGGGCATAGTACACTATGAATGGGTGCCAGTCCACTACTGTGGCAATTTTTATTATGTTGTTGAACTGTAGGGAAAAAAAAAATGGAGGACAAAGTCATACAAAAGATGAAGAAAAATACTTTAACACTGGCAATGGCACTGGCACTTTCAGGATAATGCAATCCAGTAACATTCCCCAAATTTTTTTTATGAGTCAGAACTGTTTTAAATTGGAATGGATGGCTGACCACAATGGACAAGATACTGAGTCGTATGTAGGTTTTCACACAGTAGATATCATTGCAAAATTCTACCTGAGAAGTGATGGTACATGGGTCTGCAATCCCATAGTAATCGTTCATTTTTTGTTTTGTTTTGTTTTTTATCTTCATTTTTGCAAGCGTACAAAATGTATGTTGGGGAGGGTGTCAAAAACCCATGTACACTTTTAAAAAGTGTAACAAATAATGGTTTTTCTAAAAAATGTTAACACTTCAAAGTACACAATGCAAAGGGTGGGGGGTCAAGGGTCTGAACACACAGTAGCTTTTGAAATCCGAAAATGATGAAAACTGACAACCCCTAATGCTAACAAGAGTTCTTGGTTATATCAGGTGCAACTGCTTCATCATTTAATGGAAAGTAAACCAGCTGTTCATGATTTCAAATTCTTAAGGTTATATATTTTAGAACCATGTAATGGCCTTAGTTATAACAAAGCTTATTTTAAGCAGATTTGACACTTTAAAATCATCTGACAAGGTCTAACAGTGTGTGACTGGCCATTTTTGATGTACAGTTTGGGCGTAATGTATGCATTTGAAGCTGGAAACCCCAATCAACTTTCTTGAACTGTTACACAATAGTACTTTTCAAACATAAATGGTATGATTTAAAAGTCTTTCCTGAAATTCACATGTAGATTTGCCATCTACTAAAAAAAAATCTTCCATAAAGTCACAAGCTTTAACTAAAACAAATCATTATTTTCTGAAACTTAGCACCCACAAATAAAGATGCAACCTGCAAGGGCTTATGGATCATACTTCATTGTGAATCACTTTAAATTTAACATTTTAAGTCAAATTTGGGATCTTTTGATTATGGAGGTCATTTCATGTGGTAAACCATATACTGCTCGTGGATGAAAAACTCAACTAACAATGACCTGACCTAGGATTGGACCTCGATCTACCCAATAGATCCTTTTCCAAATAGCAATTACAAAGGATTGTGGGTTAGCATTTTGGTCTGCATCATTCTTATCCACAGTAAAATGCCATTGACAAAAATAAAAGCACACAAAAACTATCCCACAATCCTTTGTGACTGCTATTTGGAAAAAGGTCTATTGCTATGCCTCACTTTATATTTATATTAGCCTTCAAGTACTCATTCTTCGCTACCTTCAGAGTTTTCTGTTACTCTTACATAAACAAGCATTAGCCATAGTGATCTCAGTATCATCCTAGCTACTATAACTCATCACAAGCAGGGTTGGCAGTTTTTGCCACAGGCGGTTTTTACCGGTGGTTTTTACCGGTAAAAACCGTACCGGTAAAAACAGGTTTTTGCCGAATAATGGAAAAAACGGCAAAAACCTAGTCTGCTACATTGAATAAAATGTTGTTAACAAGGACTTTTTATGCTTTTTTTCAAAGTCTAAAGAAGAAAATCATGCTGTTACATCAAGATTAATCATTTTAGGCAACAATATATACCATATTAGAGTTTGAATGTGATTTGTTTTAGTGATTTTGGCCACTTTTTGTCCGATTTACACTGTTTTGTGTTAAGTATACATACACTAGGTATATTTAATGCAGAAAAAATGCAGAAAAATGGGAAGGAAAATGATGGAATAATTTAAGGATTTATTTTCAGTTTGATGGGAAGCTTTCCTGAGCATACTGGCAAGTTGGTAACTCCACTCCTGGGTATACCGTTTCAAGGGGATCCTGCATCTGTGTAGGTCCTACAATAACTCAGTGTCTTTCAGTACATTGACCTCCAGTAGTGAATGTCTCATTTATAATTGAACCATCCACCTTCCTTCAACATTTCCACTTTCTTTATAAAATAAAGTGCTGGCTATCCACTTAAGTTTCTTTCATTCTAACTTTACTATTTGTGGTTTATCAATTTTTTTCAATGAAGATTACTTAGTCAAAAAATAGACTCTTCGTATTTGCTTGGTCGTCGATAAATTCTTACTTAATTATCTCTCAGTATGGTGGACTTGAAATACCCAGAGAAGCTCCCTTGATGAAACTCATTTACTTCAAGTTGCTGCTTTGTCAGCATGTATGGCACTGTAATTTGCTTCTCTGCTGTGTGAAACTGAAGTTTCTGACATGATAAAGGAAGTTGCTCATCTGCCTCATTCTGCTGCTGTACTCAATATGTGTAACAGATATGCCCTGCCAAATTTGTGACTGAACTTATATTGAGAACTTTCATAACTTTACACATAATTTTATTAATCCTCATTTTGAAAAACTTTGCTTGATAAATCTAGTCATTTTGCAAACCAACTGTAATTTTCAGACTATTCCTGTTGGCATGTAGTTGCTTTGTTTGTGGTTACACTTTTATATGTTAGGGCTTACAGTACTATTGTAATAACTGAGAATATTTCACTCTTTATTCTGTGTTTGACAAGTTTTAGTGCTCACTTTTTAGGCAAAAAGAAAGTGTAAATGAATGTAAATAATTTTATCTCAACTGGTTTATCCATCATGTGCAATGGGGTACAACAACTGCACTCTTCTAATTGCCAGAAGAGGTTTTTTCCATTTTCTCCCGGTTTTTACCGGTAATAACCAGTTATTACCAGTTTCTACCACTGTCCCGGTAAAAACAGGTTTTTTCCGGCAAAAACCCAACCCTGATCACAAGTTTACATAGATACAGTACCCACCTGCTAATATAACTGCTCTAAAAGCTAAATAAGCATTGACTGTATTAGAAACATTTTCAGGTATTCTCATAGTTGGTGCTGATATAAGAAATTTGATTGGTGTTCCTTGGTTAAAACTTGACCATGATGTCTTTTCTGTTTTACCCCAGTATGACTGGCCACATGTTGGTATAATCAATGCATCCCCCTTGTCAAGGCAAAAAAAAAGAAAAAGAAAATTATTTTCCGACATCACATCTTTATGTAAATGCATGGCACAGTTGCAAGAAGAGATTTGTGCATATATTCTACACTAGTTTTTAATACAAAGTAACATCTTAATGTACAATTTCCTTCAAGTGGACCTAAAGTCTAGCATTACAAGAATATATATTATAGTGGTTAAAAAATGAATTTCATTCACCCAAGTCCCATTTTCATAGCTTATTCTGTTGCTGAGATATAAAATGTTGAAATTTATTCCCTTAAGTTGAAACAGTCAATTGCACAATAATTTGTGATGTCCTTCTTGTACAACTCACATTACCTGCTTTTGTTTCCTTTTGAACTTAAGATGGTTATATGACCTTGAAACATTTACTGTTCCCTTGCATAGCATGTTGTACAGGGAGGGCTTATACAGCCAAGACACCCTATAGCAGTAAGACAGTGATCACTTTTTTGCATAAGCTATCTGCTAGCTTTTTGCAGCAGCTATCACAAAAACAAAGAAAAAAAAGAGACGGTAATTTGAGTAGTACAAAAATGACATCACAAATTATTGCACAATCTACCGTTTTAAATTGATTGAATAAGCTTCAACATTTTATATCTCACCTCAGGTATGTCCTGTGAAGATGGGAGTTGGACCATTGGATGCATTTTTCAGGCTTTGTAACATATATTTTTGAATTTTTAGACTTTAGGAACACTTTCAGTGGAAAGAAATGTGCTGAGGAAGCTTTCAAATAAGCAGACACAACATTCATCTAACTTGAATGCTATCAGTTAAAGACACATAACTCAAAGCCGCATTAAAGCAATCTAGGCTTTACTGCACCTTGAGGATAATAAAGCTTCCACCACCTTCCTCTGACCATTTCACACCCAAACTTCCATGATTATACGCATATTCTTGGGTACCGGTATACCCAGTCCAGGGTTAAAATGACATTGTACATGCATATTACAAAAGTAAAACAGTCTTCACAAAATAATATGACTTTTGCAGGCGTGGAAAGCAAAAATAAATTCCACATATTTCCCAGATTGCAATTAACACTAGCAATCTTTCTCAGTTTCCTAACAGAGAAACTTCAGAGTCATTCACAAATGACCTTTTCAAAAAAGTGGTAGCTTTGTAAACACCAGTGTCCTTTGGGACTCTGATTAGCACACCATAGGGCAGTTTCCCAAAAGTCAACTAATGCAACCATGTTCTGGAGGACAAACATACACACACAGATGCTAGGTCATGTACTAAAGCAATGTGGTGTGTGGTGTGTGGTGTGTGGTGTGTGGTGCAGTGTCCTCCAGAACAACTAGCATGTCCACTGAAAATGACCTTTTGACCTTTGGTGCATGCCCCCTATACTATACTGAAGTAGCACTATCACACAGTAAATTATATACCAAGGACACTTTACTGTACCTACATGAGGCTACTCATCGAGAACTGAGGTACTTTCAAATTTGGTCTCTTTGTGCTTTTTTAAAATTCAGGAAACCACCTTTCATTTTTACACAATATGTATGCATTCATTTTCAGTCAAAAGAATGGTAAAGCACCCGAACAGCTTGTAGATAGGTTTGTTTTGGGGAAAACATTTTACACCTAAGTTTTCATTCAAGAATGAATCGGTTGATTGAAAAGTCTTTGCTTCCTTTGTTGCCTTAGCTTGTATAGGAACAAGAAAGATTTTACTTCTAAATCCAACACGACTCTTCACTGTATTCATGGCTACATTGTTTCAGACCATTTCCCGTATGGAGGAGTACAGTACATATTTTTAACCCATGTGAAATTTTGTATAATCTGTTCAAGCCCATAATACAATGTTGAACGATTTTGTTAGCATTTCTTTGTTAATTATTCTCTGCAACAAGTTATTTCTTTAGCTACAATGATTCTTCATACATACCACAAGCAGCTCTCCATTTTTCTCTGTCATGATGGTTTCCTGTAACCTGTTCATCCTGTTGACAAAAAAAAAAGATAGCATTTTGAAATTCTGGGTCAGAAAGACTCTCTCAGACTTAATAAGAAACATGCCATGGTTTATATTAAGAATGGAAGCTGGTGAGGTTATACTGCCTTTTTGAGTATTCTGCAAAGGATAACATGCATGTCAAGCATGCTGTAAACTACACATCAACATTTCAATAGATACCGAGTATGATTTCTAAAAGGTCCTGCCTGTGGAAATAACAGTCGTTGACACTTTTGAAACAAGGAATGCACTCTAAAATATGATTAAGAGTACAATTACTACCAGTTCCTTAGCCAGTGAGGCCCGGAAGGGGGGGGGGGAGAGGGGGGGGACAGGGTGTTCCTATGCACACCATTGTACCCTCTACCATTTGGAAAAGCAATTGCCAAGTGCTATAACAACAAATACTAGTCAATGTGCCCTTTGATATGCTAATGTACCCCCAAATCACAATTCCTGGCTATGTGACTGATTAATTCTGAAAGTGACCTCTGGAATGTCTTAGAATTAACCAACTCTACAATACTTACAGCTGCCAACCAAAATGTCTTGAGTACGCCATATCTATTCCTCCATCCATGAACCCAAAACTGTTGGCAGGAGACACCTGTTTGAGACAAAAACATTTTATACAGTGTTGATGAGCAGCCGATGACCCATGTGCACAATATAAACTGATAATGAAGGCAAAGGGATAAAAGCAGTGGCTTAGTTTATACTGTCTACTATGTGTAAAGATACCTTAACATGTAATTCTGCATTTTTTTTTGTTTCAGAAAATCATTCTAATGCTACAGTATATCACCCAAGTGCTCAATGCCACCATGGCATTGTTTATGACAGTGATGGGTGAGTTGTACAGTAACTGCTATTCCTCTTTCTATTGTATGAAATTATTCTAATGCATACAGTACAAACAATAACAGACCATTCAATTTGACAATTTCATTATATTCATGAGCCTTACTTGAAATTACCTTCATGACTGTTGATTGGTCGTGAATGTACAGTGTGAATGAACACATTGCAAAGCAAAGCTAACACTGTTTCAATATTCTATGACAGGGATTCTTAAGTGCTTCAGGTTCTGAGAAACTTTAAATTGAGTATTTAATTTAATTCTTATGTAGAAGCCAGAGTTTTATTGACCAGCTAGTTTCCTTGATACAGGTAAAATTAAGGGCTATTCAGAATTTTTCAGTGGGACATTTTAGTGCACGTCGTGGGCCACAAATGACCTGTGGGCCACCACTTGAGAACCAGATTCTATCACCTTTATACTGTACTTTTACACAGTATGTCAAAGACTACTCTGTAAGCTATAGTAAGGAAATCACACTTAAACCCCCACTGACTTTGTTGAATGAAATGTATGGCAATTAGACAAGTTTTAGTCAATTTTTTGTTGAATAAAGTATTTATGATTTGCTTTTCGTTGGTGTTTATATGATAAGCAGACCCACAAGGAAGCCCTGCAAAAGGCCACAGACAATAGCATTAATTACAAGATCAGCCAAGACAGATGTAGTATACCTATCCATGGGGGACTGGGGGTTTTGGCGTGAGAAGGATGAGATACTATGTAAAGAAAGGAAGAGAGTTCACAGTTACTGGAGCTTAGGTCTTAAAGTGATTGAACCCCTCTAAACTTCCTTTCTTTCCCTTTTGCTCTTCTTGTAAGTAATAGCATTACAAGATTCCAGGAAGGGGGATCTTACTTGGTATTGAATGGTATACTTACTATTGCATCAGCTGCTGGGGCATTCTTGAAGATGTCTCCCTGAGATATCTGGAAAACGATGACACATATAATGCATTATGTACTGCTGTAATATGTACTGTAACACTGGGTGCTAAATCGAAGTAAATATTTCATTTAATTATCACAGTTCAAATTAACAAAACACACACTGACAGTAATAAAGTAGAGACAAAGAGTGACACAAAATCAGGGCATGCAGCTTTGTAATGTCTACTAGTACTGCTGTCACTCTATTGGATACTATCACTGGCTGATAAGGTGGCCATAAATTCAGAAAGATTGCGCGGTCATTAGTCTGATTTCAGCAAAGGAGTATTCAGTACCACAGTACATCAGTTGCTACATCAGAGTATGTGTATATATTTGGTGGGCCTCACAAATTCTGCATTTACTGGAGTCAATGCATTCAAAAGAGTACCCACACATGCAGCGTCCCCCCCCCCCCCCCGACCAAATCTATGGGGTCAGTCGTGACATGACACTTCTGCACGACAACAATGTGTTGGAGTGAAAATAATTTATTGCGTGAACTGCAGTGCATAAAGTGTTCCCATGTGGTCATACTGTAGTCAGTTGTTGTTTTATCTCCAAAGTTTCAATTGAAGGTAACCGGAAGACCGACCAGCCCCACAGTACTTAAGCAACAGCTGTTCATCATATTGTGCTTCCATAGTGAATTTTAAGTACAACAGAATACAAAGGGTCTAAAATTCATTTTTTTTTTAAACACATTTCCAAACCTTTGGACTACTTTGGCCCTTTTTATCTGAACCCTGTATGTCCAAAACCTCTTTTATCAGAACCCCTCTCATGATTCTACCAGACTTAGTATTTAACAGTACACTAGGTTTCCACTGCATTACAAAACAAACTAAATGGAAAATTTTAACAGAAATACACTAATTTTTCTCCCGTCTCATACTATACAGGCAGGGTAAGATGTCACAATGTCTAAAGCATCTGGGCATAAGAAAACAATTTGTAACTCTTTGTCAAACTGGGAGGAAAAATTGTACACTGTTTTGACATTCCTGCTGAGAGACACAATTCAATATAGGCCTAATATCCCACATACAGTACCCTATGATAGCATATCTTCCTATATAGTTTCATTAACTCTGAAAAAAAAGTGGGCTTTGTAACTAAAAATAATGACAGCAGACGTTACACAAATATTGTAAGTGACTTACTGTATTGAGAGTCTTCTACACATGTGTCTCCATTACATAAAAATTTTTAGAGCTTCCCTTCAACACATGCACACATTTAGTGTACAAAGCGTACATATATACACGTATACATCAGTCATTCAGCAGACTGTACAGTAGGCTCAAAGTTTGGGAATAAAATCTCTGGGTTTTAGAAGTCTATAACATTATTTGTCATGTCATGGGTTACAAAAAGAATAACATCTGGGACATTTTTGCTGTAATTTTGCTAGCATATCAAACTGGAACACTTTCCTAGGTGCTGAATGTTCCATACTTGAAGGAAAAACTTGAAACCAACCTACTTTATCCAAACTTTTTCATCATCCAAACTGCCTTCAGTCCTGATGAATTTGGATATTAAACAGGTTTTCATCGCACAGTACATCATATACATATAAACTGGAGCACTGTCGAATTGTCTCTCAAAGCATGCGCTTTCAGCAAAGTCAGTCTTTGGCATGGCAGTAAGCATGAACCACTATAGTAACTACTGCTTACTAGTGTGTAGAAAAAGGGGCTATTGTACTTAAAAAAGAGTGAAAGAACCTCAAATATGTACAGTGTTTTGAAACATTTCAAGACAATAAAGAATACAGTGCTGAAACAAAGTATGACCTCCAATCAGCGAGTGACCAGAAAGCCTACAGCACACATGGGCCTGACATCACATACTAGCTTGTAGCCAGCCAGATGGAACAGACGCTGGATGTTAGTTCTCAGACTTCATCAATTGCAGCCTCTAGTCCTAAACTACGGTTACTCAGAATTACTGGCCCAAGTCTCAGAGATACTTACAACTTACAACTGTTGTGTGTAGCTGTAATACCGTTCCACAACAAGTTCAAGCCACGAGGTCCTGCGACGCCATTTTGTTGCAGTGGTATGAATGGACTCTTACTAAAGTAGAGGTGAGACCATTACTATTACACATCTCTAAAAAATTTAAGTTTAGTCTGAAAATCTCCAGGTCAGAAGCCCACCTTAAGCTCACCTAGTACACCAAGTAAATTTTGTAATGTCCATTATACCCCCTTATTATTTAATGCAGTTCTTGCTACAGTATGAAAAGGCACTGTACAAGATTGTGGTATGCAGACACCATAGTCAGATTTTCCTGCTGAAAGTTATTGCCTGTGGAAATTGGAAAATACCTACAGCTTTAGTACTGCTAGATACAACAAAAACACTACAACATACAAATTCCATAAAATTTTAAAAAAGACCCCACACAAAATGCAGGTCATCCCACAGTGATTTCATTTTCTAGTCATGAAATGATTTGATGAGAAGTGAACTGTTTCTTACATGAACATTCTCTCTGTCTTTGAAAGCTTCCTCCCAAGCACGGACAAGCTCATTGTTGATGTCTCTCAACTTGTAAATGACTGCTGAGGGTTTAACAATGCTTACTCCATCCTTCTCTGAGTCTGAAACCTCTGGTTTTTTCATCTCCAGGCTTTTTGTCTTGATGCCTTTCTTGATGTCTGCGTCGATGGAAAGTATAGTATCCATCTTTGCAGTTTTATTCTACTGATGAACCTATGGTAGTTAAAGGAAAAGGAAGGGCAAGACGTTACAGACAATATATTGAATAGCAAACATGAAAACCGAAGTGTAAGAATAATGGCTGCTACCATGTTTCTGTATTGCTCTATTTTCCCAACAATGAAAACATTCAGGAAGAGCAACATCACAATGTAAAATGTACACAAGGATAATTCTTTTTTAAGATCATTGTGAATGGCAGGAGTGTCGATTTGATTTTGGAAGTGGGGTGGACATCTAGCTTAAAGCTTCTCTCCTATCCTAGTGAGGATATTAAGAGGAGAGGTCCCAGATGCAAAATGGTGCCAAATGTTTCAACACTTGGGGTACTGTATACTATGAAAATTGGGGGTATACTTCATTCCCCAAAGGAATGCAGGCTCAGCCATGGGTGGTGCTTGGATTTGCCGACAAGGAGGCTAAGCGTCCTGACTAGGGGCCAGCTACTCTAAGCCCCGAAAGATAAAATGGGTTGCCGAAATGATGCCAAACTCAAAATGTAAGGTGCCTAAAGGCACCAAAAAAATTGGGGTTAAAGTGAAAAAGATTTCATATTTTTGTTTTCATTAAGAAAGTTGAAAAAGTTTGGGTTATTACTGAAGAATCTGCCCTACTTAAAAGCAAACCAAGAAATTTGATAGGGCGACTACATTGTCTTCATAGGGGAGTAAATCCTTATCTTACTCATTAAGGTTCCCAGACAAAACTGAAAAATGTTTTTTCTTACAAAATATGTTTGCCACGATGGTAAGGTTGAAAAAGGAATCTTCCATAAGATAGGAAAAAGAGGTTAGAACTTCGCAACGTTGCATTTCCGTATTTCACTAGAATCACAACTACAATATTTGTGGAACCTTTAACGTTAAGTAAATCCAATATGTTTGGAATGGTGCGCGTTACAGCTACAGTAGATAAAGTAAAGATGAAAGCACACATAGCGCGCGAAATATTTTCGAAGTTATAAAAAGATTTTTTATAGAACTTACTGCCTACAGAGCCTTGTGGAATACTTTCTGAGAACATCTATGTCTTCACCACTACTCACCTACATGTAGCTTTTTGGTTACCTCACTTTTTAGTTTCAGGTCACAAAAAGTGGGGGCCCATTGAGGTGTGGACCGTCCCCAATGGTGGACAAATGTGTTAGCGTCCCCTCCTCTCAAAAGAGTGGGGGGACATGTCCCCCGTCCCCCCCCCCCCCCACATCGATGCCCATGGTGAATGGACTCTCACGTACAGTACAGTAACAAGTTCTACTGTAAAAGCAATTACAGACATACATCTGGGTCAGGATGACCATCTCTGGCTAATCAAAGACCCTTTCCACATAATCCTAACTTCTACTTTCAATGTCACAATATTACAACAGTGTTACTACTGTACTGTACAGTACAGTGTATTAAAAGTTACAGTAGTCCATAATAGGGTCCCTAGTCCATGAAGTTGGTAAAGTTATCATAAAAAACACTGCCCCATAGAAAAATATCTGCATTTCATGTGTGGGTGCCACTGCATAGCATCTAGCAGTTTTGTTCACAGATGGTAAAGTACTATACAGTATACCAGATTCTGGTGGCATGTTTAAAACTAATGGACGGTACATAGTGAAATCTTTCCAAAATTCTGGCCAGAGTAATTTCTTAGAAGGAGGGCTTAGGCTTGAATCAAGTTTTGGTATGTTTGAAAGGTACTGAACATACAGTATGCATTTTGGTGAAATTTGCATTGCAATGCAATGTGTGGTTATCAAGTAAAGAAGGTGTCACATTTTCAACCTCAAGTACCCTTAAAGCAAGCACAAGTGACATCTGAATAACCTTACATTAAAAGCATTTTCCAGTGGCTTTTCACAAGGTTCCCATGTGAAAGAGAAAAAAATTTCAGTTCATACCCTCCAAACCGCGTAGCAATACTCTTTTCCTAACTCGAGTTATCTAATATTAAAGACTACTTATTTTTGTCAAAAAATACCTCCAGTTCTCATCAAGGTCACAGAATGTTATGTAAAGTGGACACATTGCCTCAGATTTCTTTTGTTTTTCTTTATAATTGAATGTCCTGTTGTCCTTGAAATTTGATACTGTTGGATTGTTTGAATATCTTTCCATGTAGGTTTAGCACAAATCTACACCATATGTATGACATAATAAACAAAGTTGCTAAATATTCCCTACAACAGTGTCAATATCATAAAGAAATTCAATGCTTTGTCAAATTAATGTGCCGTGATGACATCACAGATTTCCCATAATGCCCTTTACCTTGAGAAAAAGTTGCATTTCTTTGAAAATTAGTATCTTCCAAATGCTACAAGCTATTGAGATGCGGTTTTCACCCCCTAGAAGAGAAAGATTTTCTGCATTTTTGGAAGTCATTGTTTTTTGTCACTGGCAAATCTCTCTTCTATTTTTCTTTAAAATTTACAACCATCTTTCTCCTCGATAATCTCACGTTATCAGAATATGAATGCATATTAGCCATGGCAATTTTACACACTTCATTTCCCAGCAGAAAAATAACTTCATGATAATTAATGCACACGTCATCAGCATTGGTAAGGGGTGGAGTCAACATAGCGAACGGTTGCTTCGCTAGCTAGCCGCCGGCCACTCAGTAGACAACTCTTTCCCACGTTATGGGCCGTACATGCAGTACGGCTTGCTGGCCTGCCATGGCTGCTACTGCCGTGTACATGTATACAACTAGCTTGCAACAAAGGAGGGTTGTCCTGTCGATGCGTTCGAGGGCCTGTATCATAGAGCATGACAGTAAGCTGAGGCACACTTCCAACTCCCTGCTAGTAGACCCCTTGGAATCGTTAGGTAACGCCTTCAATGAGTATTCTTTTAAGGAACTAACTTGCTGCTTGCTTTATTTGAACTTGGCTCCACTAACCTCCAGAAAATGCTAGCCTATATTGCATAAAGAGAAACTAGATTAGCGAGCAGATTCGCTTGTAATACGCCTAACGTTATCCTTCACTTTTACTGCAAGGATTAGCAAGATTTAGCAGGTAGCCTTCCTTTCTAAGATGTCACTGTATTCGCCATCGCGTTGCGTTGAAAAACATGAATAGTCAGTATAGTTGTGAACACCATGTGACCTTCTCATGAATAATAATTTTTCCCGCATTTTGGGGATTTTGGAAATGAAAAGCTTGGAAAAAAGTATGGAAAGCTTGTACAGAGTCTGCATCGCAGGCTACTTTCAGTATGGCTGCCTAGCGTTACCCTGGGCCATGGCCAGAGTTTCCGCTAAGCCATTAGGACACGATTTTGACCCAATTGATTCCTAATTTGACGCAACGATGCTGGACAAAAAATAGAAAAAAGAGGGTTTCATAGGCATTTAGGTGTATTGTGCACATGCTCTGCATTTAGCAATGAGTCAAATTTGCATATATTGGGCAGTGTGACTCACTGGATAATTTCTTGGAGGAAACACTGGCCATCACGGCAGGAAAAAATCGGCAAAACGGGAAGCTCCTTGCCGGGAAATTTTGCGTCTCGCGGGAAATCCTGCTGCGTCCAAAAAAAAAAATCTATAACAATGTGAAAATTTGGAATGATTTTAAACCAAAATGAAGAAAAATAACTGATCACTACTCTAGCTGAAACCTTTATTTTCATTTACCCTTTACCAGGAGGTTGTTTCTTTATGTGTGTTATTCATTTTTAACTGAATTCCTTGGTCATGCACTCCCGGCCTTCGATCAGCGGCCGCGCACCTCTAACAAATCTCACTTACTGCTTGCACAGCTTATGCAGTGCAGACTACAGGATGTCAAATGTTTCAGATACTGAGTCAGTCTTACTATAACCTATTGTGGTTATGTGTCCTTTGTGCTGTAACGTGCATTGTAACAAAAAATCTTACATTCATCACTGCAACTTCTGCACTGTAAAGTACCTCAACCATGTGCTCAAAATTCTCTTAAACTGCTTTCTTGTTACTCTTTATCAAAATCCACTACCTACTGTACACACTGATCCTTCGTGATAATTACAGTGAAAATCTTTCTAATGCACCTCCTGGGCCAAGATTTCACCCGTACAGTACCGTTAACTATGTACGGTACAATACGGCAGACACTGCATGTCATTATCACATACTAATGTTCATTCTTTGCCTGGGTGTTCTCTTTGTAAATATAGTTACCAAACCCCGTCAAGAAACGTGACTTCAAGAAATGACAAAACAAAACGAGTGTCTAGTTGGTTTAACCCTTGTTATTTGACTCGCACTACAAATGTCCGGCATAAATGACAAATCACTTCCACGTCATAGGTCACGCTACGGCGACCCTTGAGACGGTATGACGAAAACCAGCTTACAGCCTGCTAATAATACCGTGCCAGAGGTTGACATAAATAAAGTATGGAAGAGAATATACGTAGCTCTTGCATGAGTGCGGTTTAATCTGTAAATATAGAATAATAATAATGTAAATATAGAATAATGATAGACCTAATTACTACTAAATAAATGATAAAACGATGATAACACCGCTATGGAAATAAAACAAAGAAAGAAAATGGCTACATTAGTTAACAATCACTTAATTGCTAGGTATGCACTTACAAATTCGAATGTCGAAAACTGGCCTGTAGTTTACTGCGAAGGGGGAACCGCCCTCCCCAGTAGCAAACACTAAACTCTAAGGAAATTAACGAAAGTTTTTTATAACTACAGGTAAATCTTGAATAAATCTTAGTTGAAAATGAATACATTTATACTCACAACGTTGGGCCTCATGAGCAAATCTTGACGTGACTTAATCAACGAATTTATCAGAACGAACTTGACGATAGTTTGACGTGAAGAGTGTCGAACGATAGAAACAGCTTTATGACAGAGACGTGTCATAACCCGCCCAAGCCCTATCTAAGGCCGAGCCAGACACTTTTGCTTTATAGTTTGGACAGCGCCCTCAAGTAAACAAAGTTTTATATGTTCTGTCTGTTACACTCTTCGATATGCTGTGCCGAAGCAGTGCACGTGACTTTCGCACACTCCACTAGCACATGGAAGGTACACAAAAATGGGAAAATATTTTGCTCTTTTTGCCATATATATGGAAACTTATAGCTTGGAAACAAATAGTTTGGACAGCAATGAACAATTATGAGCAACATAAAGGTAGGAATCATTTTAGCATTTAAGGTAGTAACAGGATATATAGGACAGGATAGACTTTCTTCTGTACACACAACACAATATACCCCTTGAAAGAATTTGTACAATGCTAGAGCTGAAAAAGTGAATTTTATTTCCAAAAAAAGTCTTTCCACCAAAAATTTGCCGGGAAATTTGCATTTTTTCCAGCCCTGCTGGCCATGGCCATAACTAATCAGTCTAATCCTACTGTAGGCATAGCTTTAAAGGACAAGGACCAACATAAACTTATGTGGGTTGAGTTGGCTTGGTGGTTTGCGTGAACTGCCTTGCATACTAAAGGTCCCTGGATCAAACCCTAGTGGAACCACTTGGAAATTTTCTGGGGACTAAAATTTAGTTCAATGTTTAGCATAGCTGTTCACAGTGATGCTGAGGGGGTTTAAATTGGTGAATTTTAATTGGATATCTAACTGTCCATTTCAGGAAGTTGTCCACTTTGCTCAGTTCAGCTGTGGAGCAGTGGTGCAGAGCAAGGAACCGACACCCTTTCCAGCCTTTGGCAAAGTGGTTAAAGACGGGATACACTCACTTCCGTTAGATGGGGACATTAAATGGTGGTCCTGGGAGTGATTACAGTACTCGCCTGCCTCGAGCACTAGTCGAAAAGAGAAGGGGCTTCCCATGCTAGGTCAGCAATATCGCCATTGCAAAACTGGGCTACCGCACTTTCAAAAATTTTGAATGGTCTCCATCTTTCTCAAGTTCCCATATACTCCTAGGTAATTGACCTCTTCGGGTCATTTATATGTTTAAGACCCTTCATTCTAAGAATATTTGCACTTAAGTGTCCAAAAAGACACCAAAAATTTTGATTTACACAAACAACCCTGTTTTGTTTTTTAAACATTCTATGAAACTACTAAATCTTGTTTCTACAGTAGGACGGTTCACACTATTGTATGTTAAATAGCACGCATCACTGTTCAATTGTGACATAGTCCATACTGTAGCTATGGTTACATTGATACTCGCACATAAGCGTATGTAGCAATAATCATTGCAGAAACCCACGCAGACGATGTTACTGTCATAGTAGCACGCGGGAAAAACTTTGTACAGCTTTTAGCCTAGGCCTATAGTTCAGGGAACAAAGTGAATGCACTTATCAAGTGAATGATGCCCCCCACTACCCCCTGGCACTGTCAGTCAAATATGGTTCACTGACCAATGACAGTGTGATGCACATGTCTGTCATTGAACCACTATTGTCAGGGCTCGACCTAACTGCTATCCCACTGGTCCAAGGCCAGCAATTTTTGCATCGGGATAGTTAAAATGACGCACAACTGGTCCTCCGGGCCAGTTGAATTTCGCCACTGTTGAAAAGTTGCACAAGTCATCTTAAAACTGACTCAGTGCAAATTGCTTTTTATAGATCTGGCCTATACACAGCCTTGTCAAAGAATTTCAAACATTTTAGAAGTGGAGTAAAATGTAGCAGTTAATTACAGGCAACACCAAAAAATTATGTTTTGATTTGTCAATATATAGATGAAATCACTAAGAATGATTGTGATTGGCTGATCAAGCCTTCAAGGCTTTGTATAGAAGCATGTTGTAGTGTAAATGAAGCCATCAGACCTCGATCAAAATGTTGACCATAATCATTTTGAATGACCTGAAAAGTCACCTAACTCATTGCTATTATTTCTGTGACAGTTTTTGACACATGAAGTTATGAAGGCAAATTCTTTTACATGCCCAAAGAAAGATTTCAGTCATAAAATAAATGCAAACTACACTTTCTCTGCATACACTTTGTACTGTGCAAAGCAGAGGTAGCAATTTGGTCGTCAGAAGAATGGAAAATAATCCAGATCAATTTCCAATGCCCAAAACATTTGCCTGACATGTGCAATTAGACCCTAAAACAACTATTCACAATCTAATCGCAAGCTATAGGTGGTCAGGTTTTCCCTACGGGACATCTTTCTTCAGTGAGGCTTTGCACTTTGACCATATCCTAATGTGTAATATGTGCAGTATACTGTAGTTAGATGAAATTTAACGACACACCAACACAAATGTGTTATATACAGTAGGATCAAGCAAAGGTTAAATATGGTGCAAGTCCTTCCCTTTAGTCGCCTCCTACGACAGGCGGGAAATACCGTGGGCATATTCTCCAACCCCCAGCCCACAGGGGGCTCAACCATGGAGGGGCTTGCTCGGTTTTGTGGCGCCGACAACCCGCCAGTCGTGGGATGAGTAATAACGGTCTTATGTGCGCATTTTATAGGCGGTGGTCAGGCACAAACTACTTGCCACACACGACCTCCTCACCCTACCTGGATGCAGTTTAACGTCATACCCAGGACGGAATATGTGCAGTATAATGAACCTAGCCTTCAGTACACAGATGTAAATTTGTACTGTAAGAGGAGTCTCCCTACAGGTAGAGCTATAGGGCTAAACACTCTGATATGATTTCATTCCACATTTACAAATATTTTACCTATTCCTGGATATGTTGCAAAGCATGGAAGGGGTGATTTACTGACAGGATGGCAACTTTTCTTGGCAATATTTATGGTACATTTAAATTAAAATTTTTTATTTTATTGCCATATATATATCACTGTTATGTGAAACAAACTTGAGTCTGTAAGTCGATCCAAATCCAATGGAGTTGCTGGAATCTATGCCACTTTTAATAGATGTTTCTGAAGCCATGAGGAGGGGGACAAGAAGTCATAGGCACCCAACCCCTTCCTCAGAGGGCGCTCATATCACTTTTACAAGAAACTGTAACAAAGTCATGTAGGATTCTAAGTTGATCCAAACATATTTCCCCTGGACTAGGGCTCTTCACACTCCCATGGCTCCTTTGGCGTCTAACTCTGCAAGGTGCCAGCTAATTTGGCTATAAAATTTGTCATTTTTACAGTGGGCTAGTGAAAAATTGGTAGGGATAGAAGAATTAAAAAGTTACTGGCCCAGCTGGCCAGTGAATATTTTAGCCTTCAGTCGAGCCCTGATTGTCAGCCACCATGACTGAAGGGTGAGTCACATTACCTCAACTGTCAGTCAGTGTTGTGACCAAGGGGTGGATCATTGTGAGTCAATTGCCATTCTCAATTTTTCAGTCAATATATGGTGACCCACATGTCAGTCACTTTACATTAAGTTGTAAGTCACAGAAGTGACTGAGGGGTATGTCCTTGTACAAGTTTTGTCAACACTGTTGTGGACAATGACTTACCATGTCCGGGGATAGTGGGGCCTAGGTACGCTAGGCTAGCATGTCCACACAAACGCCAACAGAGCGTTAACATACTCTCACGAACATTCTTGTACACAGAAATACATCAAAACCTCACATTCACCCTTTCATTAAGGCTTCCAAATGCAGGTCAAATACAGTAGTAACTTAATAAGCATAAAAAATCAGATGCTATGCACAATTTGTCTAACTGAGCGGCTATCTTCCCAAAAATGTAGTATTTCTGCGAGCACTTTCAACTTGCTGTTGCTGCATTGAAACCATTGTGTTAAATGCCATAGCCCACGCGTACCTCCAGGTGCCCCCAGCAAGCTAAAATCTGACCTATGCTGTAGTAGGGTAGCCCTTCCAAAATGCTTAATTAAATGGTTCCCAACATAAAATGTTAAAGAAAAGTAATATATCCTTTGACACAATTTGAATATTCATGATTTCTTAGCACTGCTTTTTTAGCACAAAGCTCTTACTTTGGTGGGATTTTGAGAGGGTTTAAACATAAGTCCACAGTAAATTTAATTTTTCATAATCAATTTGTAAATTAAACTTTTCATTCAAATGGATTAAGAACCTTCGTTTTATCTTCTTTCAAGTGATATGAAATTTTCTTGATTTAACCACCCAGCTCATCCTGAAAAAAGCGACTAATTATAACCTACTTTTCATAAGATTTACAAATTACAATTATGTTCTGTAGGCATCTACACTACTAGTTCAGCTTCCGCTTCGCACCGTCATGACTGGCATGCACGTATTTCTTTTTGATATTGCGTAACATTGAAAGCACCATTGTACTTCATTCAAACGAAGCAATTTTGTTTAATTTTTCAAAAATGCTTAAGTACTTAACTATGCACTTAAAACGACTGAGATCCTTGCAAAAATGTGCTATATCTTATGAAGCTCCAAGTGCGATTTCTAAAACATATAGTACACATTTAATATGTATAGGGTGCGTGTCTGTGAAGTTTTGAAATCGTCGACTGTGATTGGCTGGGAGTTGTGGTTGTGAATGAAAAGTGTGAACAGCTTTTCGGCGTCGTAGTACACTGCATTGTATGCATTGTGTGCAGCTTGTGCATTTGCCTGAAAACCCCAATAAGAGTTCCACTAGATCCTCTGCAGGCTGTACTGCTCATTGCCCGGATCATGCGTTTGCATGTTTGTACAGTACAGACTGTGCCATTGTTTAATGTAGTTAGGTATTGGTGGCCAATGTTGCCAGTACCGATTAAAAACTACATTACAAAAAATTCATATCTCAGCCGTGCGTTCACTGATTTACAAGATTTTTGTATTGTTCTATCGAAGATTTTACGCTGCATTTTATGGTGCTATGTTTAGGTAGGAATTACCTATTTTTTGTGTGGACATGCTAGCTAGGCTAGGGCCTAGGCCTAGCCTATATGGCCAGACTGTAAAGTTTGGCCTGCATTCCCTGTGCAAGCCAAACTCTCTTGTTTTTTTGTCCGCGCACTTTGGTAGTTTTTAGTAAAATCTGCACCTTTTTTAACAGATTTTAAGTTGTTCCCCATGCAATTGTGCTGTCACTATCGTGCAATTGCAAACGACAGCTGGATGCACATAACCTATGTACGGTACTTGTACGGCATACCACAGGAGTTCTCAGCATTATGTACTGTATTTATGTACATGCACATATAATACAACATCCATCGTGTACAGTGTATGCGGAGAACGGCCGCACGTATGCTGCACTGGCGTTCACAGCATTAAATGCATATACAAGTACACTATATGCATGTGCATGTATATGAGAGGCCTGTGCCTCAACATGCGGCATACATAAGTGCGGCCATTCCTATCTAGTGAGATACGTATGATATGCATTGGTAGGCTTGTGCAGTCCGCGCACTGAAAGGTTGGTATACAGGTTTTTCCAGCGCATTTTTTCATTCCTTGTTTTCATTCCCCGCGCCAGACTGTAAAGTTTGGCCTGGGCGGGGAACGCGTTCCCCGCGCAAGCCAAACTCTGTTGTTTTTCCGTCAGCGCACTTTTTTAGTAAAATCCACACATTTTTTACTGATTTTAAGTTGTTCCCCGTGCAATCGTGCTGTCACTATCGTGCAAACGACAGCTGGATGCATGTAGCCTAGATGTACGGTACTGGTACGGCATACCACAGGAGTTCTCAGCATTATACTGTATTCATGTACATACACATACAGTACAACATCCATCATGTACAGTGTATGCTGAGAACAGCCACATGTATGCCGCACAGGCGTTCACAGCATTACATACATACAGTATACATGTACACTATATGCATAGTGTATGTGCATGTATATGAGAAGGCCTGTGCAGCAAAGTGCGGCATATGTAAGTGCGGCCATTCTTATCTAGTGAGATACGTATGATATGCATCAATTGGTAGGCTTGTGCAGTCCGCGCACTGAAAGGTTCGTATACGGGTTTTCCCGCGCATTTTTTTACTCCTTGTTTTCATCCCCCGCGCACAAAAAAACTTTACAGTCTGGTCCCCGCACACGAAAACTTTACAGTCTGGCTAGGCCTAGCCTAGGCTATATGATCCTTGGTAAGCTAATTTGCTTCACTAACCTGAGCCTAGGCCTGGGCCTACGTGATTAATGTGTCCTAAGTTAAGCCTTAACCAGTTAACTGCGGAATTAATATATTGTAACTTTCATCCCACTGCGGAATTAATTTTCGCAAAAATGCCACTTTTCGTTTATTTCAACTTTACACTGGAAAAGTAATACACTGTAAATATTTACCACAAAAATTTGTCATCTCCTTCTTTTTCTTCTTTGTTTTTGAAGCAAATAAAAGCAAATGACAGTGTTTGTAAGTTATTTGTAGAGGTGCCTCCAGAAGCTTTTTAGGTAAAATTATTCCAAATCGGTATGAAAGTCACGCTTTGTATGGTAAATTCCAAAGCATGGTGCTGCACAAAGTGGTTTCTCACACTCCCTACACTCGTAAATAGTTTCCTCCCTCTTATCTCTAGAAGCACAGACATGGCATCTGCGGGTTGGTTTGTCTTTCTTCTCCGTTGGGGGGATGGTGGACGGGAAGTGACGGGCTGTGAGCCGTAAAGGGTTTTCCCCAAGTGATGGCCTCCCCTTCCTTCTTGGTTCACGGACAACTGAGTTCTCCTCAATCAATCTTTCACACAGCATTTCCAAGAACTTATATCTCGAAAGATTCCCCCCTTTTTTCTTGTGAAGAATATGTGCATTGAGGCAAGCCATATCAAGCAGATGACGAAATTGCTTCTGGTAGTACTTTTTTAGTCTTTTCTGGCAGAAGGATAGCTAGCCAGAAAAGCATCACTCAGGTCAACCCCTCCCATCGTATCATTATAGTCCACACAAACCTTTGGCTTTCTCACAGTTTCATTTCTAGCCATGTTTACCTCAACAGTTTCATGATCATGGTATTAAGTACTAAGCATGTGCACATCTTTTTTGTCTTTCCATTTCAGAGCCATTAGTTTACCCTTGTACATAGCCTTCACCTCACCTTTTTTGAGTTTTGATGAAGTAAGTTCCTTTGGTACCCCTTTTCTATTTGCTCTCAGAGTCCCAACCGCGTCAGTAGTTTTATCACACAATTTGTTGTAAAGATCAGGCGAACTGACAAAATTGTCCATATTGATGCAGTGCCCTTTCTCTAAGATTAGATGTGCCAAGGTAAGGATAACTTTGCTCCCCATAGATTCCTCGTTTCGATACTCCTGGAGGTAATCAGTGTCAGCCCCTGTGTAGGTCAGAAAATTCCATATATAGCCTGACGAAGATTCACATAGTTCAAAGGATTTTATTCCATAGCGGGCCCTCTTGGAAGGAATGTATTGCCGCCAGCTGAGCCTACCCTTCCATAACATCAACGATTCATCAATTGCAACATTCCTCTCACATTCATAAACTTCGGAAAATTTAGTACGCAGATGCTGCAGAACTGGCCAGAGTTTGCGAAGTTTCTTTCGGACACTTTCATCAACATTCTGATTGTCACTGAAATGCAGAAACTTAGACAACAAAAGAAATCGGTCTTTCGTCATAACTTGCTCAAAAAAGGGGGTTTTCAGCATTTCTTTCTTAGTAAAGTACAACTGAATGTCAGGCTTATAAACTAGACCCTGTAGGAGCAAGAGCGCAAGGTACACCCGTATCTCACTTTCATCAGTTTGTATCCAGTCTTTAGCCCTTGAACGTTTCTTCAAATTGGCCTGTTTCTCTTCTAAAAATTGTTTTGCAAAAAGGTTTGTCTGTTCTGCAATGAGGTGTATGAGCTCATCATCAAAAAGGAGGTAAAAAAACTCCAGGGGATCGTTGACATCACCAATGTTTGCTTTTACACCTGAATTTCCAGTGAATGTGAATCTGTCCCTAGCTTACCCATGCATTTGCCATCCATCTTGGTCGAGACCAGGCCTAAGTGGTACGTCCTCATTACTTTCGGAATCAGAGCTCCTATCATGTGCACCTGCTTGCTCTGTATCGGATTCTGCAGTATCGGAATGCATACTTTCATTTTCGGTGTCTAAATCACTTGCCCCGCGCAAATACCCTTCCTCTTCCTCATTTTCTGAGTCACTATCTGACTCGATATCGGAATCAAATATAAGCTGAAAAGCTTTTTCGGTAGATAATCCCTTGTTTGATGTAGACACAGCCATTGTAACAGTGAAATCCGGAACGAAAATACACCCACGCGGTCCCACACTTGTAGCGGTAGCGTAGCGGTAGCCTGTGAGAAATTGTAAACAGCGCAGCACGTGCAAGAACACTTCCGGGTTCCACGTGCTTGATCAACGTCTCAGTTAGAAGACGGATATATTCGTCCTACGCATTAGTGAAGAGACAGACAGGCCAGAACGTTCGCTGTGCACAGCGAACGATCTTTCCAGGGTGTATCGTTGATTGGCTGGGTGTTATATGACGTATTTCCATGCATATATTACAAGACGGATATATCCGTCATACGCAGTAGCATGAAGTTACGCCATGACGGATATATCCGTCATACGCAGTTAACTGGTTAAGGCCCTTACGTAACTAGACTAGGCTAGGCCTACTTCTGATAGGCCTAGGCCTAAGACTAAGAAGAACAACGCTAAGTTAGCCTAGGCCTAGTATTTATAGGCCATAGAAATAAAAGTAAGGGACAATGCGTCAGCCGATCTGGACTGAAGCCATTGATTTGGCCAGTCTGTACGGCAACAGAGCACCTGTGCGTAATACAAATATCACGTCATTGCTTTTGCCCCAAGTATTGGTAAAGAAACTACAAGTTTTCAAGTTAGGAGTATAAAACAAAATACTTAAGGCACCACAACTTATTTCTGTTGTGAAAATTACTCCAAATCTTTCGAAAAATGCATAGGCCTAAAATAAGCTATAACTTCTGCAGCAGAATGCACACTGTACGTCTGGAGAGACACCAATCAACCGGTCTTTTGCCGTACAATGAAAGCGCCCTCACAATTTTCGTGGCTTCACCGGTTAAACATGCATAAATGCATTGTGTTAGCATTCTCCCTTACTTTTATTTCTATGGTATAGGCTTACTACCAAGTTATTACTACTATGATGTAGGGCTGTCACGTTTAAACGTTTAAACGGTTAAACGATCGATCGGCCGTTTAAACGGCGCATAATTCAGCCAAACGTTTAAACGGTTTTCCTTTTAAAAATACAACAAAAGTTTTAGCAGTTTTCTTCCCCAATGTTTTCTTTGATATCTCTCATTTAACAACGATGTTTATTTGCAAATTCAATGACCAAATAAAGCTTCAAAAATAAACTGTCCATGTCTCTCCATTCATAGTATATAATTCTGTGATTGAATTGACTTCCCCTACTCACAGTAAGCCTACTAATCCTAACAATACGCAGCGCCCGCATGATGCCGCATCCCCAATCGAAGCAGTAGCCCAAATCTGCTTATCAGGACGCGTACACAATATCGGCTTAACCACAATTCACTCTCTCTCAGTTTACATCGTATTTGTAGTTCAAGGTGCTCACAGAACGAACGTTAAAACAGACTTGCTTAAGAGCCCAAAAATTGCCGCAGTATTTCAATGCAGCATTCACACCATCCTACCATGCTTTACCTATACGTAAACAGACAGTGTAGGCTCGCACACGTGTTTGTTTTGAGTGTTTCATATAGCAGTACATAATTCATGCACGCACTATATATCCATACGTAAATATCTGTTTAGTCGTGTTAGCGCCCCGCGGCCCGCTTGCTGTGTGCAAATCAATGGAGCTATAGTACGTAGCATGGATATGACGAATCTATCATAAACTTTCGTTCATCGTTCATTGCAGCGATCGAAAAATGTTGTTATTTTCCATACCATGCCCAATGTTGTTGCGATGTACGTCAACTTTTGTACAGAGCAGGTGCATAGCCTAATGTGTTACTGTTTGCATGTAATAACGGACCTATACACGTGCTTTAACTCTCGACTTTTTTCTTGCGTGTCACTTGAAATTCTGCATTTGCACAGTGTACGGACACGGCCTAATATTATGTACGTCGGTGTTTGCGTACATTGCGGCCTGATATCAAACGTTATGGCCCTGCATCAAACTTATGATCACTGACTGCGAATTTAATGCTTGGTTTCGTTCACTGGCAAATTTGGGTGAATTAAAAAGAAATCGCTGAAATGATAGCTAGATTTTTACGTACAGATTTTAAAAGCTTGCGCGTACTGTGAATATCGTAAGTGAATGATCAATGAGGCCATTAATGCATTACACTGTTGGTTCAGAATAAAGATACCGTTTAAACGGTAAACGAACGTTTATTCCGACCGTTTAAACGTTTAGGAGATTAAACGGAAATTGACAGCCCTACTATGATGGTGGTACCATGAGTCGGTCAATTAAGGGAATTTTCACTAAAAACATAAACATAAAGTAGTCATATGTAATTTAAGCTTATCCATTATTCTCATAAACGTGTTTTCTCTTAATCCTGAAAGTTAGAGTGAATTTTGTTGGCAAACTTTCAAGAGACGAAGAAATTTCCACCACACGTTTCAGATGCCTTAGGTTCAGTAACAGTACCTTGAGTCGGTCACCCAAACATTATGAAAGCCCATAAGAGTGTCATCAAGATATATTCCAATAATGATATCACCATTACGAACACAAATCATAAAATGATGGAAGGAGACCATTTGCAGTGATTTGGAGAATTGTTTAAAATAATTTTTTAGGCCATTTAAAGAAGGTCTCAAGCTACCTTTAGGTAACACTACATGTTGCTTAGGGTGGGTAAATTTCTTCTAAAAATGGGAGTAAATGCTTATTTTTGACAGAGTTTGAGTTATTGTCATGTCGTGCTGGAGTTTCTCTACTGTCATATATTTATTTGAATGCTACGGCACGCCTATGTTACATTTTGTGTGCACTGACCGACTCAAGGTACACTCACTATAGTGAAATGACCTAATAAGGCCACTTTCGAATGTCGTGCATCGATACAGTCAACAAATTGCGTGTCAAAACTGCTGTCACAATCAGTGCGTCAATTTTTGATGCAGCACGCACATAGGAAACTCCCTTGCTAACGTGCGTGAACCTGTTTTTCAAGCACTTGCACGCTAAGATATGCAGCTCAAATTGAACGCACAAACTGCCTACACTGAACCCGTACATGTATACAGCTCTGTACAAAAATTGTAAACAGCGCCCGCTGGCCTTATTAGGTTACTTCTGATTTTAGGCTTGAGCTGGAAACGCTGAACTTGTCGTAATGGTATCTCTTGAAAGGAAAAATCTGTGGTAAAGATTTATAGCTCTCAAATAAGGTCAAGTCCGCGAAAACTTTTTCAGGTACAAACAGATTCATATTCTTTTGTCTTGTTTTTTAAAAACGAAAACTTTCTTAGAGTGGCCTTGTTAGGTTGTGCTATCATATACTGTATTTAACTTAGCTTAGGCTAGCCTAGTTATACAGCTTCTGAGTACTGTACACTTAGCCTAATGTTAGGCTACATTAGAATATGAACGAAGTCTGAAGTATGACAAGCAAAAAACTACGTTTTCCGACTTATTGCCTTGAGCAAGGACATTGCATTTGTAATAATACCTTCCAAATTATGACAGTTGGTGACAGAATTCTCTTCAGTAAGAATAACAGGACATCAAGACAAAAGCCAGCATCTTCACTGAACCGTGTACCCCAAGCGGAACCTACATTCAGTGTGTACATAAACTACAGCTGTAATGTACGGCCCGGATTCTACTAAAATATGCCCTGCACGCCCGGCGAAGAAATACAGACCCTGCCAAAGCGAGGCAAAGACCGGAGAGGGAAATAACGACCGACGAACGTGGAGCAAAGACCACGGATGAAAGCTAAGAAAGACAAGAGATCAGTTTCTAATCATGCAAAGTCTGTCTTGTGGTAGCAAATCCAATAGCCTACTTAAGGTTGTAAATTTGGCCAGATACCAAAAAGCTCAGTCGTAACCAAGTCATTTTTTTCTCAAGTCAAGTCCCAATTCATCTATCTGTAACTATTAAGTCTCAAGTCATAAAGTTTACGTCGCAGGCTGACACTTGTTTTTTTGGAAGCTTTTCGAAATGTTTAAAGGCAGTAGGCAGTCGTCCCAAAATTTTCTTTGAAAAATGAGCAAACTCTTTCAAATCTCTTCTTATTGCATTACAAGTGCCTCTGAAGACGTTTTAAACATAACTATTACGAGCAATATGCAAAGCAAGGAGAAATTCTCCTTGAATTTCACAATTCACTAACAAAAATATCGTCACATGATCAAAATAGGCCAACCATGAACTAGAGTAACAGGGCACACTCACTCTGTTTGGAGTGACTGCCTACTGCCTTTAATCTCCATATATTAAAGACTCCAAGAAGGAACACTCGGACAATGAATGGACCACATACTTTATTAAGTAGCTAACAATATTTTAAATAAGAAAAGCAGGCTAAGTTCTTGTGGAAACTGAATGGTCGGGATCGTTTTACAGACTTGTAGCGTGAGTACATTGTCATGGGTACGAGTGCAAGAGGATTGTTTCTGGTGCGGTGAGTACCAGTACACGTCTTTTTATGAGTACGAGTACAAAATTTTGCAGTTAGTCCCGATGCATAACTTCTAAAATCTGTGAGTACGAGTAGCCTATACGTACCTTTTCAAGAGTACGAATACAAGCAATTGTACAAACCTGTGAGTGCGAGTGCGTACGACACAAGTCGCTGTCTCATCAGTGGACAGCTTCCAGCTTTGGCCCTTGACTTGAGCTAGTTAACATGCAACCATCCGACTCCCTTAGCCGTAGTTTAAACAGCACGGGATAGCCTTATCTGGCGTTTGTGCTGCCTTTGAAAGAATAAGTCTGTCGTTTTAAAATAAGGAGGATATTCCCCAAATATAACCCCACTCAACATTTTGCAGTTTTATGGGTACCCATCATAAATGTATGAAACTGTTTTTCCATGTGGCAATAAGTAGTATTCTCTAAACCTGTGTAAAAAAGTCACCCAACAAATACAGGTATGCTTAAAATGGTACTAAAAAGAACTTGATTTGAGTGATTTGATTTGACTTATTTTCACCCAGAGAAACAAACAGTCAGAACGTAATTGAAGGTGTAGGGATAACACAGAAAAGTCTAACCAGCAGTCTTATTTCCACTGTGGTCCCTGTAAAAAATATAAAACAGTAAAAAAAAAAAAACACAAAGAGAAACACCGAGACGAAGAAAAAAATCCAGAAGCAAAGAGAAAGGTAGAAATGACTCAAACACAGATAACTTCATAGGATTCGTCAGCTAAAAGTAAATCAAGAAAGTACTTTTCAATTTCCGTATGATTTAAAAGTAGGCCTAAGAAGGTAGTGGTACTCCGAAGCTCATTAGGAGAGAATTCCACAACTTACCAGCTGCCGGTATAACGAAAGGTAGATTAGCCTAAACTAGAGCTGCAAAACTGAATTTCGATAGACTGAAAACTTCTTCTGATTCCGTCTATGATTAAGCAGCAACGACCTAAACATAATCAGATAAGTAAGGTAATTTGGAACAAAGTTATTACCATGTCTGTTGTTTTCTCTAAAAGTTTCATTAGGAGTGAAAGTATTTTCTGGACTGAATTATATTATGAGAAAAATTTCGGAAAATTTTAGGAGAAGCAGCATTGAGGAGTCATAATTTCCTCTCATCGTGTAAGGTGTCCCTTTAATTGAGCAGGGAGTTGCCACTAGACAACAACCTGTTGTGGGTACGTTCCGTAATAGCTCAATGTACGTGTTATGTGATATGATGCAACGTACATACGCACACAGATATGGAAATTCTGTGATGACGAGGCGATTTTGCTCTTCGTGGAGAGGGGAGGTTGACAAAAGCTAGGGGCAGCAGGGAGCTTTTAAAAAATAAAATGCTTAAATTTAAAGGGAGAAAGCAGTCGCTCCAAGTTTATTTTTAAAAATCTGCTAAATCTTACAGATCTTCTCTTATTTTTTTCACAACTATCTTTCTGTATGTCTCAGAATAAAAACGCTGAATGCTTAAGGCAAACCAAAGAGTTATTCTGCATGAATTATAAACAAATAAATAACAAAAATATTGTCACATGATTGACAGAAACCATTCCCGAATTAAGATGACGCTGTACACTAATTCAAATTGGGGGCCCGAATACATTTTCCCTTTAATATACGCTGGAACTTAGTAAGATACCGAGACACGAAAAAATGTTCTACTAAGCTCTTAAATGAGTGTTCATAAAATGGAGGAAAAAATGAGTTCAACAAGATATACTCGTTTTAAAGATATACTACAAAGTTCTTAAACTATTTAATTGCTAGATACCAGAAAATTGCACGCACGGTATAAAATGTTTTCTCTTCTTGGGAGGACCCAGCCCCGCGTGTCTTGGCCATTTGGTTGATGAATAACCATAACTGGCTACCCTGCATACCTTATGCATATGATGTCACAGAACAAAAAGTGTGCCCTCGGCTGGAGGTAAGCGCGTAATTTGCAACTTACACCAAAAACTGTAGACAACTGATTTGTGTACCGGTAGGATACCCGCGTAAGTTTACTATTAGCGCGGGCGAAGTCTACGTTATACGTACAGTGTGCTTCATTGTTTTCCCTCCAAAATGAAGTATCGTGACGTCAATGCATACATCCGTATTCTCCTTGTGCAAATTGACGTCACAGTACAGACGTGGGCCCTCGGGAAGAGGTAGACGCGTATCATGAAAACTTACTCCAACACAAATGCAGACAGCTGATTTGTGTACCTACCGGATACGCGCGACAGTCTACTGACGAACGAATGCTGAGTCTATGTCGTCGTTAAGTGTGCTTCATTGGTTGCTATCCAAAATGACGTCCCGTGACGTCAATGCATGGGGAGCAACCATTTCATTTTTTTTTTCATTTCATTTATTTTTGTTTCTTCACAATGTTTCAATGATATTACAGGTTAATACTATACAGATTTAAATCTTCAATAACAATGTGAAAGGAAGTGCTCTAAGAAACCTTTGTAGGCTTGACTAGTAGTAACACTCCCTGGGTACATAGAAAAAAAGACAAAAAGAAAATACAAAGAACAAGAAAACATAGCAGCATTCAAGAAGTTCATTAATGTAAAAAGTTAATAAGTATTTAAATAGTAATTAGTTAAGTTACGTTTGAAGGACTTGATAGTAGGTAAATATCTGATTTCCAGGGGTAATTTTAGGGCGTTCCATTGGGTCGGTGAGCTTGGTCATTTACGCGTGAAAAGCGTTTCATAGCCCTCACAACTTGTGAACTCGTGCGGTGCGCTGGGAATTTTCAAAGCAACTCGAGTTACCCACTTGGGACAAAATGGCGGCCGTAGCGAAGGCAGATAAAGAATGAAGTTACGTTCCTATTTTACCTTTCAGCCAGTAAAATTGATACACAGCGCTTCTAAATTGTAAATCTGAAGACGCAAATCAAATGTAAGTGTTCAGTATTGATGATTATTACTCAATACGACAGTTTTGTCGTTGTTTTGATGATCGATTCTTACGCCATTTGCCTGTTCGTCGAACATCGTCTCATTTACGTGTACGTCAAACGTACAGGCTACGTAACGATGTTATTGTTGAATAGTGTATAGCTATCCGTTTCACCACTTAAGACCGAATGAAACGCTTTTCACAAGTAGTGAAGTGGTGCATACCGAGCGCACCTAACCAATGAAAAGCGGCATTAGTTCCAGGTCATGCTTGCTCGGTACACTAAGCTGTTCTTAGCAAAGGATGTATTGCAACGTGGGATATGGATATTACTAGCTTCTCTCGTGTTAAGTGTGTGGATATCTAAATTATAATTGAATACATTATCAAGACTAACAGGAACAATATGGTGAATGGAACTGTACGTAAATAACGCAACTTTCAAGTTAATTATATCATGGAGCTTTAACATGCAGTGATGAGAAGATCTCACTAGTATGGTCATTATAACTAGCAGAAGAAATGTGACGAATAGCTCGTTTTTGAAGAACCGTTAACTTACTTAAATATTTTTTACTTGTACCAGACCATATGGCGAGACAATATGTAAGATGAGGGTAGATTAACGTAAGGTACAATGTGCGAAGTATATTCCTAGGAAGAATGCGTTTTAACTTAGAAAGAATTCCTATGAAGTACATGTAACATGTAACTTTACGCACGACGAAGAGTTAGGACTCGCGGGTAGTAGCTTTTTGCGCGTATCCGACTGGTACAGAAATCAGCTGTCTGCATTTATGTTGGTATATAAGTTGTAATGATACGCGCTTGCCTCTTCCCGAGGGCACATGTCTGTTCTGTGGCATCCTATGCACAAGTTTATAGACCCTATGCATGGACGTCACTCTACGTCATTTGGAAGAGAACAATGAAGCACACTGTACGCATGACGTGGACTTCGCACGCCCTCGTAGTAGACTTACACACGTATCCGACCGGTGCACAAATCAGCTGCATATCGACATTTGTTGATGTAAGTTGCAATGATACGCGCTTACCTCCACCGGGGCGCACTTTCTGTTCTGTGACGGCATATGCAGGTCTGTTTCGGAATTGCGTAGGTTACACTGCATAATACAGTAGATTTCATAAAAAAGACGTTTGCATACTAACCCTGATTGTCAGATACAAAGGAGTTACCTTTAACAACGTTTCACTGGGATTTTTCTTGAGGAGGACACTCGCACCCCATCAAGTCTTCACTCCTTCGACGATTGCGAATTCTGGCTTCGCTATCACATAGTGATTCCCCATGGGTTTGTGATCCCTGGATCCACACATATACAAAGACCGTATTTAAACCCTTTATTTTACTATCTGGTATCATTTTCTTGTCACTCATATTCTATAGACATGGGACTTTCTTTTATTTTCATTTCTATTTTGTAGACCTGAGAGGAGGACGTTTGTTCAACACCATTCGCTTCAAGGGGCGATGAGCCAAAAGAGGTTGGTGACTGAGCAATGATGTACACTGACTAAACTTGACGTACGCTTGTAATGAGGAGTGAAGCCTGAAGGAAAAGCTTGCGCTTGTGCTCTTAGATAATTTTGTGGTAAAAATTCATGCCACACTCAGCGACAAACATTGTCAATTCAAACATGTTCAAGTCAAGTCGCAAGTCCTTTTGTTTTCTTTCTTTTTTTCACAAGTCAAGTCCCAAATCATTGTTTGTAAAGTCAAATGCGGGCGCGTCCATTTATGGACAGGGTGTTCGAAAATAGACACTGTGTAATAGTCCTTTCTTGAAATACCCCCTCACTAACTCTGGTTTTCTCCACTCCACATTATCGGTGAAAAATGGTAAGGCAAAATTGGTATCTTGATTTCTTCTTCCCATATTTACAGAAGAAAGGGGTGGGAAAACTGGCATGTCAGATTTCACAGCACCGCGATGTTCTCGGCTTCCGTAGTAAAAGGATAGAAAGGTGAAAGAAGGGAAATGTGGTACGTTTAATGGGCTTGTTTGGTGAGGAGGAATAGAGAATCAGTTTTTTACCTGGTGGGAATATCTAAGGAAATGGCGTGAAGCTGGAATCCCTCTTGGCAATGAGACGACTCCCCTTAAAAATATTTCGCCCCTAGAAAAGATTTTATTACCACTGCCTCAATTACGCCCCATGGAAGATATCTTGCCCTCTTCACGTTGCTAGGGTACAGGCTTAGTGTGTGTGCCTTTCCATCTAAACCTCCAGTGTTGAAATTTTGCTACCCCTGAAAAGTTCATTTGTACAATGACTATAACGAAAGAGCACCGACACCAGCCATTGTCTCCAACACGAAAAATAGCAGGGCCAATTCTAGCATTTGAATTTACAGTACTTCAAATGTTTTAAGAACAGAGCCAGTACGAACCTTCATAGCCCCCATTCCAAGCACCCGGGCAGTCAATCCCTCATTACTTTAAGCAAACTTCTGCATGCCCGATCTGGTTTGCAATCGTACCATTGAAAGTTTCCGTTACTGAAACTCGTTTATAAACTTGGTAAAACTTTAAGACATCTAAAATACATTTAAAGAAGTGTTTCGACTAATTTATGGTCAAATGTAAACTGAAATCAAACGCACTTCTCTGATCTTTATTTGCACCCGCCGGCCTTTATGTCATGTGTCGCCGGCGAGTTTTTTTTCTTTTTTTTTTTTTTTTGTAGGATGAAAATGGAAGAATCATGCCAATGGACGAATCAGCTTCTTGGAAATTTGCCACACCCTTAATTCCAAAATAACAGCTTTTAGACTAATTTTTTTGTAATTCTGACGCCGGATTATGAAAGAACAGGTCAAATATCCCTTGTCCACGTAACCCTAACCTTAACTTTAACCCCAACCATGATTTTGAAACAAATTTAAAAATTTTTGAAAAACCGATTTTTCCATTTTCATCCTACGAATAAAAAACTAGCGTGCCGCCGTCATCATATCACTGCGCGTGGAAGGTCTTTATTTCTCTCCTCGGTCTTTGCGGAGCTTTGGAGAGTCTTTATTTCCTTTGCAGTCTTTGCAGGGCGGTCCGGGCTTAGTTTTAAACGGACCGTTCTTAAGCATAATACACCTATCGTGATAAAACATGTTTCATTATTATCCAGCTATTTAACCCCCCAAAAATGTCTTTTAGGTAATTTAAAAACTTGTAAAAGATTTATAAATATTTAAAAAAAACCTAAAATTGTGATATAATCCAAATATATAAACTCATGTTTACGAAAAATAAATAAAAATATTGTTCACGTGATTAAAGATGTTCAATATGAGTGGTTTGTGGACTTTCAGTGTCAAAACAATCAACAAATTCACAACAATACTCACACAGCGGAGCGAACCATGTCTAAATTTCTAAATCGGATTTCCACGTAGATAAAACCCGCAACGGGACCGTTCAATCGTGGCGTATTAAAGAGATCCTACGCTGACTACGCAGTGTGCACAGCTGATTGAAAATAGTTGACATTTGAAGAGCCGCTTACCTTGGTAGCAGGCGTTTAGTATTACGAGTGGTGCAGGAGTGAGTCAGATTCGATTCCTGAAGTAAACTATTTACACTAGTTTGTGAGAGTTGAACTAAAAAAATAAAAAGAACCAAGGAGGCCAAATAACTCCATAGTTGAACCAGAAAGTTGGAAGACAGCTCGCTGGCTCTCTGGTTGAACTGATCACTGCGACTCTCAGTCTCGATCGACTTGCCTTTGCAGTTTGTTCTCATTCTTTTTTCCCAGTACGGTGACCCACCTTCGGAGGCTTATTCTAGAGTGCATCCCTATCATTATACAAACATACCGTTTACAAAGTTGATCGATCTTTGGTTTTTATACACTTTGTATGTCATGGTTTCTCATGACAATTTTTTGTAACTCAGTGGAGGGCACGTTTTCTTGAATAACCTGAGGACCATCTTAACAGGTTGCGAAAGTTACAATCGGACGTTTTTTGAACGGGGCTTACATCTGACTGACTGATGGCCCGCCATTGATACCATAAGAATTTTGGTAGTGGATTGAAAAGAAAAGGTGTTTAGGGTTTCCTGTGGTATCAGGAAGCTCATTCATCCTTAGCTATCCAGTCTTACAACAAGTAATTTTGAAATAAGATCAAATGAAAGAAAGAATGGGCAGCAAAATAAGGTGTTAAATTATCTTTTTTAATGCGTTCTTTTAATGTTCATTCTCACTTCATTTTGCATACGAGAGTGCTGGTAAAATACGGAAATTAACATTTCGGTAACCGGAAAAAGAAAACTTTATCCAAGGGGAGGGGGTTGGTTCCCAGGCCCTTCACCCCTCACTGAGTGCCTGTTTATCGGGCCTGGTTTGGGGGCCAATTGGGATTTAAAACAAAATGAGTTTTGTTTGCAGTTAATGATTGGGCTAACCATCTTGGGGCTATAGTTATTTTTTCAGCGAAAAGTCCAGGGCTTCTCCCTTCAACTTATACTGCCACCAGCATAGGCAGGATTACGGGGGGGGGGGCAAGGGGGCACTTGCCCCCCTCTTTTTCCAGAGCTTAAAAAATAAATAATAAAAAATGAGCGAAAAGAAGCGAGACCAGTCAAACTATAGGATAATTTTCAATGGAATATTATGATTTAATTTTACAATGTTAAATAAAGGAAAACATTAATATCAAAAGCCATAAAAATGCTAGAAAAATTTTTCTCGGCGCGCTTCTGCGCACCCTCAGAGAAAACTGATTAATAAAATTTTATCTGGAACCGTAAAATTTCTTTTCTCACTATGTGACACACTACTGTGATTTGAAGCTCTGAAATAAGGGTCACTGAAAGTATTAACGTACAACATTAAATGGACCATGGTCCTTGCATCAAAGTCCCATACCCTACCCATGTATAGGGAATCGTCATTTACGCAAAACATTTTCGGCGTGTTTTGTCTAGGCCTTATATAAATAGATGTCTCATTAGTACTGCTGTACTGTTGTAATGCTTTGCTTAGGAAAACTTTGGTGGAATTGCCTCGTTACTAGTTACTGTGGGACAGCTTGTGAAAATTACTATTTCCAAAACCCACGCTACACCAAGCTTTGGCTGTTTTTCGCTGTCCTCAAAAACTACCACCATCCTCAGCAAATTGACTGACAGTTACTATCTTAAATTTGCCACCATCATCAGAAAATCTTTTCATCAGCATTTCAAACTACACATGGTGGAAGCAGGATTTTCTCAAGAAATGGCCAGAATTGCCGCAAAAGCCATCGGATTTAAGACAAAATTTTCTGGGAGGACCCTCAGTCTCCAGACTCCTTCTTCACGCCTTCGGCGTTCGCGGTTACAGGTTTTGCCGGCCACACCTTCCCAAGATGCAGTCTCCAACGAAAATTACTTCCCTGGCACTTTAATTGCCGATGCCCCTAGCCATGTCCATGTAAAAACTACCCATAAAACATTTAATTGACTTTTTAAGTATCACATAGCCTATAACCTTCAAAATCGACTCTATCCTATTTTGCACACTAATAAAAAGTTGAGGGGGGTTGTCCCAGACCTTTTACAACAATGAAACATGAATGAAAGAACCATAGAGCAGGATACAGGTTCCTATGACTCTATGTAAAAAAGGCACCTGGGGAAAGTAGGAACATTTTTATGCAATGAAAAATGCTGCATTTAAAACAAAAGAAAAAAGGCCTAAAATTAAACGTCGCAAACGCTTTTTTCTTCGGCGCGCTTCGCGCCACCGGTTTTAAATATTGTTTCGGGATTCGGGCAGGTGCGGTTTTACGGGGCGGCTTTGGGGGCTCAAGCCCCCCAAAGTTTTCCTCAAGCCCCCACCCCCCAAAAAATTTTTTTCAGAGGTTGTGTTATGCTATATTTGCATGTACTGAGAAAAACAAAATTGCCTAATACACTTGTGCACATCTTGGTCCAGTGGATTTAGTTTGTCACGGGAAACTGTCGTCTGTGTCTCGAAATCACATATTAGGTTCACGATTTCATACAATGGAAGTTGGGTCAGATAAGTAACATCTATGATAGTATGTACGTACATGTAAATCAAGTTAACGGATTAATCATCTGTTGGTAGTTCAAAACGAGTGATTTCGTCGCTGATCTCGTCAAGCTATACTAGCAGTCCTTTTAAGTCAAATCTACAGACCGAATCGTTATTCCCATTAATGTGAACAGGTCCAGTTGCTCCTATCTCTCAGTAACGTTTGCTACATTCTTCCAAATAAAAAAAAATATGCCTGTATATACGTTACATCTATGTCATGGTCAGGGGCGGTGCCACTCAGGGGGAAGGGAGGCCTATCCCCCCTGTAATTTGCAGGAAAAGAGAAAAAGAGTAGGAAAAGAAGACTTAAAAGAGAAGAAAAGAGGAGGGAGGGGTAGGGCTATATCTGATCCATATAGTTAATTCAGGGCTTCCAAGAGGCCATATTCCGGTTTCTACCAGCCTTTAGTTACGATTTTATAATGCACAAATGGAGCAAGGCAAATTTTCTTAATAGTTAGAGAATATTTCTGTGGACTCCACGCAGGTATTTTTGCGTAAAACTTTCCCCGACTAGAGGGCAGTAATGTGTCCAAAAGGGGACTTCAGGAGGTTTGCTGATACATACCCTCAGACAACAAAGCTCCTCTTTCACCTAACCAAAAATATTAAGAATGTTTTTAACCCATATGATCGGGTCTAAAAATATCCCAAAGACAACACCATTTTTGCATCTAAGCAACCTTCAAGTAACCAAAATTTCTCAAAAGGGGGAGGGGGACCCCTCCCCTTAGACCTATCCCCTAGAACAGCCCTCTTTTACCCAACCAAAAATTAGAATTCACGAAGTTATGAACATTTTCCAGCCATATCTCAGTCAAAACTGTCCCGAAGACCGCACCATTTTGCATCTTAGCAACCTTAAAGTAACCAAAATTTCTCACAGGAGAGGGGAACACCCCTCCCTTTAGACCTCTCCCCTAGGACCGCCCTCTTTCCCCCAACCAAAAATTGGAATTCACAAAATTATGAACATTTTCCAGCCATATATATATCAGTCAAAAAATAACCCTACGACCCCACCATTTGCATCTTAGCAACCTTAAATTAGCAAAAATTTCTCAAAGGGAGGGGAACACCCTTCCCCTTAGACCTCTTCCCTAAGAAGGCCCTCTTTCCCCCAACCAAAAATTAGAATTCACAAAGTTTTGAACATTTTCCAGTCATATAGTAAAAAAATTACCCAAAGAACGCACCATTTTGCATCTTAGCAACCTTAAATTAGCAAAAATTTCTCAGAGGAAGGGGACACCCCTCCCCCACGACGGCGATCACTCAACCCATGTTCTATCAAAATAACCTTACGCCGTCCTTGGTTATGGTACTGTTTTTATTATCATTGGTTTCAGCGTGCGCGTAACCGAATTACATATCTGAGAGAAAATTTTATGATTCTTCCGTTTCAAGTCCCCCCTAAGCCCCCCCCCCAAAAAAAAGTCTCGATCTAGAACCGCGCCTGGATTTGGGATTACTTCTTGTAGAACATCTTGCTTGTCATAGCTTTGTGCAAATTCTTTTATTATCATTGAAACCACCAATGCCCCCATGGCCGTACGCAACGTAGGGGAAGTTCCCCTTCCCCAGAAATTTTCAAAGCAAACTTTTTATCACCATCGATCTGTGAAAATTTACCGACTCTTTAAAAATTGTTTAAATGCAAGTTGTAAGTGTCATTTTCGGTACCTTAATAAGGGGAGCAAGAACCCTCTCCTTGAGGATACATTTCTTTCTTAGCATTTTTTTACTCATATGACTAAAAAGTATGAAAAATGCGATTTTTACAGCGCGCTTCGCGCTCATCCATTCTGAATACTAGATCTCCCATTCTTGAAGCTATTGTTCCAAAGCCCCGGGAAACCCTCAAAATAATCCATTCTCCCCTACTTACTCAGGCCCTCAGCATTATCGATCCCATCTGACTGTTAGTCTCATGGAGTAAGAATATAATTGAAAAAAGTCGAATTGTGATTTTTATGGTATGTTAAATGCCCACCTTATGTCATTTAAAGTTAAAGCTAAAATGCATCATTTTAATGCCTACAATTTCCTCCCGCGGCGCCTTCACCGCCGTTTGACATTCCACCCGGCTTTGCCCCAATCCCCCCCCCCCCCCACTTTCAGACATCAAATCCCGCCCCTGACCACCACCAGCCTACGAAAAGGTGGTTCCCTTCGATAATTTTTAAGCGGCAAATTCTGCCAAAACTTAACTTTTTTAACACTTCCTCCTCAACAGAAATGTTACTTTTGTAACATATTGTGACGTTTTTACGGCTGAAGTGTAAAACTACATAGCTGCTCTAAACAATTCCTTGAATAAGCCCGAACTGAATTACGCATGAATTCCCTTTTGAAGGATTTGGGGCCGAGTCCGAGTTATCTTGACTGGCACCCAGTGGGAGCGAAACCGTTCTATCCAAAATGCCTGGCATCATGCATCATATGCAAGGCACTGTGAGATCAATGTTTGTACTTCACTTGTAACACTAGCCTCCATACTTGACTGTGCACCATAAAAGGCACAGATCTGTTCTGTTGAATCCGTTTCTAACGTTTCCAGAGAAGTGAAAATAGCCTGCGCGTCATAACCTCACACTAATGAGTAGTCTTTTGTTTTTCTTTAAATTTTACAACCATTTTCCCCTCAATAATCCCATATTATGGGGGTGTGGTTGCATGAGAGGCATGGGAATTTTACAAGCTTCACATTCCCCATGGGGAGTTCCTATCCCTATTAACTTCAATGTCAGCACAACAGACTGAAAAAAAAACAAAGGAAGTATATCAATTCATTTCTCAACAATGTGAGGCAGTGATATATATAACCCCGGCTTGCCTCAAGCTCACTTTGGGTCACAAATTTAGTAACTTCATTTACTGGTATCTGACTACGTGTCCGATTTGGATGGAAGTTTTACCAAATTGCGTAGATTTAGTTTTCTCTTTCACATATGAAGTTTTGGCTTAAAGGTCTGATGACATAAAAATAACATAGCTGGATATTTGATGTAAAAAGCATTAAAAACCCAGAAAATAGCAGCAATTTCGATTAAAATCCATCAAATATTGACCATTTTATAGGTTAATTTCTGTTTGACACTTGTATCATGAATAAACATGAGCTAAATATGCGAATATGTGACATCGAAAGAAGGACATACCATATATGGCTAATGCTAGCCTTTGTTTTTGCAACCTTCATTTCAAGGACATTGGTAGCATTGTTATCCCCTGAGGGGTTTATTATGAAAGTTAAAATTGTGTCTTTGGGAAATATTGATGTCACTCACCAAACTGTAGACTACCTGATCAGTACTTAGAGATAATTGATATAGGGTTAACAAAGGAAATCTTAACACCGTGCAACACTCCACATCATTTTTTTGCATAGGTAATGAGTTACTTCAGAAATCATCAACCTTTGAAGACATATATCTTGAGTACGGTAAACGATATTGAAATAATTCCAACGGATCTTTCATTTGAGGATTTTATTCTGAAGCAGCTCTTTTTGGTGGCATGTCACCAGAACTTTAAATCCTTCCTTTAAATCATACAAACAAATTTCTTTTTAAATGTACAAAATACGAGCTTGTTATATTTTCCCTTATTTTGTGCTATAATATGCTGTAACCCGAAATTTCTTTTCGTAATGTTGTTTGTCAGTACAAAAACTGACGGGGAGGAAATATCTTGAATTAGTGGAAATAGGCTGACCTACACCTGCAGGGCACAAAGTGAGGGCGTTCTCTAGAGTGTCTGAACTTGCATCATAGGATGTAAACATCAATCATCTCCATGGTACTAAACAAGCCTAGTAGTAACTGTACCATTTTGTGTACGCACTGCGCATACATCCTACCCTAGCAAGTACATTCGAGATATACGTTAAAGATGTACATAAGTGCCATGCAATGCATACGAAAACATAGGCCTACTTAGCCTGTGCATGTCGTACATACGTACGCGTACGCGTACGTCTCGAGTATCACATTCCATACCTTCACGTACAACGAGCAGCAAAATCGAAGTGAATAATGGCACACTGAATTCCGACGAGGCCTCATCAAAGTCAAAATGGAGCATTTGCTTTGAACAGTGTGTGGTAAAATGTAGAAGCAATCTTTCTTTTGTATCAATGTGAAAAATTCGTAAAACAATTAGGGTTTTTTGCGGACGAAAAAGATATAGCCTACGGTGTTATCCATTGTTGCCTAACACTCCATTCCGAACGTGACATACGTAATCTGTTAACATTAGGCTTTCTATTGTATTCAGTACGGCGCAAGGTTAACACTCGGTAACACTAAGTAACATTGCCTGTTGGACTTAAATTTCACAAAATAAAGTCAAATATCCCGGTGAAAATCATGCACATATGTTCACAGAATCGCTGACAACCAACTGTGTCCAGCAATAACCACAGGCAGTCCTAGTCCGCAGTCTGCTGACCTAGTATTTGGGAAGCTTTGGGGCTTCCCATACTAGGTCAGCAATATACCCATTGTCAAAATTGGGCAACCGCAACTTCAAAAATTTTGAATGGTGTCGATCTTTCTCAAATTCACGTATACTCCTACATAATTGACCTCTACGGGGCCTTATATGTTTAAGACTCTTCATTCTTAAGATTTTTTGCACTTAGTGGCCAAAAAAAGACCAAAACTTTTGATTTACACAAACGATCCAGTTTTGTTTTCTTTTTAACATTTTATGAAACTGCTAAATCGTGTAACTAGGACGTTCACACTATTGTGTGCTAAATAGCACGCACTGTTGTTCAATTGTGATGTAGTCTATAGCTATAGTTACGTTCATACACGCGCATACGCATATCAGGGCTGAAATTTAGCACTCGTCCGATCGTCCGTGACGGGTAAAACTTGCATCGGACAACCACTTTATCTCTTTGAACTTGTCCGATGGACGAGTAGATTTTATTTGTAACTCAATAGTTCCCTGCATCAGCAGGAAAGTATGTCACAAAAATCCCCTTAAGAAATGGCATTGAGACAATGGTATTGACTACCATTCATCATTGTACCATGCTAATAAACATGGAAAAATGCAGAATTTAAAGTAAATGTTTGTTTTCTAGGGCATAGACAGGAAATAGAATTGTCCATCTCTTGTTCGTCACTTTCATTCGGACAACCAAAACTATTTCGGACAACCTAAATTTAGCTTCAGGTTGTCTGATGGGCAACCTGAAAATTTCCTTAAAAATCAGGCCTGCATATATAGCAACAATCACTGCAGCAACGCATGCAGACGATATTACTCTCACAGTAATATGCGGTCAAAAGTTTGTGTTGCAATAGCCTAGGCCTAGTTCAGGGAACCAAGTGTACGTGAGAACTAGGCCTAGGTACCCTAGGCTAAGGCAGTCCTAGCCTAGGGTACCTAGGCCTAGTTCTCACCACAGGCAGTTCTAACGTTACATTGTACATATGCTTACCAGTCAAAATGTCCCCGTACCAAAACGTCCCCGCTATTGGTCAAAACGTCCCCGTGCAAAAACATCCCCGGATTTGGTAGCCTTTATCTTCCCTTACAGTATGCCTACTCTGAAGTTCAAATAATTTTTTATAGTACAATTATTGGAATGAAATGGAAATTTTCTGGAAAATTTAACCTTTTATGTTAAATTCCAAAGTGTTTGTGGTAATCATTCTACGTTCGTCAGTTGTAAAACTAACAGTAACAGTTAGGCCTAGGCTAGGCCTAATGTTAGTCGGATAGCATCTCAGTTCTAACGTTAGTAAGTTCTAACGTTATCTTAGGCCGAGGCATGCCTAACTTTATCGTAATCGATCCTCATACAATCAATTTTTTTAACATGTCTCAAGTTTCCAACCGATAGTTTTAATTTGGATTCCTAAAATCATGTTCAAAGTCTCTATGGCGGGGACGTTTTGACTTCCCATAGGCCTATATAATAGTACGGGGACGTTTTGGTAAAAAGCGGGGACGTTTTGGTAGCGAAAATGCGGGGACGTTTTGGTCTGGGGACGTTTTGACTGGATACCGTACATACATATAAATAGACAAGGTAGCGCACTTCTTCCACACAAAGGCGTTCAGTAGCCAGATTTGGCCTATTTGGCCATATATGCACGAATATCTGGCCAAGTTAGTAAAAGATTTGCCAGTTTGGCCAACGCATTTGGGGATTTGGCCATATTAGTGCATTCCAGCCAAATCTGGCTACTGAACGCCTTGGTGTGGAAGAAGTGCGCTACCTTGTCTATTTATATATATGTATGCTTTATACAACGTTAGAACTGCCTGTGGTTCTCACGTACACTTTGTTCCCAAATACTAGGTCAGCAGACTGCGGACTAAGGCAGTCCTAGCATTATATAGTAAATACTACATATATATAGGCCTAGGCCTAATAATGGAAAGGTAGTTCACGGCCTTTCAGAACCAACTTCGCCTAACTGAATTACGATTTTTATTCCTTAATATCCACCTTACCTCTTTTCAATAGATACAAATGTTCAAATCACGTGTTCCAATCACTTGAGTAGTATGATGATTCATTTGGATCAAAAAATGTCTTCCAGAAAGAAACATTTCTCCGCGAAAATTTGGTTTCCACACTATTGCCGACGACTGAACGCGCGTATGTACAGTAAAACCCCGGTTATCCGAACACATCGGGACCGAAGGTTGTTCGGATAATGAAAATATTCGGATACACGAGGTTCCAAGTTTTTGCCTCAAGTACGGTACACTGGGTCCATAGGACAGTGTGTCAACACATTTCCAAAATAATTTCGAAAAGGCTAAAAATTGCACACAAAATCCCCCAAAATATTTTGTTACTATTTTTTGTGACCGATGATATGACAAATAAATTTTAAGACTTCTAAAACAGAGAGATTTTATTTCTAAAATTCGAGCCTTCGTTCGTCTGAATGACCAATGCTTTCTACACACTTAATGAGTGTGTGGGCTAAAGAAAACCTGTAACGATCTGGAGAGGTATTTAGAGTAAAAATTCTGCATAAATTTCCAAAACTGTTAGAGACACATGTGTAGGAGACTCTCAAACAGCAGTTTGCAATGTTTTTGTAAGGTCTACTTTCCTCTTTTTTTAGGTATGAAGTAGGGCTGTGCATTTCCGGTTAATTCACTATCCGTTTAACCGTTTTTATTAACCGAACGGTTAACGGTTAACCGAAAATAAAAACAAGTCAAGGTATATAAACAAAATAAACATTTCGGAAGAGCGCCATCACTTTAAATACCAAAGTTTCTACACTTAAAATGGCGCCGGTAGTGATGATCGTCGAAGTAGCATGCAAGTTAAAAGGTTTGCATTACTTGTGATGTTTTGGCAAGCAGTCCGTACGCATGGGCGAATCACGCATGTATTTAAACTTTTCACAAACATGCATACTTTTTGTTATGCCACTGATTACCGTTTTCGAGATTTTTGCGGTCTAACATAGCACCGTAAGATGAAAAGCCTATGGATATCACTGGCATTTTCGCAGTTCAAGACACACTTCTCGGGCTACAGCGATACAGTATCACACACGCCTAGAGCAGTGTCGAGTACAAACGTACCACATACAGTGTAGTACTGTAGTGTGCCTTGTGACCTTGCTGCAATTCATACGTAATATACGTGTGTCTGCTAAGAATTCCAGCACCTTTATGTCATAATGGTGTGAAAATTTTTACCCATATGTATTACTACATGCGCCGTAAAAAATTGGAACGTTGAATTTTAACTTGCCTAACACGGCATGCCTTTTTACCTAATACCTACTGAAAATACCAGTTTCTTCGTAATTATGAACGGCGAAACTTTTCGATAGCGTCAGCTACCCTCATACTTTATGTTATAAGGGGACTCGGGCATAGTTGTCTATGTACGTACAGTATGTCATGAACGATCGTTCATGCAACGTGCAAAGCAGCAAAGCACATGGCTGGCCGGCCGGCCCGGTTCGTTCAGCAAGCTCAATCAGCTCTGCTAATTACAAATACTGCATTGTACTGTACAACGCACGTACGTACAGTGCGCTGGTTCGTTCACCAACGAACTGTGCTAATTATGTTCGAAATTAATATGATTATTCATGAAGTTCCCCATTGCAATGCTCCATATTTTATAATTTGGGGTTAATAAGTGAAATGGCCGAAAGAATTTCACTCGTCTTTGCGAATTTTGGGGGTTGAAACTTTTCCAGGAATTATACTACCGTTGAAAAAATTATAAAAAATGTTTAATCGTCTTTTGTTAAAATTACTGTATTAAGTCAACTTAAATGGGGAGGCTAACGTAGTTACAAATATTTTAGTTGCACCTACAAGGCTTGCAAGCCAGGGTTGCATAATTAAGCCCAGAGCTACATAGCTTGGTCACTTTTTTGTGCAGATTGCATATGTTTTGAGACTAATGAACTGTAAACACGTAACCTTGGAAGTTACCCCCGGGAAAATTCCCGAAGTGCATTTATCTTGAACGATATTAAGCATATATTTTTCTGCCATCAAGAGGTAATTTTTTTAGTCTTATCTATCAAGTTTACGGTGCTCCACACTCTTAAAGGTATGGTGGATTGTTGTAGCGTGTACTGAATAGTTTAATCCCTGCACCTTTGATAATTTTAATCCTTTTAAAAAGTTGCGTGAAGAGTTTATTGTCACAGTATTTTGGCAAACCACTCCCAGATCATGGGGCGAACGGATCGATATACCAGTCAAAGCAATGCAACGCAGACTGTGCAACTGACATTATAAAGGTCTTTTTTTAAACCTTTTGTAATTTTTCGTCCAAAGTTTACCCATTGTTAGTGGTTTGGGGCAAGCAACTTCTGCGGTTTACTGCATAAACGAGTTTAGGTATAATGGTGAACTGCGGCGACAGATTTATAAGGATGCAAAAACGGTTAAATGAAACAACATTTGGCAGTCGTTTAACCGATCGATCGTTCGGTTAACCGGTTAACCGTTTAACTGTCGCAGCCCTAGTATGAAGCTCACTACGTTACTAACTTTTCAGATTTAGTGAAACTAGGACTTACGCTAGCCTAACGTATTTCTTTATTAGAGGATATTGAGCCTATACCGACTCATGGGTCCTAACAAGAATTTCAAAGCAAATACGTACGATATTTCTTCCAAATTTGACAAAGAAATAACAGATTGTTTCCTATGTCCACATGCCGGCTGTTTTGGCCATCATGACATCTTTCCATGACTTTTAAAGTCCCAAGAAAATTTAGTGCATTTCTGCAAAAATTTACGTTGAGTTTGCCTTGTAAAGCACTGAAAACTTGGTGGATACTACCGTAATTGTGTTGACTATTATTGTTGTTAAATCTGACGGCTAGTTTGGATAAACGGGGTTTTACTGTATTGAAAATAGGTAAGGTGGATATTAAGGAATAAAAATCGTAATTCAGTTAGGCGAAGTTGGTAACGGAAGGCTGTGAAGTGCGCTGCCTTTCCATTATTATATATATGTAGTATTTACTATATAACGCTAGGACTGCCTGTGGCAATAACAGTATCGTAGATATAGTGACATGACCTAGCCTAATAGTAATAGGCCTAGCCCACAGGCGTTCCGATTTATATACATATATAAGACACTACACATATATTCTAACAAGGTACAGTACGACAATTTTCTGGACGAAGCTTACAACTTGGCCTATTTTTACACTCTTACGCTCACTGTGAACCTCTCTGATTTCTTTCAATCACGTCATTCGATGAGAAAGAACATTCAACATCCCATCTCTATAAAATTGTCATACCTATTTAGTGTATATATGTATAGTGTATTATATATGTATATATATAAAATCGGAACGCCTGTGGCCTAGCCTAAGGCCACTTTCGAATTTCGTGCATCAAAGTCAACAAAGCGCGTCAAAACTCCCTTGCAAATGCGCATGAACCTGTTTAATATTTCAAGCATGTGCACGCTAAGATATGCAGCCTCAAATTGAATGCACAAACTGTCTAGGCCTAGGCCTACACTGAACCCGTACATAGGCCTACAGCTTCTGTACAAAAATTGTAAACAGCTGGCCTTATTTGGTTACTTCTGATTTTAGGCTTGATCTGGAAATACTGAACTTGTGATAATGGTATCTCTTGAAAGGAATTTCTGTAGTAAAGGTTTATAGCTCTCAAATAAGGTCAAGTCTGCCAAAAGATTTGCAGGTACAAACATGGGTGGCTCTAAGAAATTTTGTTTGGGGGGGCAAACTCAAGTCCATATTCAGGGAGGTTCGGAAGACCCCCCCCCAGCAATATTAATGGTCAGCTCCGGATAGTAAAATAGCCTCAATAGGAGTATGCATACGCATAGGGGCCCAAGTTGATGGGGGGGGGGGCTGTAAAGATCTGCCCGCAAAATACAAACAAAAATTTCCCTGTGCTCCGCGCGCGTTCAAAATGTTAATGTACATATCATATAGGCATGCATCCGTTATCACACTGCATGCCAATTACATACATTAATTTGCCACATTACTACTGTACCTATTCCATATTGGTTATAATTCGTTACAATAAGTCGTTACAATAATGATGATAATAATCAGTGGTGTGGCCAACACTTCTCTCATGGGGGTGGAGCAGGCACTATGTTGTGTGATCGCCGGCCTGGGGGAGGGGTATAAGGGGATGGGGTGTCCCCCTCCCCTTTGAAAATTTTTTGAAAAATTAGGTGTCCATACATGCAATCTGGTGCCTCATATGCTACCTTTGAAGTAAAATTTGAGTAAAAAACTTACTTACGTACGTACGTATTTTAGGTACTAAAAGAAAAAAATAGGCATCACCCCCTACCGCTTTGAAAATTTTTGAAAAATTAGGTGTCCTTACATGCAATCTGGTGCCGCATATGCTACCTTTCAAGTAAAATTTTGTGCTTTATTTTAGGTACTAAAAATATCGGCGTCAGTGACGGGGAAATGGCCTAATGGCTCCTCAAATACACCACTGATAATCATAATATATAAGTTTAACCATTACAATTAAAACACACTGGTGAATTAATACCGAATATATAGGTGATGGTGCAATCCAAATCAGAACTATATTTTAATTACCAAGGAAGTTTTTTAAAGTATCGATTTCCGTTAAGCTACATTATTTCATTATTTTTCTTTCTGTAGGTGCTTGAAAAATTCTCAGAATATTGCCCGAATTTTCATAAAAATATTTTGTTGGGGGAGCTGCAGCCCCCCAGCCCCCGCCTCCTACGCCTATGGGAGTATGGTTATGATTATGTATTACAGCGATGCCCATGTAGTTTTCAAAAGCTCTTCAAAAACCATTTCAGGCAGTTAGTCATGAGCTGACTACTTCAAAAATAAATACAACAATATCAACCGATCGCTACCTTACTACCATAGGGGTGGAGTAAGAGGCAGGTGAAATGGGCAAAGCGGCTTGATCCATTTGTATGAATGAGCCCCACCTTTAAATATTTTATTGTTTCTTTCATTGTGTCACAATATGTTTCAGCTTTGCCAAGAAGCCATAAAATGTTGGTTTTCTGGATTGTTTTCTTAAACTAACGAAAATTTCGAGCATGAAGAAACTTGAAAACGATGAAATGATAGCACTAAGTATTTTGGATCTCAGTACCGTTCCGAAACGAATTTTTTTAAATGTAGAGAGGAATTCCCCTAACTCAGAACGACGTCTCATCCTATATACAAATAGCAAGGCCACTAGTCAAAAGTCTCATCACACTGAGCTTAGATTGACTGTTTGGTGTGTTTATTTTAAATAAATTGAAACGTTATACTTCAGCACAGAGGTGGAGAACCTTTTGCTTATAACAGGCCATTTGACAGTCATAAGACCGCGCGTAGGCCAACGGCGCTGTCAGTTTTGACAAGGGAAGGGAAACCTCTCCTTCTATGGGAAACACAATACTTTTAGACTATATGCCCTTTACAACTTTTTGTATACAGATACTAATCTGGCCAGGTAACACCCTGGCAAAACTGCTTTTAGTCGTGGATGATAATCAACACGGCTAATGAGTAGTGTATCTAATGACCCCGATAGCTCTGAAGTGTCTGCAAAACTATGGGCATTTAACTCCAGCATTACCGTTACACTCTGTAAATGACACTATGATGCCTAAGCTAATCAGATTACAAATAAGCAACTGAGAAAACGCACGTGAAGCGCGCCGAAAAAATGTCGTTTTGAAAGCACTTTATTAATGTTTAACCTTCGCATTGCATTGAAACGTTATTCACTTCTTTAATTTTAAGCCCACTCAAGGAAAAGGGAGGGCCTAACCCATCTCGAATTACATGTTTTTTTGGTTTCGATGAAAAGAGAAACCTATGCGGTCATGATGGCGTGTGTATGTATGTGTGTATGTGCGTGTGTGTGTATGTGTGTATGTGCGTATGTGTGTGTGTGTGTTTGTGACACTTTGCTCGTTAACACGATATCTCAAGAAGGGAAACTCTGACAGTTTTCAAACTTGGTACATAGATGCCCCATATTGAGAGGAAGAACCCTATTGTTTTTGGTGGGGGTCAAAGGTCACCTGGGGTCACCGGGGGTCAAAACCTGAAAACCTTGTTAACACAATATCTCGAGGTAGGAAGCTTGGATGAATTTCATACGTAGTATGTAGATGCGTTATGGTAAGAGGAAGAACCCTATCATTTTTGGTGGAGGTCAAAGGTCATCTGGGGTCACCGGGGGTCAAACCCTAAAAACTTCGTTAACACGATATCTCAAGAAGGGAACCTCTGACAGTTCTCAAACTTAGTACATAGATGCCCCATATTGAGAGGAAGAACCCTATTGTTTTTGGTGGAGGTCAAAGGTCACCTGGGGTCACCAGGGGTCAAAACCTGAAAACATTGTTAACACAATATCTTGAGGTAGGAAGATTGGATGAATTTCATACGTAGTATGTAGATGCGTTATGGTAAGAGGAAGAACCCTATCATTTTTGGTGGAGGTCAAAGGTCATCTGGGGTCACCGGGGGTCAAACCCTAAAAACTTCGTTAACACGATATCTCAAGAAGGGAACCTCTGACAGTTCTCAAACTTAGTACATAGATGCCCCATATTGAGAGGAAGAACCCTATTGTTTTTGGTGGAGGTCAAAGGTCACCTGGGGTCACCAGGGGTCAAAACCTGAAAACATTGTTAACACAATATCTTGAGGTGGGAAGCTTGGATGAATTTCATACGTAGTATGTAGATGCGTTACGGTAAGAAGAAGAACCCTATCATTTTTGGTGGAGGTCAAAGGTCATCTGGGGTCACCGGGGGTCAAACCCTAAAAACTTCGTTAACACGATATCTCAAGAAGGGAACCTCTGACAGTTCTCAAACTTAGTACATAGATGCCCCATATTGAGAGGAAGAACCCTATTGTTTTTGGTGGAGGTCAAAGGTCACCTGGGGTCACCAGGGGTCAAAACCTGAAAACATTGTTAACACAATATCTTGAGGTAGGAAGCTTGGATGAATTTCATACTTAGTATGTAGATGCGTTATGGTAAGAGGAAGAACCCTATCATTTTTGGTGGAGGTCAAAGGTCATCTGGGGTCACCAGGGGTCAAACCCTGAAAACTTTGTTAACACGATATCTCAAGAAGAAAAGCTCTTACAGTTCTCAAACTTGGTACATAGATGCCCCATATTAAGAGGAAGAACCCTTTCACTTTTGGTGGAGGTCAAAGGTCACCTGGGGTCACTGGGGGTCAAACTCTAAAAACCATGTTAACATGATATCTCAAGAAAGAAAGCTCTGACAGTTCTCAAATGTAGTACATGGATGCCCCATATTGAGAGGAAGCACCCTATTGTTTTTGGTGGAGGTCAAAGGTCACCTGGGGTCACCTGGGGTCAAACCCTGAAAACATTGTTAACACAATATCTTGAGGTAGGAAGCTTGGATGAGTTTCATACTTTGTATGTAGATGCGTCACGGTAAGAGGAAGAACCCTATCATTTTTGGTGGAGGTCAAAGGTCATCTGGGGTCACCGGGGGTCAAAGCCTGAAAACTTTGTTAACAAGATATCTCAAGAAAGGAAGCTCTCACAGTTCTTAAACTTGGTACATGGATGCTCCATACTGAGAGGAAGAACCCTATTGTTTTTGGTGGGGGTCAAAGGTCACCTGGGGTCACCGGGGGTCAAACCCTGAAAACATTGTTAACACAATATCTTGAGGTAGGAAGCTTGGGTGAATTTCATACTTTGTATGTAGATGCGTTATGGTAAGAGGAAGAACCCTTTCACTTTTGGTGGAGGTCAAAGGTCATCTGGGGTCACCGGGGGTCAAACTCTGAAATCTTTGTTAACATGATATCTCAAGAAGGGAAGCTCTGACAGTTCTCAAACGTGGTACATGGATCCCCCATATTGAGAGGAAGAACCCTAATGTTTTGGTGGAGGTCAAAGGTCACCTGGGGTCACCGGGGGTCAAACCCTGAAAACATTGTTAACACAATATCTTGAGGTAGGAAGCTTGGATGAATTTCATACTTATTATGTAGATGCGTTATGGTGAGAGGAAGAACCCTATCATTTTTGTTGGAGGTCAAAGGTCATCTGGGGTCACCGGGGGTCAAACTCTGAAAACCTTGTTAACACGATATCTCGAGGTAGGAAGCTTGGATAAATTTCATACCTTGTATTTTGATGCCTTATAGTAAGAGGAAGAACTCTATCATTTTTGGTGGGGGTCAAAAGTCATCTGGGGTCACCAGGGAGGTCAAACCCTGAGACAGAGCTCCCAACCAGCACTACTTTCCATATTCAGTACGGAAAATCATTGTAAATATGGGAATACGGATTTTTCCTTGATAATCCAAATTTTGAATGAGTAAATAGGTCCTTTCACGAACTTTATTATTCTTTAGCCAACATATCAAAAGACTGAGAATAGACTACAATATTTCACTTTTCTGTACAGTACTGTAGTGTATTTACTTGAGCCCAGTAATCTATGCTGTTATGTTATTGGTTAAATTTTTGTCAACAAGTTGATGTTAAACCAATCAGTAGATAGTTTGCAGCAGATCCATGACATTCCATAAGCTACCATATCATTGGTTGATCAGTTGTAAACAGATCCACTTTCAACCAATCAAAAACTGTGTTAAAAGCTAGTTTCTGAGTGCAGTGACAGACTCCTGCCAAGGTCTGTTGAGCTGGCTGAGTAGCCCAACGTTAATGTTAGATTTGACTGTAACTGAATTGGAAAAATAGCACCAAGAAATGGAATAATAAAAATTACAGCAGGAATATCACAGTATGTTGTAATATGGCTCCTCTTCAGAGTAGCAGAGTAGTATGAGTAACTTTAGTGGAAAATTTACCAGGCAGATCAAGTTTTAACGTAGGCCTAGGCCTAACAGTTAGGGCCTAGCCTAGGCCTAAGTGTTGTTACAGAACCAACAACAAACATTAGCCTACACCCACAATAAACGTTAGACTCAGTACATAAATCTAATGCAGAGTTCCAGGTTTATGGGCTAGGCCTAGACAAAGTCCTAGTCCTGTGACTAAGTCCTAGCCTAACTGCCACAGTACAGGCTAGCCTAATTGTAGTACAGTATGTATGGGCTGATATTACTTATTAGAGGTAGGCCTAGGTTACTGTAATAGCTATGGCCTAGGCTAGGGCTAGTCAAAGCAGTTATTGCCTGTCAAATGTTGGTACCCATCATCTAAGTTTGTAGTATTTACAGAGAGATTTCTGTGACCAGCTGTGCATAGGCCTAGGCTAGGTTTATACTTATAGCTAGGCCTAGGCTAGACCTAGGCTAATGTTACTTAGGGCCTTGCCAAGTATTTAGCATAGCCTCTAGGCTATACTGTAACGTTAGGCCTTGGGAATACTTGGGATATTTTGCATTTTGTCCTTTGGTGACCCTGATGACTATCTTGGGAATTCTTGGGAAATTTTGCTTTTTGACCTCTCGTAACCCCAGATGATGATCTTGGGAATTCTTGGGAAATTTTGACCAGTGACTGAAAGATATGGGACATCATGGCATTATTTGGAATAGAACATATATATCATCGAAACCTCAATGCATTTTGCATTCTGGTTTATTTATTATTTTTATTTTGAAAATTGAAGACCATGCTTTGCAAACTTTTGGGGGGGGGCAAGTGCCCCCCCCGTGCCCCTATGGCAAGCCGCTAATGGGTACAAACAGATTCACATTCCTTTGTCGTGTTTTATAAAAACGAAAACTTTCTTAGAGTGGCCTTATAAGGTAGTGCTATCATACCTGTTGGTTGCCTACGTAGCAGGCTGTACGGCATATTCCTTGTTCAGTCATATCCCCAACGCCTGCCAAAGTGAACACCGAACAAATTCTTTTGGATATTCATAGAAATATGTGGCCTCAGGACTGGTTGAATGTTAGTGGATATTTACAAGAAGGCAACATCTCGTCCCATTTAAATCTTGCAGTAGCCTATGCCACCCACAGAGTTGGTATGTCATTGAAATAGCCACTCCCTGGTAGTGCCCACTGCACAGGTGGTTATGCAATACAGTAATGAAAGGACTTCATCTCAGGTTTCAATCTACACGTAGGCTTTCAGTTTACGACTACAGGAGTTCAAACACTCACTCAAAAACAATAGCAAGAATAATGAGAGAATGAGAGAGCACATGAATAAGTCATATTATGGTAATGAAGTTTGCATCTAAAATTGGACGCAGTCCTCTTCACTTTGGCAGACGGTGGTTTGGGAAGCTGAGGAGCTGAGCAAACAGAGTCCACTCCGCGGGGTAACCTGTTGGTGGAAGTAGCCTATGCATCTTAGTCTGATAGGCCTAGGGTTCAAATCCTGGCCGGCTCATACCAAAGACTTTAAAAATGGAACCTTTTGCCTTTGTGCTTGGTGCTCAGCATAAGCAATGGAGTAGGGAAAACAAGCCAGTGAGCCACAACTGGAAAAAAGGCCGTGGTCGTCTTGACTTGAACCAATTGGTTGGAAACTGGGACGTTAAACCTCATCTAACTAACTGATAGGCCTAGGCGTAACAGTAACACCAATCAAAGTAGGCTGGGGGCTGTGTCATTTCGCCATGTAGGTACATTCCGCCTTAGAAAATGTGTTATTCTGCCACAGAAAACGTTCCTTTCCGCTATGGCGGTAAGTCAGAGGGAATGAAAGTCATAGAATACCAGGGTTCTAGCTGTGGTTGGCAGCACTGGGCAGGGCCGCCCAGCACTCCTTATTTGCGCCCGGCACTCACGGTCAAATGTACTGTCCCGAACGATATAGATTTTCGGCAAACTAAACTGAAACGTTGCTAAAAATGAGCTATTTTGATCTTATTCCAAGCACACGTTATAATTTTGCAACATGGAAAATAGAAACACTGAATATTTAATAGAAACAAACTTAGTAATGAGTTAACAAAACAGTTCCCAGCCATTTCTATACTGCACCTTCAGATGATCATTACATTCAAAAAACATTAAATAAAAATTGGAAAAAGTACCAAAAACATAAAAATAATTAAACATCAACTATAAAACTGAATGAAATTACACATGTAACTAGGTCAAAAAATTGCAAAAGTAGCACCATTTTGAATCAAAGCCCCTTAAAGATACCCCTCCCCTTAGAACCCTCCCCAGGATGGCGTTTCTTAAACAAACTGCCGCCTGGCACAAAATATGCTCTAGCTAGAACCCTGTAGAATACCATCTGGTTGATTTTAGAAAACACATGAGGCATTTTTTCATTAGGTCTACTCACTGTTCATTATTTTGCAACAGTTTCAAGTAAACAAAGAGGTAGCCTAGGCCCTAGGCTTCTGAAGACTACCTACTGTACGTCATTGTTTATATGTGATTCAAAATGAAAGACTTTACATTTGCAGTACTGAAACAATATACATGGCTGAGAATGGTTTTGAGCTGTGTATTTCTAAGGCTTATACGATGACAACTGGTGAAGTTTTTAGCATTTTAAGCAAATTCTGATGAAATTCATTATAAGAATTGTTTTTTAACTGAGGCATTATTTTGGAAACGAGTTTTATGATATCGGGCTGTGTGCAAAGACAATGTGGTGGGGCTGTAATCACTGCCTGTGCGGTGTATCCACATGGTGAACAACCAGGACTCATGGCTGCACAGATTGTCACCATGGTGATCTGTCAGCCAGTGTGGACTCGGCACTGTAATTTGCGATAGCACATGCTGCGAAGTACAAGCCGTACGCAATCTTTTTCATGGTTTGTGATATGAAGCAAGAGTGATGTGAGAAAAATGTCACAATTGGTAATGTGTATTTTTTCAGAACATAAAATTATCTTCTCATTAAATTTAAGATGCCTCCTAATGAATGGTCAAATTTTAGGTAAGAGAAGAGTTGAATTTGAGTGTCAAATGGGATATCGTTACCGATTTTTGGGTTACATGGTTTGGTGGTCACGTAACCAACACGCGACTGCGAATGATCTGGTAAGAGAAGAGTTGAATTTGAGTGTCAAATGGGATATCGTTACCGATTTTTGGGTTACATGGTTTGGTGGTCACGTAACCAACACGCGACTGCGAATGATCGTTCGCATGAAAACTGCAGGCCTAGTATGACTTTTATTCCCTCAGCCTCAGCGGAATGGACACATTACTTGTGGAATATTAGAAAGGATAGGTTGGAACTAGTCCTCAGTCTCCTGACATAGTATTTCAGTCACTTTGGGGGTTCCCATACTATATCGCCGTTTGCAAAATTGGGCTACTGCACCTTCAAAAATTTTGAATGGTCTCAGTCTTTCTCAGATTCACTATACCCCTAGGTAATTCACTATACCCCTAGGTAATTGACCTCTATGGGTCGTTTACTGTATTTGTTTAAGACCCTTCATTTTAAGAATATTTGCACTTAGTGTCCAAAAAGAGACCAAAAATTTTGATTTCCACAAACTATCCTGTTTTACTTTTTAAACATTCTGTGAAACTGCTAAATCTTGTTGGTAGGACGTTCACACTATTATATGCTAAATAGCACACATTGCTGTTCAATTGTGACATAGTCCATAGCACGTCTCGGTAGTTACCACCCTTGGTACAGTACCTATCTCCATTATGAACTGCCCCCCAGAACTGGTTTGAACTGGTGAAGTGCCACTTTCCCACATCAATATTCATTTTTGTCACCGGACAAAAAAGGAGTAGGTCTAACTATAAAATTTCGTTACTGTTAAAATCACAAAGCACGGCCTACTACCTACATGCATCTTGGCCCTACATGCCTGCAAAGCATCAACAGATTAAACCACCAGTTTGTTATCTTGATCCATTTGCACAATAAAATCTCTGAAGATTCTGTTTATGTAAAAATTGAAGAACAGAATGAACTGAACCTCCCTTAAAAATGATTCAAAGTTTCCCAATGTGACAGGGGCGGTTCAAACCGTTTTTAGGGGTAAGTACCATGGGCGGTAAGTCACGGCACCATAACTATGGTTACATGGATACACGCACGTACACAGGGTCCGCAATAGCTGGTATCGCATCTCAGTTTGCGATGCAATTGAAGCACAGTAGCGATACAAAAATTTTAACGTCTCGCAGATTTGCGACACAAACTTGCAAATCAATTGAAGTTATTTGTACAAGTACAGGCATTCTGACATCCACACAACGGTTTGACTTGACTTTGTTTCACACCTAATTTTTACGTTTCAGTTCCAACCTAAATACTATCATTAAAATGAATCAATTCCCTGTATGAGTTTTTAATAATTCAATAGTTCTAGGGCTGTCAATATCCGTTTAATCTCCTAAGCGTCAAATGTCCTGAATAAACGTTCGTTTACCGTTATATGATGTCATCACTCGATGTCCACATTCGGTGTCAACCGTGTAATGCATGACTGGCTCTATTCACCATGCACAACGCGATGATGTTTGCAATATGCACAAGCTTTTTAAACCTGCTCGTCGAGATTTAGCGACCATGTCACCGATTTTTATTTTGTTCAACCAAAATTATCAGTGCACGAAACTGAATGCCAAATTCGCAGTCATTAATAGTATGTTTGGTATAGGGCCAAAATGTACGCAAACACCAATACCTTTGACCATGTCTGTTTTCTGTACAAACATTCAAGTGAAACTCCCGATGAAAGCACAGTAAAGTCAGTGCATGTGTAGGTCCGTAATTGTATGCAAACACCCATACATTAGGCTACACACCTGCTCTGTTGAGAAGTTGACTTACATCGCAAGAACATTAGGCATGGTACGGGGAGCCTACAGTATTTTTTCAATCGCTGCATTTTACTGCTAAATTTCCAGTTGTTACCTCACAGTGTTGGTAGTAACGGTGGGTGCTTGCCATTTAAAGCCCATGTTGATTTGTGTGATATAAAAGTGTGCCTTGTATTTACGCAATTACGAACGTGGCCCCATGAGTTGTGCAAGAAGCTTGACACACTCAATTTTGTATTCGATCATTCTTCAAATTGATTTGCGCACAGCATCAAACATATTTACTAGGAATATGTAGTGCGTGCATGCATAACGTACTGCTGTATGAAACTCTTCACGTGTGAGCCTACACTTTCTGCTTATGTATTGGTAATATACGGTAGGATGGTGTAAAATGGCCAAGTAATTGCATTGATAATTGAGGGCATCTAAGTATTTGTGCTTTACTGTTCGTTCTGTGTGAGACTTGGGCTATGATTGGGCAATGGAGTCTAAAACGTAAACTGAGAAAGTGTGAACCAATTTGTATAGCCCTATTATGTAGTAATAAGCAGATTTGGGATACTGCTACCAGGGAGGTGTTAGGAACTCCTTGCTGCTACGAACGGGATATTAAAGGCATTGTATTTTGTTTTGGGGGAATTAGCAGGTGAGAATCACAGAGTTACGGTGTATGCCATGAATGAAGAGTCACCAACTTACGACAGTTTATTTTCGAAGCCTCATTTGTTCATTAACCTGGCAAATATACACCATTTGAATGAAAAGATATCAAAGCAAAACACGGGATAGAAAAAAATGCTACCCTTCCCTCGTTATTTCAAAGCGGCTAATCCATTTAATCGTTTAGTTGAATTTGGCACTGTGTAAATGGCCGATCGTTCGTTTAACCGTTTAAACATTCAAAATAAGTTGCATCAAATTACGACAATATGTTAAAGGCATTGTATTTTGTTTTGGGGGAATTAGCAGGTAAGAATCACGGAGTTACGGTATATGCCATGAATGAAGAGTCACCAACTGAACGACAGTTTATTTTCGAAGCCTCATTTGGTCGTTAAACTGGCAAATAATTACCATTTCAATGAAAAGATGTAAAGCAAAACACGGGATAGAAAAATACTAACCTTCCCTCGTTATTTTAAAGCGAGTAGGCCTAATCCATTTAATCATTTGGTTGAATTTGGCACTGTGTAAATGGCCGATCGTTTGTTTAACCGTTTAAACGTTCAAATAAAGTTGCATCAAATTACGACAATATGTTTACTGAAATCGACATGTATTTTTTTTGGAACAGACATGGATTACTTTTTTGCCAACAACAAATCTGCTATGCAAAATTTGTGAATTGCTATACAAAATAAAAAATGCATAGTACTTTTGCTATGCAAAACAAAATCCTTAAGGCGGACCCTGCACATACACGTATACATGTAGCAATATTCATTACAGAAATGCACGCAATTGAATGACTCACCCCACTACTGTACCCCCGGACATGGTCAGTCATTGTCCACAACAGTGTTGACAAAACGTGTACAATGACATACCCCTCAGTCACTTCTGTGACTGACAACTTAATGTAAAATGACTCACACCTCAGTCACATAATTGATGCACAATTAAAAACTAAAGCCTTACATAAAAATGGTTTCCCCACCCACTATGTGCACAGAGCTGTGAAGAAACAAACCCAACAAATAGCAAAAAAGAAGGTAAGTGAAAAGTACATATAACAAAGGCCTCACCTTCATGCCCTACATCAGAGGAGTATCTGAGAAGATAACCAGAATCTTGAATCGCACAGAAGTGAAAACGTTCTATTCCCAATCTCAAAAGCTACGGGATATCCTCAGCCAGCCCAAAGACCCCTTGCCCCCAAATCACACTGTGTGTGTTTACTCAATTCCATGTAGCTGCAGACAACAGTACGTTGGTCAAACAAAACCCCCACTCTGAGTGAAAGTAGCTGAGCATAAGAGAGCTACAGAACAAGGTACTGTAAGGTGGAAGGTTCTGCTTTGGCTGAGCATGCTCACTGCAATAACCACACACTTTCCTCATCCAATGAGAACACAGATAAATCAGCCAGTCAGAGCACAGAATCCTCAGTTCAACTGTCCAATCAGAACACAAACAAATCAGCTATTCGGAACAGAGAATCCACCAATCAGGGTTGCAGCATAACTATATAACTTCACTGCACTTGCTTCCTTGCATCAGTTCTGAAGAAGTCAGAGCCACTTCTGACGAAAGCTTGACTATTTTAAGACCTTCGACGGTATACTCATTGAAATCATTAGCTCACACATTGTACACAGTACATGTGTGAGGTTATAAAATGGGGCAGATGTCGTCAACTTTTCAACAAAAGTTTTCAGCGTTTTGATATGTGAAGATTTTGAGCTGAAATTTTGGTACATGATTGTTTGTTGATAGAGCATTAAAACTTGCCTATTTGCATTTTGATATACAAAAGTTAAATATGGTTTTTAAGCAATTTTTGTAGGGCTGAGTTCACTGTGCCTGCTGAACAGGTAGCTGTTTATTCATTGCACTTATAGCAGTGTACATGGTTGTGTGTTCAGTTGCTATCTCGCAACTGCCTGTGCAGGTTTGTTTTGAAATTCGATCCATTCACACACATCAGTCTTTGTTCATCAAGTGGCCTGTACAATCAATGCTTTGGGATAACTAATTGTATTTATCAAGGTTCATTAAGCAATGAGTTCCATGGGAACTCCCTGCATTGAGCAGCTACTTGATCCATGATAACAAAATTTGAAGCAACTCTGTGGTCAGTTTGTCTTACAAGAAAGGAAAATGGTTTAACCTGTTGTGGGGATATGTCCCATTTTGTTCCTGGATCAATTGAAATGGTCAAGTCAAGTAAATTGCAATACTGTAATTGTTTTGAGTTCAACCCCAGTAGCAACTTTTTGAGTCTGTGGTTTGTTTTGACTGAGTGCAAACCTATGCAGTGTTTGCTTGTGGAGTTGTAGGTGCAACTAAGTGTACTTTGCAAACTTGAACAGTTTAATAACATCAGGTTAATTTCAGTCTTGCTGCTAATTAAAGTATGTAACCTTTACTTACAGGCCTTCTTGATTTAGAAAATGTGCAGTGATATTTGTAGATCTGTCATCAAACGGTGTCAGTTGCAGTGTTTACATGTCTAAACATGCTTGTGATTTTTCAGTTGGGTTTTGAGTTCATTTATTATTATGCTCTTCTCTTACCTTGTGCCATTGTAAGGTAAGGAAGTTTAATGGAAGTTGATGAATAAATGGTAAAATTTGGTTCTTTGAGTTCCTATTTTTAACAGACAAGAAATTGTGTGAGCTACACAACAGCATTCCTGTTCTAGTCTTACTAGTATGGATTCCTGTCGTGAAAGCCTTTCTACTTACAAAACACGAAACTTGGCCTATTTTTACACTTAAATGCTGCCTGCAAACCTTGGTCAACTCTCGCAATCACATTATCTTTTCAAGCAGAACATCAAACACTTTTGAAAAGAAAAAATCCCTAAAAATTGGCATTTGCAAGGTCTAGCATATAGCTATATATATATATATATATATATATATAGATATATATATATATATATATATATATATATATATATATAGGTAGGTCAAAAAAGAAGTAGTAAATAGTGCTAAAAGTTTGTGAAAAATTCCACGACGTTTCGGTTTAAACCCTTCATCAGGTGGCAAAAATGCAACTAATCGTTGACACGGCCAAACGTACAATTTAAAAAGTACATGATAAAGTTGGGCACGGTAAAACCTGCTAGGAAAAATAAAGACCACTTAACACTGTCTGTTTTCCTAGCAGGTTTTACCGTGCCCAACTTTATTGTGTATTTTTTAAATTGTACGTTTGGCCGTGTCAACGATTAGTTGCATTTTGCCACCTGATGAAGGGTTTAAACCCGAAACGTCGTGGAATTTTTCACAAACTTTTAGCACTATTTACTACTTCTTTTTTACCTACCTACTTCATAAGTGCTACTCAGTACTTTGACCATATATATATATATATATACGTACACTCTGCATGATAGCGAGTGATGTACAAGATTTGGCAAGTAGAAGTTATGGTAGTAAGCTTAGACTTTACCTGTAGGTCCTTCTTTGCTATAGTATAAGAAGAGAATCAATTTTGACCAGCATTAGGACCCCAGATTTTCAATGGGTTATACAAAGACAGTGTATAGGGAATAGGGATGCACATTGTCATCATTTGCAAGTGAAATTTTTTTATGTGTACTACAGAGACACTTGACTACCAATTCCAAGAAGAGGAGAGCCTTGTCTGATGCTGAAAGAGATATCACTACTTGAAATCGTCCCAAAAGGCCAAAAGCTATATATTTTAAATGAAGACCATAGAAATTGAGGTTTTAGAGGCTACATGAATGATAGATGTGTTGGTTTTATTATTATCAAAATTTATGTATCTTCTTTCCTTTCAGTACTGGGAGGATTAGAGTTTGACCATTACTGTTCCTTCAGTGTTCAGTGGTATATGAAACAGTTATAAATGATTGATATAATTGGATCCTTTTGAATGATTGTGAATACACTTTATTTTCTTTTTCAGAATAGTGGAGGGTTTGGATTAAACATGACTTCATTGTATACACTGGACTGTGCTCTTGAAAAAAGAAAAGACTATGCCAGGAAAACTGGAAACTGATTCTTTCTTTGATTCTGATGACCAAAGCTCAAGCCATTTGAAGGTAACTTCTGACTACTCATATCCAAACAAAAAGCTGCTACTTGGCCAGGATAATAATTTAGCAAACAACCAACCATCCAGTCGCTCAACGTCGGGACATTATTCAGGAAAAACAGATGATGATAAAATGTCTAGACGAGGCAGTTTGGATGGTTCTACAGGGGAGAAGTCCACTCGCTCCTATACTGTGTATTCCAGACAGTCTAGATCTCCTACAAACTCGTACCAGTATTCAGACTCCTTTGATTCCGAGGATTCGGGTCAAGACACCAGACATGCCACTCCTGCTTCAAGAAGGGTCAGAAGAAAGGACCGTTCTGCTGTCAGCAGCAGGAAAGCACCCACAAAGTCAACTAAGTCATTCAGCAGCGCATCGACAAATGCTGGAAGAACTACCACCAAGAAAACAGGTATGCGCCTAACTTATATTGTGTGTAATGAAAATTCATAAAATCTGAAAGACAGTTTTAGTACTGAATGCTATGCATGGAAAAAAAAACAAAATTAAAAAGTGTTTTGGAAGTTGTATGGCAGTTGGAAAAGTACCACAATACAGTATGCGTCACTATGCATTTTGGGGCTGAAATGAGGGAATGAAGAGAATTGAGTCCTGATTTCATTTTCAAATACTCTGCTGTTGCATTATATTCTGACCTACTGTTCCAAAAGATAACTAAAACCAGTTTGCCAGCAATATCATATAAGCACAGTGATGGTTTTCTCTTAATGCTAAACTTTTCTCCAAATCTTATTTATCAAGTTTATCTTGTGTCAAAACTTGAAAAGATTTGTTATGGCTGTATTTTGGCAATAGAAAGAAAGACATTAATGATGTCATAACTGTAACCGATTAATCACTGTATGTAGCTGTAAGAAGAGCTGTTTGACTAATCAACTATCAGAAAAAAAAGGGTTGACTGCCAGCAGCCCTACTTTACAGTAAATAGCCAAATTTACCTGTATGCCATTGTTTGATTTTTTTTTAAAGACAGTTGTCTGCAAAAAAAACTTCTAATATTGGCAAAACTTTCTGCCCCTATACTGTAAAATGTCATTGCTTAAGAGTTGGGAGAGGGGGGATCACTTTTGTATGAAATTTATAAATTATGCAGATGCAGAGTGAAGCTAGCATTGTAAATCCATTCACATCGAATTCTTACCAGTATTTTGATGGCTATTGGCAAACGTAATTTGATCAGAAAGTCATTGTTTGTAAACTAAGGTGCACTAAGTCTATTAGTGAGGTCAGGTTTCATTTAAAGGTTAAAGTATGGTTTTTCGATCTTAGCTGACTCCTACAGGCATTTTGAAGAATCCAACTTTGAGATCTACAGTAAGTTGGAATGACCTGATGTGTTTGTTTTCAAGCTCCTTTACAAATAATCAGGCTTTACATAGGTATGTGAGGTGTCATGGTGCTATAGGGCAGCTATTATGTTGGCCATCTGCCATACTGAGTTTTCAGTTGGAACGAAAACAGCACATACTTTCTTTATGACACCAAATCATAGGTGTATGACTTTCCCATGTATTTCAGAAGTTGGGTGTAGTTGGGCTAACATTAATGAATCAACATGATATTACAACAGACTTCATAAAATTTTCTGCAATTGAATTCAAACTGACATAACACCCAATCTGCCACGGTGCATCTCATCACGTATGCAATACCACAGTAGTCAATGTAATAATATGCTTCCAAGTGCAGAATAGATATATGATTTGATGTGTGGTGCTATCATTTATCACATGCCATCATCCTCTCCTCCAGGTCCAAGAAAAGGCACTGGTACTAAATCTGTTGGTAACAGTTCCAGTCGCACAATGAGCCTGGCTACTGTCCAAAATTCTCCTAGACTAGCTAATGAGGTAGCCCAGAGAATGCTTTCAGCAAAAGGTCATACCATCAGTAGGCTGCGAAATGAACTTGAGGAGCTCAAACTCAAGTATGATGATACCGTCAGCGAAAACAGACTCTTGAAGCAAGTACAGCGACGACAGGAGAAGGCACTAGCAAAGTTCCAAGATGATGAGGCAGAGTTGCCACAGCTTTTGAAGAAACACAGCGCAGAGCTCGACAGCTTGAATCGAAGAATACGAAAGTATCAACAGAAGGACAAAGACAAAGAGAGGAGAGCTAAGGAGCAGCATGAACAGCTACTGAAGACAAGGGATGAATTAAACAGGCTGCAGGACCTGGCAGCGGACAAGGGATTGAAAGAACGGGATCAGTTAAGAAGAAGGGCAGACCGATTGGAAGAAGAAATTGAAGAAAAAAATCAAAGGTTAAAGGTGAGATGGGAGCGTACTGTAAAGAGCGTGAAGTACAGATGATCATATTCATGTATTGAAGAATAATTTGAGTGTTGTCTGTAGAATAGTCTTGATGGGCAGTTCTTATGCAAAGAAAGCCTATGACTTAGGTCTTGTGAATTAACACTTGCCAGATGCCTGGGGTAATTTAAAATTTAGATGGCAAGCACTCTCTTATCTCAACTTGCCTTATTGTACAATTCAAAGAGAAACTGGTTGCTGGTAAAAAGACTTAAGCTTGTCTCTAATGTGCAGAAATGATCAGCATACAGCTAGCATCAGCTATATGTCACTTGAGGTTAGTTAAAAAGATTTCATGACAATTAATTCTGAAAGCTACTTGCCTGTCTGGGCAAGTTGTCGTAAGAATTAATGTACAGTCCTGGCCTTCTCTTTTAAATTTGTGCTCATTCTTGTAATCTCATTGTCTTTTTAGAGGGTTTTACTTTAAAATAGACTGCAAGGGTAGAAGCATGCTAACTATTTAAAGTGGTACAGTCTTATGTGCTGTTTGAAACATTTTACAGTTTACAGTACAAGTGAACTCAAAGGATATGCTTTCATTAGACAAATTGTAGGAAGATGCCTAATTTTTGGAGGCAAGTTTTTACTTTATGTTCCTTAAAAAGTGGCTGATTTAGGTTTACCTGCAAATGTGTAGAAAGTCCACAAGCATGACAACACTAGACTTTCCTATTCAGAGTATGTCAGATGTGCACCGAATCAGGTACGTGTTTTGCTATACACAAGTACTGAAGTTTGCATCCTTAAAAGTTTTATCATTGTAATGTGGAGGGTACATTTATTGTTAAATTGTCAAGATAATCTTAGTGTGCAGTATGTGAACATTTGTAAACTGTTTTGTTTTTTATTTTGTGTCAAAGGATCTGGAAAAGTATGTTGAGAACATGAAGAAAAACCACCGTAGAACAGAACACGAGTGGAGGGTGAAAGAATTAGACATTAAGAAAAGATTGAGAGATACGGAGATGGACAGAGATGACTTACGATATAGATTAAAGGTAAGGGAATGTTTGGCATGCGACACATGGGAATGTGTATATTTAAGGATGTAATAGTCGAGCAAAGAAATCTCACAAGAAAATTGATATCCAGAATGAAGGAGATATTATGCTAGCTCTTCCTTTGAAGTATGGTTGGTATCAACTCAAGTCGAACAGTACGGTAGCACCAGGGGACTTTATCCACTGCCTCAATATTAACACTTGCTAGAGAAATTGGAAGTTTTTGTAGATTTGGATGCTAGGCCTGTTGAGTGGTATTAGAGTATATCAGGTTGGTTGCATGTAAAACTTTGATGACGGCTTTTTGTCTAGTTGGTGCAGGAACTTTCCATAATATTCTTAACAAAATTAAGATATGCCCCCCCCCCATCTGGTTTTGTACATAGTTTCTTTTTAAGGGACATCCAGCCTGTATGGGTTTACTTCAGATTCATAGACAAGAGTTTTGAGTTTTACTGTACAAGCACCTAACCTCAAATGTTGCGGGCACCGACATACACAGGTATTGGTGCAAAGCTACTTGTTCAGGAATGAATAGCTCAGTGAATGATATTGGTAGGAGATTAAAATCATATTGAAGCATCAAATGAAAATGGAGCCTTACAACCATCTACTATTTGGTACCCTTATCACTGATAAGTGAGTAATAATGTATTAAGCATAGACTAAACTTTCTGTGCTATCTACTTCCAAATTACGCCTTTCTATATCACTAAAATGAGAATTACCAGGAGTGATGCATACACATTAAAGTTTCTACTAAAAGTAGGTATGAAGTAGGTTACACTTGTAATGTTCATCTCTTTTTGTCAAGAAAGAAAAGGCCAAAATGTTTTAATTTGACATATCTATGAGAAGTGTTTCATGGAAATGTGAATACATTAAGAGACATTTCATAAAAAGTTAATTTATATGGTCATTGAGCTGTTGATGTTGGTAAATTTCTGTTGATCACCCAGAGTGCCATATTTTGTGCTGTTCTGAGAGGTTACAGGTGTTCAATGAGCTATTTGGTGTTTGTTGCAGGAAAAAGAAAAAGAGTTGGATGTGAGAAACATATACAGCCATCGAATTGCCAAAGCACCTTCAAGACTGAGGGCGCTAAGTGAGACAGATCCATTGCGCTATTCACTTGCACAATCAACATCAACAGAGGAACAATCCCCTAGGTCAGAACCAAAGCCCTCCCCTAGACATGTTGCAAAACATCACAGGACCAGTTCTTTTAGTAAAGTTGAAGAAGAAACAAGGAAAGAAAGGAAAGAGGAATTCAAGTCTGGGAAACCTGACAAGGAAGAAAAGTTTTCATATGAGCCAGAAGTATCATCTGATTCCCTGGAAGTGTCAAGTAGAAAGGAGAAAGAAAAGGTTGAAGAGGAAGAAAAAGCAGTAGAGGAAGAGAAGATACAGAAGGATATTGCAGTGACCAAAGAGTCCCCAAGAAGGGAAACCACCTTTGAGAAGAAGAAAGAAGAGAAAGTTGATGAAGAGAAGGAAGATGAACATTTGAAGATATTAAGGATGCTTGATGCCGATGTGCAGAGTCTTGAAACAAAGAAAACGGCACAAAAGTCATCCCAGGGTTCTAATAAGCCGGAAAATAAAGGAAAGGTAATGTGTAAGGTGTTATCAATTGATAGATGTTGGTAATGTTAAAAGAATTGTTGATGTATGATTGTTGGGATGCATCTTTGTGGATAGTAAGGTGTTAAAGTAACATATAATACCAGCATGGCCGTGTCATTAACCTTGAAAGCTAGTTAGCATCATGCAGAAATTTTACTGTGAGTATAGAAAAAGTCAGGTTTGTCTGTGGATTGTTATTGTTGATTTCAGGGCCTAAAGATAAACTTCGGATTAAAGTCATCACTATGGAATGTTTTGAATCAAATTCTTTTAAATAATAGTAATCAAAACAAGCAGTAATCCACTGTTTATAAAAAAAAATTTTATAAACAGTTTGAGCAACTAGTATGTTTTTATCTTTGAGGTATAGAAAATCAGTGCAGAAGAAGTTTGGGTGTACATCAGATCATCTCTCTTTGTCAAACTGGGCTGGCGTTTCGTATCTTGAGAGTTACAACAAGGCCAGAGCAGAATTAGGAACACTTTTCCTTAGTTCATTAATGGAGAAAATTGTGCAGTGTTGGAAGGAAATATATTTTTTTTCAAGTACAAATGGTCTTTGCTTATGGTATAGTCTTACATACTGTAAGACTGTACCTCATAGTACATACACAAGACAAATAATGTGTTATTCATTCTTGTATGTAAAAGAAAGGGTGTTCTTGCTTTTCTTCTTGGAATTTGAATTTTTGCAAAGTTTTTATGATGCCCATGATCTGTTATTTTCTCTAGAGAGAAAATATTCAAGGTTGTGTTTTCCTTGTATAATTTGTTGCAGGTATTTGGTAGTACAGACAACAGTGCCTATAAACCAACATGGCTTTTTGGGAAACAGGATGAGACAGAGGTAAGTTATGTCCAAGAGGTCAAGAGTTTTGTTGGTCAAGATAGCAGAATTGTACAGTGGTGCAAGTACTGTGTCATGAGTACAAGTCAGACTGTAATGAGTCTGGTTGTGTCGTAAAATACAAGCCCACATGTTTTTGCTTGGGTACTGACCCAGTACAAATTTTTGCCATGTCACTAGAAAGGATAGCAAGTTTGAGCCATCTTCAATTGATCAGTACTAATTAATCCACCCTCTGACAATCAACTTCCTGTGCCAGAACAGATAACTTGAGATACAGTAATGAAGTTTAAGGGCTGCATTGTTGTATTCCACTGGGACAATGGTTACTCATTAAACCCATGACTTTATTATACCTCTAAATAAAGGCAAGGGCACTTCCTGTAATAGTGGGTGTTCAACACTGCCAGCTTGTCTACAAAAGCAGATTTACTATTCCTAGTGGACAGATAGAGCTACCCAAAAAAAATGGCTTTTTCTCGGGTGAGTGTTGCTCACCTGCTGTGTTGGTCTCTAGCAGCATGCATTTGACTTGACTTTTAAAAGTTGGTAAGTATAAGTATGATTATATGCATTCTCATTATGTCATAAAGGTGGTTGTCACTCAGCAGATCAACTCAGAACTCTTCATCTCATAAAAGGGGTGCTGAAATTTGATATTGAACCTCACAACTTGTTCTCATTCTGATGTTAATCAATTTCTGTTAACGGTTTCTGGCCTCTAAAATTTCAACTTGTTGTAACTATACCAATTTTTTTGTTCCAGAAATCAAAGGAGAATGAGAAGAAGAAAGAACAACTCATTGAAGGTGAGATTGTTATTAAATTTGATCTTCATTGTCATAATTTAGAGCATAATTAAGAGTAATCACCAAGAGGCCATATTGTTGAAAGGACTAGTATTGTGTTGCAGTCGGATAATATTTACCGTGCATTTTCCGTTCTATATATGCAAGTGAGTACACAGTCATGTGATGCACTTGGAGGATGTATTCTGTATAGTTAACCTAACAAAGATGTTTACGGGGACCGGTCATAATTTTGGCAGACAACATTTTCCATTATTATGATTTGAGTCATTTTAGTGCCTATAAAAGTACTGACCACATATAGCAAAACTGACCACATATAGCACATCAAAATGTATTGCAGACAGCAAAAGTTCAATTTGTACGTTGAACTTTTTATGATAGTCCAGTGTAGGGCTGTTGAATTTTGGCTACACCTGGCTTAAGCAATGTACTGACTGTCTGTGCAGACTGCATAGTCACCTTTACATTTTGTGATGAATCAGTTGTGAAACTAAGAAGTGCAGACTGGTGTACATGCGGAAGTGAAATTACACGACTGGCAGCCCTCAATTTTTGTTTGGGGTGGGGGAAGGGAGGAGGGGGTTGTTTTGTCACTCTGCTTGCAACCATCTGGGTGTTCTTCTTGAATTGGTAATGGCAGTGCACCCCAGTTTAAGTTGTGTTATTTTTTTTAAGGATAAGTACTGTACACTCAAAATGGTGCATGAGTCTTTAGTCTAAAAAGGAAAGTGCATAACTTTATGCAAATAATTGGGTGTATGCACAGTACTTATATGCAAAAGCCAGGCCCAACTGTCAGATCTTTGTTCAAATTGTGAAAAGATGCATCTCTTTTCCCTTCCAATAGATTTGAAAAGTCCTAAAGAGAGTCCAAAAAAGGAAGAGGAAAAACCATTTCCATTCTTTGGATCAACAAAACCAAAGGAAACTGCCCCACAAGAAACTAAGCCAGCCCCATCTGGTGTGGTAAACAGTGTCAGAGACCTTCACAAGTATTCAAACTCAGCAAAATCTGACAAAATAGAGAGTACACAGAAAGGTGAGTTATTACCTGGGTAGTTAAAGTACCTCTGTATTTAAAGTTTGTTGGCAGTTAAAGAACCTCAGTATTGAAACAGGGTTGCCAGACTTCTGGCAATAGCTGGAATTCCAACTTTCAGTATGGCTCCAGCCCCACACATTGTTTCCTCCCCGATTGGAAGTAAAGCCGAATCCAATGTGCCGGCCTGGGCGGGACTTTCCCAGATGTAAAAATACAGAACAGACATTCATACTATTGTATTTTGCAAGCCCTACGATGTTTGTACATACATGTAATATAAGTAATAAAAGCGACTGGTCAAGTAAGGCTAGATAAGAAGTTACCCAGCTAAGGGTGTGTCGTAACGGCACTGCACTGTATTGTATTTACTCACAAGTTTAGTGTTTTGCTCATTCTACGTGCATAGGTGTTGCACAGTGCACAGGCTAGGGCAATGTATGTTAGTGCAGACATACAGCAGCCTTACAGGGCGGTGGTGTTTGTAGTGACTGTGTGCCAGTGCTAGCGGGATGACAAATTGTCGTTAGCGACTTCAAAGTTGTTACTATACTACATGTACGCTACACGAAACTAACTTAGTATTGCGATCGTAATCATTCGAAATGGATGTGGAAAGAAGGTAATTGACGTAGGAGTCAAGAATACAGTAGATTTAGGACTTATAAGAAGTGGCTGGAAAACGAAGATTACCCAGGAGTTTATTTCTCTGAATATGTACAGGAAATAGGTGTCACAGGAATAGCATAGGCCTAGCGTTAGACCTTACATTAATCCTAACGATTAACGGTAATAGAAACAGACAAAAAATAGCAAATATTAGGTAGGAGCTAAATTTGACTCTTCCTACTCCATTATATGTTCATACAGTATTTGTATTTGTTTGTGTGTGTTGGTCCTTTCATCCTTTTGAAACTTCCTCCATAGCTTTAGGCCAAGGGTATAGGCTAGGCTTACAGCTTAGGCCTATGTTACTAACCCATCAGTTGAGTTCAAGGATAGAACCCCTTATTTGTTCACCTGTAAAAAACTCAAAAATATTGCAGGGATTTCCTTAAAAATTCGCACACTAGTAGCACTAAATTGGATCTGAGGACCCTCAAATATTCAAAATTTTTTCAAAGGGGAGGGGACACCCCTTCCCCTTAGACCCCTCCCCCAGGCAGTCGATTAATTTTTCAGGCCCTGCTGGCAACCCTGTTGAAAGTTCTTCAACAGTTTAAGTACTGTGGTAGGAGAAGCAGCCAATGAGGCAGGGATTGTTTAGTTCTGGTTGCAGTTTGCTTAAGTCAGGAATTTTTTATTTACTTGGAGAATTTTGACTAGCAAGTATGCTTGCAGTAGGCTGCAGATTCAGTAAGGTTGGGGATGCAGTACTGTAGCCTACAGGTCTAGAAATAAGGTATCATGAGGGCAAGGTTGTTTCATATCAGTTTTTAGGGCACATTTATGCATTTCAAAGGGCACGAATGCCAAACAGAAGATTTGTGTATCTGGTGTGTGCTTGGTTGTTCCTTGGGGCAAGGGCACGAAGGCCATGGTAGCCTTGAAAAGTATGCAATAGTATGCCATTCCATAGGGCACCAAGGCCAAACAAAAGAATTTGTGTTATCTTGCATATGTTGGGTTGCATTTAGTAAGGAAAGGCATGAAGGCCAGGTGGCCTTGAAAAGTGTGCTAGTTTTTAAGGCACCAAGGCCATTTCCAAAAATACAAAGGCCACGGTTTTTATGACCTTGTTTTATTGAGAATACTTCTTATATTTCATCTGTTGACATTTTAGGATCTAAGTGAAAAGGTTGTATCATGTATTTGAAACAAATTGTGAAATCGTTTTTGAAATGAATTTCTCATACACTGGTTTTTCGCCAGCTTTTGGAGGTTTTGATTTGAGAGGTGGCGTAACTATTGAATCTGTGATTTTCTTCCACAGGTGGTATCATCTTCAATACAAGCTGGAAGGAAGAAAGTGGAACCCCTAAAACCAAAACATCAACTCAAAATGATGATTATCAAAAGAAAAAAGATCTTTTTTTGAAAAAGATGCAAGAGATCGATGATGGAGAGAAAACTGAGAGAGCTGAATCGGGTAAATTTCAGAAAGAGTACAAATTTACCCAACCTGTTGAGAACCTCCATCATGGTAGGCCATCCCATCCAGATGTCCTCCTTTCTCCCAAAAATACTCGCAAGAATCAGGGTAATTTTGTTGGAAGTAACTCTCGCAGGAAGTCAAAGGAGGAAATTGACGTGGAAGAGATAAGCTTTGGTAGTTATGCACCATCTTTTAGCAAACCAAAGGAAACAAAACAAGACAAAAAACCATCTGCAGGTTTATTTAATGATTCAAAAGATGGAATAATATGGAATAAGGACCTGGATCTAAAGGGAATGTCAGATGCAAATTCTTTCAACGCTGCATCAGATTTTAAAGACAGAAATATCAAGAGCTCATTTGGAGGGGAGAGCATATTCTCAACATCAACTAAAGCTAAACCTGTTGCCGATAGTAATAGTTTGCCTTGGGAGACCAACTCTAGGTCTTCTCAGAGCAGAACAGCATTTAATGGTGGCAGCAAACAGAGTACATTATTTGCTACAACTACTTACAATCAACAGCAGAGTCCGTTTGCAGCGAAACCGATCACAACAGCTGTTAATGATGACATTGATGATGATATTGAAGAATTTATACTGTAACTGTAGTCGATTTTAAGTAATGTGCCATATGTGAGAGTAAGAGGAAATTATAAATACATGTACAGAGAAGCGATATTAATTGAACCTATAGACTTATTTGATGTAGACAGTTTTATTTGTATACAAAGGTATTCATCTAGTTTTGTGTATAATTTAATATATTTGATGTAATTTAAAGAGGTCTGAGTGTTTTTAATGTTCACTAATATTTTGAAACTTAACACGAAACACCTTGCATTATGGACACCTTGTGCTGGCAGTAATAACCAATCTTCAGAAGTATTTTTGAAAGATCTGCATGAGTATTTATTAAAAGTATTTCATGGAATATTATGTATTCAATCACTTTAAAGTATTAGCTTGTGTTGTAAAGTGCCCTCGAGGTTTATTTATTTAAGCCACCTATTCAAAATGTGACGGTCGTTCTCACTTCTCACATGTGACAACCTGCAGATGTGGAACTTGAATGAGCTGTATAACCTAAGGTTGGACACATGTTGAATGCCATCAGTTTCATGCTACTGTTTGTAATAAATTCCATTGTCAATGCTGTTTTTGTCTTATGACTGCAAGCAGAAGATGCAGTCCTTAGGCAGTTGCCAATCTGACTTATGCAAGTGATATGTACTACTTATAAGGCGGAAGTTGAATAAACTTACCTGCACACCTTTTGCCCAGCTGGATTTCAGAAACTGAAATGGCATCATCGATCAAGTTATGCATGCGTCATCATGTTGGTAAGGGGTGAAATCAAAATTAGCGACTGAATTGCGACATATCTTACAAGTGTCATTTGGAGGGGTTATTATAGTGCATTTTGCCATGATGACTTCTTCTGTAAGTACACTATCACCGATATGTATATTTACAATATAATCATCATTACAGCTAGACTACACTAGCTCTGTTTGGTTATATGAAACTTGAAAGAATCTATTTGGCCTTTTCCATGCCATATTGTCAAAATACAGACTTTTGATGAAGGGCAACATCCTGTACTTTGATAATAACATTATAATTTGATAATAACAGTACCTGCATAATGTGAGCCTTGACATTTTGCTGCTTTATCAGCCCAGCAAAGCATAGTTATCATTGTCTCTGTATGTAGGACAGTATCCATACATACATAGTCATCGGTGAAATATGATGAGTCAGTATTATTGATAACCATGTGACTGACCACCTGCTCATAAATACATCACAATGTATCCCACAGTTTGGGGATCTTGAGAAACTATGGAGGAAGGTTTGCTGGCACTATATGTAATGGCTGTTTAAAGGGTTGTATTCTTTATTTTGAAAAAGTAATACTGCCATCTATATCTGTCAGATATAGACCATATACTATCTTTATAGTGATAATTTGACTTGGCTTTGCACTCTTGGAGAGTACTTATAAGGTAATGGTCTCTTGTGAAGAAGTCAAGTGCTGCTATGAAACACATTCAACTGCAGGTTAGTCAATGCAAAGTAGAAGCCAGTGTTACTGCATGAACTGAAGTAATTCAAATCAGCCAAGTTGACAATTTTTATTTTTTAGAAGTTTGTAGGTGAATATGGTACAGTCACAAATGTGTGTCAAATGTGCATACACATTGGATACACAAGTATGGGTTTTCTAATCGTGTGTGTATAGCTACATCATACTTTCAGTTCTTAAATTCCATCCATACTGTCCCAAATCTTCAGCCAAAGTGTTATATATTACAGGCATACCTTGCCAGTTTTTTATGTGCAGCCATGAGAATTACACCCTCTGTCAAGGGAAAGAATTTAATTGGGGTACAATATATCTTATCATACACTGCTTTATTGTTATGAAGTCATTCAACACTACACATACTGTTAGCTTGGATGACAAAATTTGTAAAAGTGATTATATTGTCAGTAGGTTGTGGTACTCATCAGGTTAACCCATACTGAAGGTATGGAACCCAAAAAGTTTAATCCATTTATTTAAGTGGAGATACAACTCTGAAAACAGTATCCTGTAACTGTATATGGAACTAGTACACTAACGACATACTGGAATGACCACTCTTCCTCCAATATTGCATAATTTGTCATTACTTTTCAAATGAGACAAAATGTAACCAATGATGGCATTTGGTAGCTTGTGCTGGAGAAGATAGAACTATCATGCAAAGAAGAATTCTGTGTGGGTTTCTCTTGTTTTATACACTGGGTATGACAGTTTTATCTTTGCTGTACGTGTATCACTGGGTGAAAATTAAAGTTTGTTCTGGGAGTTAGTGCAGGGCGTGGGTTCTCAAGTGGTGACCTGCAGGCCATTTGCTGCTGGCGATATGCATGTAAATTATCTTCTGGGTAACTAAGTGACCCACGGTATAAAACACTTGAGAACCCCTTGTGCAGCGTAAGGCGTCAACATACTTTGAAATATGCCACTGTCAGATTTGTGAACAATTTCTTACCTTAAACTATTTAATTACGACAAAATGGTCTGTTGAGTTAGATTGTTAACTGGCAAGTTCTAGCAATTATGTAATTCATGTTGCCATGGTGCATTTTCTATTTGTGTAGGTGCTTGTGATACTAAGTCGTAAGTGTGCTATCCATAAATTAATGATTTTTTTAAATGATACCAATGATGTTACGTTTTGTAGAGTTGAGCATTTTATGAATTTTACACATTTTAAACATGGTATCTATTCATCATAATGCTGAGCACGTTATGATTTGTTGATAACTGCATTGCATACATAAGGTTACCAGTCACCAACTTTTATTGCCTTAATTTACTCAGCTACTGTACTTTGAAATGCATTCCAGAACTTAATAATGTAATATTTCTTTCACAAAGTTGTTCTTTATTGAAACTTAAATTTTGTTTTGATAACATATGTTTGAACAGTCTGGGGATTAAGAGTTTACAAAGTCATCCCACAAATTCGGAAGTATTAACAAAGTATGTGGTTGACTGCTATCAGGAGGACTTTGAACTCCGGGTGTTTTGTTCTTATGTTCGTACCCTTGTTATTAAGCTGTTAGACTGTAGGTGGAGCTTGTACTTGGCATGGCTTAATAGTTAGACTACCAAATTATGTGGTTTAATGGAAGATATGGAAGGAGGTATACAATATTGCTCATTGACAGTTGCATAGCATGGGACAATTGACTTTTAATCCTTACAGCTTAAAAGGCAATTCTGGTCATCCCAGACAATTGCAATTCTCCCATTGATGCAACTTGTAGCATTTTAGTATTATAACTGTATAAAGCTCCTCCTTTTGCAGGCTCAAACCTATTGTATTGCTTATGGCCATGTTTTGGGGAGCATAAAATGATATAATGTGTAGTCCCAGCACTCTCTCTGCATTGTGTGGAATGTTAGCTACTCTGCATGTTTTGAATTTTCGACTTTTGATGTCAATCAAAGAGCAGTCACTGACTGAGAATTTTGATACCCCCACACTAAAAGTACACATTGGGGTGATGACTGCCTGTCTTTAACATGTGTGCATGTAATGATTATAAGTTCATATCGTAATGTTACCATGCTATCACCCTCATATTTGTCAAAACGTGTTCCTCCCTTCTCTATTGGAACTCTCGATGCCAGTTGCCAGTAAGGGGTGTGGAGAAGACTTGATGACTAACACTTTCAATCATGAGTGCGAAACCCCCCTAGAATTCACTAACCTAAATGGCATAATTCAAAATGTAAAATTGTGCCTTGTGCCCAGTGCTGCTGCTGAAATGTACCGGCAACTGCAGTTCCATTTACTCTGTAAGGGAACTCAACTTCCTACACCACATGATTATTAGTATTCTTATCTCCCTGTTTGCCACAAAACATTATGAATTCATTTGTCTTAACAGTTTACATGTCTTAACATGATAAATGGTGCCTAAATCTTGATAATGTTTAAAAATTTTCTTGAAAGTTTTATCCGTTTTTGCAACTTAGTTCAAATCCTATAACTCTTGTGTGACTGGTCTGGCTGTATTCTCTGTGATATGAATAAGTCTTTCTCTCTTAAGTGGATGTGTTAAGCTTAAAATTGAAGTTCATTTCTAATGATAGAGTTAAGAAGCTAAAAGCGAATCAGCAATATACGGAATAGGCTATCATTTTTCAAAATTTAAAACATTAAAAATGCATCATTTGAAAAGAACTTCAAAATGTTGACAGTATGGAGAAGTTCAATTGAGCCAGGTAGTAAAGAAGTGCATAGAAGTGACCATACTACTGTGGCTCCATGACGTCATACAGGAGTAGACTTTCAACAAGTTGTCATTTTGCAAATGGCGGGACCTTGCTATGGTAAGCAAGTGTTCATTTCCCAGAATAGAACAAAATATGATATGATGGTATGAAACCATGTTTTGCAAGTTTTTATACTTTGATGTATTATCATATGCGACTTCTTAAAAACTTAGGGTTCGTTTCACCTTTGAGTGTAAGTATGAACCCTAGAATATGTGTAAGAAAGCCAAGAAAATGAAAATGTTCGTTTCGATACTTATTTCTCATTTGTCTTGTCCAGATATTTTGTGCGATATTAAAAAGAGAAAGTGATCGTTAATTTTCGTCATTCCTGCAATTGCGTAACTGTACAAAGGATAAAGTTGGCGGCTACCAAGGAAGGGCGTGGTGGGGGTGAGGCAGGCGCGCACGGTTGACAGCATGAGATGTGGTTTTATCTTGAGAGGGCAAAAAGCAAACGGACAGCCGGAAATGCGCGGAAAAAATATACAGAGTATGGTATCAGTTGGATCTACCTGCTCATATTCAAGGGAAAGTGAGGCGATATCTTAAATGTAAGTTGTGAAAGACACTGCTGATGTGTTTTGCAAATTTTCTTGGAGTAGTTCGTGAAATCTTATGTGAAATGGATTGTAAATCGGTATTTCACCATGTCTTGTTTTAATTATACAGTAGAAGTAATTCCTCAGAGTTCACCTGGTTGATTCCTATCTTTTACTAAAACAATTAAATCTTCGATCTTGCGCTTAAATTTAACCGACCGGTGCTGTGGCCGATTGGAATAAATAAGATGACATTGGAAGTTGTGAAGCTTAGCAAACGGGAGGTCCGGGGTTCGATCTCCGGATCCAAGTAAAGTGGGTTTTTCATCCACGAGCAATCTACGGTTTTCCCTTCGGAAACCAAGTTTGGTCTAAACTGATGAGTTAGTGGGCCACCCGAGGTGAAGCTGTAATTTTCAAGCCGTAGGCTCCTCCCACATTCGTGATCGCTAAGCGTCGTAAAACAACTGTCCCGGAAGCCTAATTTTTTCCCAGGACGAGTCAGTCCAAATCAGTTTTTCAAAAAATTTTAAATTTGTTTCAAAATGAAGGTTAGGGTTGGAATTAAGGTTAGGGTTACGCGGATTGGGGTTGTTTGGCCAGTTCTTTCATAATCCGGCGCCAGAATTACAAAAGGTCGAAAAGCTGTCATTTTGGAATTAGAGGTGTGGCCTATTTCCAAGAAGCTGATTGGTCCATTGGCCAGATTTGGACTGACTCGTCCTGGGGGAAAAAAAGCTACGCGTCCCGGAAGGCCTGAATGATTGTTTGATGGATCAATGGTACAAGTGATGAAGAACAGTAATGAACAGATGAAACAAATTCTTTTATTTAAGGTTTTCATAACAGCATGTAAACTTGGAGAAGGTCTTTTGAAGAAGTGACCCTTCCCCTGTAACAAACTTTGATTGGTTCCTTATTTAGTCTTCTTTTGTGGTCTTGTGTGTTGGAGTCATTAGACTATGGGACCACTTTCAATGGGGGGTGGGGGTGGGTGGGGCAGCTGAGCTTTTTCGCGTGAAACTTAGAACACGCTGACCCGAACAGCATATTACCGTGCCCGAATATAGCAAAGTTTCTGCTCATACCCAAGTGTCATAATGTTGGATTTGAAAGTTCTGCCTGCATTTTTTTATTTCCATGAAAGAGAAACCTGTGCAGTCGGGATGGTGTGTGCATGTAAGGGTGTGTGTGTGCGTGTGTGTGTTTGTGACGCTTAGCTCGTTAACACGATATCTCACAAAGGGAGACGCTATTGTTTTTGGTGAAGGTGAAAGGTCATCTGAGGTCACCGGAGCCCAAACTCTGAAAACCTTTTCAACACGGTAACTCCAGAAAGGAAGCATGGATACTCACCATACTTACTATGTACATGCATTACATCAAGAGGAAGGACTGCATCGTTTTTGGTGGGAGTGAAACGTCATCAAGGGTCATCAGAGGTCAAACTCTGAAACCTTACTAACACTATCTCCAGACAGGAAACATGGGAACTTTTTTTAGTTGGCATGTAGATGCATTTTATAAAGAGGAAGAACCCTATCGTTTTGGTTTATGTCAAAGGTCAGAAGAGGTCAAACTCTGAAAACCTTGTTAACACGATATCTCCAGATCGGAAGCATGGATGCTCACCAAGTCACCTGACTTAGTATATTACTTCAAGAGGAATTACCATATCGTTTTTGATGGAGGTCAAAGGTCATCGGAGGTCAAACATTGAAAACCTGTTAACACAGTTTCTCTAGATAGGAAGCATGGAAACTTCATTCTTAACATGTAGATGTATTTTATGAAAATGGAGAACCTCCTGATTTTTGGTGTAAGTCAACGGTCACCTGAGGTCACCATAGGTCAAACTCCGAAAACCTTGCTACTACGATATGTCAAGATACGAAGCATGTATACTCTCCATACTTAGTATGTGGATGTATTTTATCAAGAGAAAGGACTGTATTGTTCTTGCAGGAGGTCAAAGGTCATCACGGTCATCGGAAGACAAACACTGAAAACCTTGTTAACATATTTCCAGGTAGATTGCATCGAAACTCTTCATAGTTAGCATGCAGATCTGCATTTCACAAAGAGGAAGAACTCTCATGATTTTGGTGGAGGTCAAAGGTTATTTCAGGTCACCAGAGGTCAAAACCTGAAAACCTTGTTAGCAGGATATCTTTAGACAGGACGTGTGGATACTCTTCATACTTAGCATGTAGATGCACTTTATCAAGAGAAATGACCATTGTTTTTGGTGTAGGTCGAAGGTCATCAGGGGTCATCAGATGTCAAACTCTGGAAATCTTGTTAACACGATATCTCGAGATAGGCAGCATGGAAACTCTTTATGCTTAGCATTTAGATGCATAATATCAACGGGAGGCACCTTATTTGTGGTGAGGTCAAAGGTCATCTAGACTCACTAGAAATGACTTCATCGAAACCTCAATGCATTTTTGCATTCTGGTTGATATTACAAAAGCTTTTTGAAGTTAATTTGTTACATGAAGTAATTGTTCCTGTATCCTTACCCCTTGGTTTCTTATTTTTTACCCCCAAAGCGCCCTTGCCCCCAAATATTTGATATTGTTTTTTGAACTAACCTGAAAAAGTCAATCGATTCTAATGGGTTCGTATCGACGGAGGGAAAATGCCTTACTTTGTGTATGTGTATATAATCTACATTACTGCACAGCTGGTGCACTTGTAAAAGGCCGACGAAAGACATAAAAAAGTTTTGCGGGTCACTGATAATTATGGTCACTGAAAATTACGTTGAATTAAGTTGTATCACTTGACTGAATTAGTTCGCTACTACAGTCTACTATTAATCTGCTTCCCAACGAGATTCTACATTGATAGCCCAAATTAATCTTTAATATTGAATAACACAAACTTCGGAGTTGTAATATGTTGGAACGACATTGGATCATTTATTTACTGCCCTTCAATGCATTCAAACCGTTAGCAATTTCTGTTGAAGATATAGAAAGTATTACGTTTCCACAGACATTTTTTCTCAAATGATATCGGTAGAGTAGTAATTAGCTTACCACAGCGTGTTCATAAATTGTTTTAAGCTTTGTGTCCACAAACTAAGTTTCATCAGCTTAGTATCCTGTTGTAGTTAAATACCCACCGAAGTACTTTTTTCAAACAACTGTGTATTTTGCGTCGGTAGAAGCCCCACATATGTTCGGTAGAACCCCCACATATGTTCTGTATACAGAATACTCTTCACTTCATTTCAGTGTATAAAAACTAAGGCTGTAAACATTAGCAATAAAGCATATGGCTTATAAGGGAGCTTTTGAACTACTAGAAACACCATCTTCGACTGCGTTTGTCAGAGTTTGTAACAAAATTGTAAGAACCCTCTCAACTTGTACTTACAGGCGTGAACAGAAGGGGACGGGGATAGTATGCCTCCACTTTTGAAAGTGGATGATCATGTCCCCTTTCCGTCCGCCACACAATTTTTCCACAAACCCCATCAAAGCACATCAGGTAAATGTCCCATTCTGTAGCTTACAATAGTTGATCCCATGAAATCAACCCAAAAGTTGTAAAAATAGCCATTTTTATTCATCTAAAACAGAGGACGATTGAACATTGCCATGTATGCATGCTTACGGAGTAGAGAAGTAGGAATTTACCTCGGATAACACCATAGAGCATCTTTGATCCAACCTCCTCCCCCGCGGGCACCGTAGCTTTGCATTCGTGTTAGCTCTACTCAAGGTCACCCACACACATACACACGCACGCACTTTTGAGAAGCACTTGGGCTAACTCAAAATTAGGTCCGCACTGGACAAGTGCGAGATAACTTGCGGGGAGGGGTGTATTTCTCAGGGGGGAGGGGGAGGGGAGACATGTATTAAGGCAATGCTATTTCTATAAATTTTCTATGGGGAGAAAAATTTTCAAGAGGCGGCGCCCCTAGTAGCCCCCACCCCCACGACTACGAACCTCGACAAACAAATTTTCCTCAAAATGTATTTCCATTATGTGGTCATGCTTTCACCTTGACAAATTTAAAATTTATCTTTTGTTTAAACTTTCACATAGATTCAATTTCACTGAAAAAAGTGTAATTTAGGATACGTCACGTGAGTGGAAATTCGTTCTTTCTTTTCCTTTGTTTGTGCTATCAGCACCGACCTTCGAAAATGTATATTCGGAATTGAAAGCGCTGAAAGCTTTCTTTTCTGCTAAAAAAATACCAGCGATTGAATGACCGTCGTTTACTTTAAAGCTGCATGCGAGTCATCAAAGTACCCATAGCCGTAGGAAGCTTTGCCCCCCCAGTCAAAAATGTGGGGGCTGAAGTATGCTTCCGGGGTTCCGCCCCCCCCCCCCCCAAACATTCAAGGCCAAAAACCCTTTATGTGTCTCTTCTGTAAGAAATTTCAAAAATTTACAGTAATTTTCCTTACAATTTGTCCAAAATGTTGCACCAAATTGCATATGAGGACCCTAAATTCCCCAAAAATTTTCCAGTGGGGAGGAGGACACCCCCTCCCCTTAGACTCCTCCCCCAGGCCGGCGATTCGAAACACGGTTCAGCGCCCCAGTCTCGAAAAGCTTCCTACGCCAATGAAAGTACCCTTGTTTAAAACTGCAGAAATATTTTTAGTTATAAAGTATTATTAATGTGCACTATTGTTCAGTGTATTGTACACTGCTTCTCTAAGTGGGGGTGCTGTTCCTATCGCCGAACATTCACTCTGAATATGATTTGAATGTTCTTGTGCGCATCTGCAGTCGGTATTCTTTGCATGACGTATGGAACCACTTCTGATAAAATCCATTCATGTACCTATGACGCACACACACCATCCTTTATCGAACATGTGCTAAACTTGTCTGAAAGTCGTTCCTGTTAGTTCCAGTGTCAGGCGCGGAACCAGAGAAGGCTTCCCGGTTCCACCCCCCCCCCCTAATCTTTTCGGCACCTCTTTTGAGGTCCCAGAATTGCATTATAATGCTTATTTATGCTAGTTTTAATTTTCAGATGCTAGGAAAAACCATTTAAGTGTCTAAATTTCAAGTTTTGCCCTAGACCCCCTGCCCATGGAGGCTCCGTACATTTGAAGGACGCAGATACGAACTTTGCCCTAAAACATTAGCCCTCAATTTTTGTGAAATCCTGGATCCATCTCTGAGTGTGAAACTTTTCAATTCTGTAGAGGCCATGCAGTTTCGTCAACAGTTTTGTTTTCAAAGCACATTCGACGGCATTCCTACTATCCTATTAGGACTGAAAATTACAACCGCGGTGTACGCCACGTATCTTTCCGTGCCGTCACGCAGTGCTTCAGAACAGTGAAATGAAAAAGTTTGCCAATACTGTGCGATATACAGTGGAGTAGATAGATATTTTTTTGTGGGGGGCAAAAGCTAAAAACTTCCGACAGATTATTATCCTAAGTAATGATGTACTATCTAAGTGTAGCGTCACCATCATCTGGCGTGTAGCGCGCGGAAAAAATTAGATTAAAATATCTCCGAGATTGCTTTAAATGACACTTCCAGGCCTTGTCAGTAACCATTTCGATGTGTAATTCTGCTTAAAAACATAAGAAGTGTTGTAAATAAACCCCCAAGAATATGTTAGCTACTTATTTCCGTTGTAAGAATTTTTAATTCAGGTGTTAAAAATTTCCGACAGAGACTAGAAATTCCCGACAGAGACCTTCGGAGGCTTTGTGTGTGTGTGTGGGGGGGGGGGGGGGCGGGTGGCGACCTCCCCTGCCCCCCTCTAACTACGCCACTGGCGATATAGTGATTACATAAAATGTGTTTCCGGACAATTTCACGTGGGATCACAGAAAACAAACCTCTTAATGGCTAGGGTGGTACGGTACGTTTTTGTTAGGTGGGTAGATTATTTGCTTGGCTTCCTAGTTACAAGGTTTATTTCTATGTCATAGAACTTTTATTTCTATGTTCTATGTACAAAAGTGTCCCCAAGCTTTCAGTTTTCAGTAAGAATGAAGAAAATGGGACACACGTAGCCAGATGCCTCGGTTTGGAAGGTTTGCCCTAATGCTTTGGAAGAAGGATTATCCATCATGATGGTATGGAATTGTGACGGGGTAAATTGAAAAGAAATGTGGGGCACAATCAAATTTGTGGGGACATCGATATCGAATTCCCCGTACCCCTCCTCTTTCCGTTGTCGTGGATCCGCGTAGTAGTGGAGAGTTGTGTGAAAAAATGGGGTTTGTAAGACCATTGAAGGAAATGTTACTGTTTGAAAAATGGAAGTCGATGGGAACAACTCGCAAAAATTGTTTGTGGGGGTCGGGCACATTCCCCCTATCCTCAAAGACATCCGATTCGTCTACAGGAGGTCTATTTGCGCGGGAGACTTAATATCATCATCAAGCTGTCTTTTAGAGGGAAGAAAAGATTAGCATGACAAAGGTATTGAGGCGGATCGGAAAAGTGTAGGAATGAACGTTGTATTTGAACTTTGTCCTAGACCCCTAAACTATTGTCTAACAGGGAAGGCCGATCTTCCATTCAAACAAAACTTGGTGTCTAATTTGTCACATTTTAATAAACTGAATATGAACGCCGTCCCCGAAGTTGGGTGTGTGTCTTAAGGAAAGGTTACTGTGAGGATTTTTGAATAATCAAGGGTGCTAAAATCCCTGTCACACTAGGGATGCGATCTCCCCGCCCTCAAGCTGCGACCAATAAATCATGGCAGCGCAGAGGTGAGCGCAGTTAGGTCTCCTAGAGCGTACCGATATCGCACCGGAAACTCGCTTGGTCTCCAGAGGAACGCGATGGTCGCCTTGGGACGCGTTACTTTGCATTCACAAAGTGGTCGCCGAGGCTCGGCGCTCTGATCAGAATGCTGTAAGGACCCATTACGGTCGCAGCTGCAGCGCATAGCGAGCGTCATGAGCGCACAGCGAACGTCATGAGCGCAATACGAGCGCAGCAAGGACGCATGTGGGCGTACTGTGATCGCAGCCAAATTGGGGCCTATATTGGAAATTTTTACGAAATATGGCAACAGACCAAATCGTTCTGATCGCAACTTTATTTTATTGTGGTTAGACTGTTTTAGAATCATACATCATTTAGATAGTAATTACCTTTTTACCGTAGACAAAGTCATGTTTAGAAATTCAAACTAAACCGATGACGAACTATCACATTGCCAGTATCAAGGTGCACTGTCTTATGAAGTTTTTCAAGGCCGGATCCAAGGGGGGGGGCGTAAGGGACGTACGCCCCTATTTTCGGCAAGGCGATGATTTTTGTAACAGAATTTTACATCTCCAACTCCAAATCTTTGCACCATGCGCTTTATGCAAACGATTACGCCTCCCCTTCTCATATTCCTGGATCCGGCCCTGGTTTTGGCACCCATGGTGACCGTACCACCAATGTTTTCACACACTACACACAACAACTCCCTGGCAGCAGAAATAGGCCTTATGCATATGATGTCACAATGGAGAAAGTGCTCCCACTTTTGGAGGAAGACGGCGGAAAAGCGTGTATCATTGCAAGTTACACCAATAAATGCAGACAGCTGATTCGTCAACCAATCGTATACGCGCGTAAGTCTACTACACGTGGGGCGAAATCCACGCCGTTCGTGCACGTGTGCTTCATTAGGTGCGTTCGACTGGGCGACTCGAGTCATGTCTCGAGTCACTTTGACGTCAACAGTTGGGGCTTATACGCATGCGTGTTGAGCCGGTAACCCGAATGGTAGCTCGAGTCGAAATGCCGGTATTGATGGCTATGCGCGTGCGTGCTTTGCTTAAACTCAGGTGAAGAAATAACGGACAGTTAGGAATTTGACATGACAGCCCGTACTAGGGGGAGAAGTTTGCGATTTCAACTCCAATTATCTCGGCCCTACTTAAATAACAGTGAAATGCAAGGTTCAGTAGCACAGCAGTTCAAGTCGGCATATCCCAATGTCATTTCCTTTCTTCTTGGCGGCTTTTCAATGGAGAAGAGACGCAGTCCCTCTAGTTCAAAATTTTGCCGAACACCTTATTACACTGACGCACTACAGTGTTTGTATGTTGACTCAAGTAATCACACTGATCGCTGATCGCGCCTTTCACCAAATACACCGAGAACGACACTTATGAATACAATTGCTCAGAACTGTTCATTAACACAACCGTGTGTCACTTGTTGTGAACAGTTGTTCCGCGCCACTTTTTACAATCATCGATATTTTCTTTCCAAAGAAGTTCAACTGTGTGGGTCACGATAGTTTATAACACTGGTAGACTATGTGTGACGTAAATTACGTCACTTGGCTCAAGTGGCCGACCTCTGGAGGCCGGCCACTTTGGCCGGCTCGAGATGTGACGTATCAGTGACGTTTTTTCCAGTCGAACGGCAACTCGAGTAGCTCGAGCTACTCGAGCCGCCCAGTCGAAGGCACCTATTGTCTGCACCCAAATGACGTCAGTGTGATGTCAATGCATAAGGTCTATAGATAGTTCTCAGTGACGCCACAGCTAGGAGTTAGCAAGCGCCATGTCTGGGGACAAGCCTGTACACACATGCCGGGGTTGCCCTCAGACTTGGCTGAAATAATACACGTGAAAAGCTCCTATGACGTCACGTGAGAACTATCTATACGGAAAACCGTCCTAGTTGGCAGGGCTCGCCGTGTGGACGCATCGCACGTTTCGAGAACGCATTGCGAGCGTCAAAAGGGCGTAATGAGATCGTGCTTGGTCGCGTTAAGCGCTGTGGGAGCGCCGTGGGAGCACGGTCGACTTCAGCACTGAACGAGATGGAAGCGTGGTGAGTCGCAGCTGGTGCGCATTGGAAGAGCAGTGATCGCGATGGGAGCGTACTAAAATCTCCGATGTTAGGATGTTTTTGGAATTTTCCGGACAGTTTTCGGAGATCGTAATGCGCTTTGCCAAAATATAAAGCGCACTGTGAGCGCCGTCCCGTTGCCGTTGGGTGTGACAGGGGCTTTAGATGCCAATGTCTTTTAAAGATAAATTCATGTTCAAGAGTTGGCCTGAGCGCGACGGGATCGTTCCCTTTTCGGGGATAGGGGGCTGGGGTGGTAGACCGACCCTTCTTGTTTCTTACTGAAGTGCACAGGAAAAAAAATGCGCAATGTATAGCACCAGAAATCTGGTGACCAGATTACATCTAAGGACCAATATGCAAAAAATTCTCAAAGGGGGTGAGACACCCCCTCCTTCAAGACGGTGCTTCGAAATCATGCTCAACCAACTCGGCCCCACCTACCCCGGCTTTCACTCCATCCCCTCCTCAACTCGACTCCACCCACAGCTGGGAACAGCTTCGGGGAGGGGGGTTGAATTCATCAACACTCAAAACTGTGGGGGAGGAAGTATGTTTCCGCCCCCACTGTTCAAGGAGGAAAATCCCTTATTTCTTCCCACCCTGTGTAAAAAGTGTCAAAAATATTTACTAAGTTTCTTAAAATTTGAGCTATGTGTAGCACCAGATTGCATCTAAGGACCAATATTCAAAAATTTCTCAAAGGGGGTGAGACACCCCTTCCTTCAGGACGGAGATTTGAAAGCATCCTCAGCCGGCACTTCCGCCCCCACCCACCCTTGCTTTCATCCCACCCCACTTCCACCCCATCCCCGCCCAACCTCACCACACCCACAACTGGGAATAGCTTCCTATGTTTATGCAGATCACTGACTTCAATCTACTTTGTACTAGATACCGCATACCTTACTAAAGTGGAGACGAAAGTCAATTACAAACACTAAATTAAATACCATAAGAAAGTAATAACGTTATTACTTGTTGGATGCATTGCTCATTACGTGATCATTAAGAAGGCAAAACCGTTTACCAAATACATGCATATTCCATAGTTATTTACATTATGCAAAATACACACATGCGTACCAGCCAGTGTTACGCTAGGAGGCTGCAAGCCTCCCTCAGTGGTCTCGGCAAAACCAGCCTTTTGTGCAGAATATTAGAAACACTCGGGCAATTTTCTCGGTTTGCCTTATTTTTCCTAGGGCCAGGACGGATCAGCCAGGGAGCTGTGAGCTCCCTGGCTCAGCCATCAAGGAAATATGTCCGGGTATGCCCCTACGCAAACACATTCGTATTCCAGATTTACTATGACCTGATATAGTAACGCAGCCAGATATTGATTCGACTTTCATGTTTATCCCAGTTATCCCAGTTACCCATGTTTGTCCATGTATATCGGTTTATGCAGCACATGTTTTAATGCAATATGGCTTCGCTTATTTGATATCCTCAATAAATTTTACATCTTTCTCTTTCAAGTGGAAATATAAAGTTAATGCAGCATAAATCATCCACCTAAAAGTTGAAGGAATGTTACGCTTCAATTTCTTACTTTCTTTAAAAGATAAAATTCTGAATACTTTAACTTAGTACGTGTGATGTTTCAAGCTTGTCAAACGTAAAATTTAGCATGAGTCCTCCAAAGACACAAAAAACTAGAGTACGGAGTTAACCGAACTCAAAATTGGCCAGAATGGGAATCCGGAATGGAAATTGAAAAAGAAAAAATGGGATGCAACTGGACAGACTCAAAGACGATCTCAACCACCCACACAAAAATGAAAAAAAAGGCACGAAGATGACTTACGACTCTATTGTTATTGGTGATGTGCTATAAATGAGTGTAGTCGCGAACAGTCAACTAAATTACTAGGTGGGCCAGACTCTGATAGTTACTTCTAGTAACGGCCTAGTTAAGATACACTACTTATAAAAGAGTATAAAAAACCATGAGTATGATAGGCTACATTGCCAAATAGACTAACACGGACCGAAGTCGGCATTAACCCGGAATTGTAACAACTGCAGTCGAAATTGGCTCGGATTCGGGTTATGTTAACTCATATACTTGAACAGCTCTTAAATTATCCATCAATGCCATTATACAACTACACCTTTTCAACAGCTATTAAGATTCACTGAATCTAGCTTATTGAGAAATGATGTCTCGTTTGTGCATAATTCATTTTTTGAGGTAGGCTACGCTAACATGACTCACTTACGTGTGAGAAACTACTCGTCCAATACCGAAGATGAAGATCAAGTTTCGAATTACGCTTTGATTTCTCTGTTTTAATTGTAACAGGCCTAGTTATGCTAAAAAAGGCTTAGGTGATATACCGTAATGAAGATACAATTGAAGAGAGGATATAATTGTGAAATGAATATTATCTTAATCTTCAGAACTCAAATTCGCATCATCTCGTAACTTACTTGAATGCACTAGTGTATTTGAAAATTAGCCCACCGTTTACTATTTTTTTTTAAATTTCGTTCTAAGAATATGGACAATAGTAAAAAACCGACTGAGGCAATTTCAGTAGGTAAACATTTCATGACCCTAGTCACCATGACCCACTTTTTAATTGACGATGATATCTATCACTTACCACTTACTGATTGTCAAACAGCCTAAACCAGTGAAAAGCAAATGTACTGATAAAGTTTTTCGATAAACAGTTCTTCCCTTTTTCATGTATGCAAGCTCCCGCACACTTACACATACACCGACACACACTAACGCACTTACATACACACACCCGCACCCACAATTCCAATGTAGAACAAAACAGTATACTTTGCCAAAAGTGTGGGACCATGACTGGAAAAACTTTCTGACTTTAAAGTGCTGCAGAAAGTAATTTACTTCAGGCAACACAAAGTATCCGTACATTATAACATGGCCACCTACATAGCCTCTTACCAGGGAGTTGTCAGGGCCTGCTCTTACAAACAGGGTCCTTATTAGCACACACTGAGTTTAGTCACAATGACGGAAATGTAAATATGTTTCCATACTTCAACTTCGAGCACTTATTGTAACAGTCGTTGTGAAGGATAATGGTATCACTGGAATGAATACAAAGCTCAAAAGTCCCACATGCACCGTCGTCCCAAATATATGCACCCTCTTCGATTGAAACCCACTTGCAGAAAAGTAACTGTATTCTGTCGTGCTAAAGATTAACTTCCTTTGAGTCATGGTTTTCTAATATGGAATTTGGATCTTCTTTGCCGACTGACCTAAAAGAGATAAAAAGGAAAAGAGTTTGTGCGACATTGCCATGCAATAGAATGAAACTGGCACACGAATGAGTGTTGTATGACACTTGACATGAACTTGAGATAAACTTATCTGCAACCCCTACTGCTTAAAGGGAGAATGCAGTCACCCCAATAAAGAATTGTATAGTAGACTATCCTATTTCCTGAATAGCTCTTAAGAATCACGTGACAGTACTTTTCTCACTCAATTGTAAATGTTTACAAGGAGCGACTGCTTGGTTTACCTTTAATATGTAATATTTATGTCCTAAAATATTATGAAAGATACTTGGAAGAGAAATAAGAAGAAATCGGTGACATTTAGCTGTTGTTTCAAAATAAGTTTAGGGCGACTGCTTTTGCCCTTTAAGGCTGAACAGGTGAAAGAGTAGTAGTCTATTGTTGGTTAGTACTGGATAATACTGCGGATAAGGATACCGCATTCCACTTTAAGTAACCCACCATGCCGGCTACGTTCAAAATGGGACTACCCAATCATGTTGGACTACTTTTTGCAGTGATACAATTCATTTTGGGGCGGCATAGGTTCGCAAGATGGAAGACTTGAGACTGGACAAATATGGTGACTTGTCATTGGTCCTCTGCATGTCAGAATGGTGTTATTTCACTTTCATCTAGATGGGTGCAGTGGTAAGCCCTGGCTTAAAATTTTCTGGCTGTAAGTGTTACAAAAAGGAGGTGCCAATTATTCATGATAGCATGAATCGATCATAACGCATGCGTGATTAGAAATAAATGAAACACTGGTCATGCGTAAATGATCAGCCCTTCTGCAGCCTATCTCCATTACACAACATAGCTAAGCCTGGATAGTTTGAACCTAGGAATGACATGCAATACAACATAAGTGTAGTCAGGCTATTGTTTTGAAACAAATACTTCAAAAAAAATCATTTAACTTTCTGCACCTTGTAATTGAACACAGGTATACAACAGTAAGCTTTCCTTGCAACATTCGATGCAATGAATGTTGAATGTTGATTCATTGCAATGAACGTTGTGATGTATTGTATATGTATGTACTGGAAATAAACTGTTGTCATTGTCATTGTCATTGAAACCATGGTAGGAGTAAAGAGTACGCACTGCTGTTTTATTGCTTGTAATTTAAGTGGAAAAGAGTCCTCGTGTGCCGACAAAAATGGCTTTACGTGGTAGGGCTCTTAACATGAAATACCCCAGTAGAAGAAAAAGAAAGGAAATATTTTTGAAGCAATGCACATCTTTTAAAGTTAAATCGTCTCTAAAGGCCCAACTTCAGGAACTTAGACCCACTCAAGGTTAGCCTATGTTTTTTCGCTCTTTAACCCTTCCCCCGATAAGCTTATATGACTTAATGTCATCAGGCCGTTGATGCAATTGCACAATCCTGTTTATGTAAGGGTGAAGGGGTGTAGGGAGGGTGAAGGGGTGTAGAAAGGGTGAAGGGGTGTAGGGAGGGTGGAGGGGTGTAGGGAGGGTGAAGGGGTATAGGGAGGGTGAAGTGGTGTAGGGAGGTGAAGGGGTGTAGGAGGGTGAAAGGGTGTAGGGAGGGTGAAAGGGTGTAGAAAGGTGAAGGGGTGTAGGGAGGGTGAAGTGGTGTAGGGAGTTGAAGGGGTGTAGGAGGGTGAAGGGGTGTAGGGAGGGTGGAAGGGTGTAGGGAAGGTGAAGGGGTGTAGGAGGGTGAAGGGTATAGGGAGGGTGAAGGGGTGTAGGGAGGGTGAAAGGGTGTAGGGAAGGTGAAGGGGTGTAGGGAGGGTGAAGGGGTGTAGGGAAGCTACAACATGAACTGTATGCCAGACCAGGGAGCTGTCTCACCAAACTCAGAAACTATAATGGCGGTATTGTCAACTTACATGTAAGCCCTCTTTTTCAAAGAAAGTGTGTCCTCGATGGTATCTGGCATCGGTGCACCCTTCGTCTCTGGTAAGAGAAATACGAGGATACCAGCCAGAACTGATGAGGATGCGAACAATATAAGAGGCAGAGGTTTCCATGTCTTTTCAAGAACAAGTATCAGTGGGGCTACGATGCCTCCAGCACGAGCAGCAACTGAACAGGAACCAATCCCAAGTGTCCTGGAAAAAAGTCATAGTAGGTGAACATATTAATATCGTCAATATTTCAATAGCTCTAAACCATGGAAAGTAGACCTATACGTTTAAGATGAGAACATAAGATGAGGGAAGTTCAGTTGTTTACGCCAAAATGATCACAAGGAGGCAGGCTAGTCATCAAAGGTTCGGAGAAATAGGGGTGCCGCCTCAAAGAGGCATTTTTGCCCCAAGAATTTTGAGACCAAGAATTACTAAGATCACTATTGTCTCGACATGTCCCCCTCACCCTCATCCCTCCGAAAGGTATCTCATCCAAGGCTGTTTGGCCTACTGCTTAGAGCATCCGCCTGTCAGCCGGAAGACCCAAGATCGAATCCCAGTCAGTCGAATCAAACCAAGACTTTAAAATGGGTAGTTGTACATGGCGAGAGTTCTACCCGGTTGTTGCACCGTGTAGGCCGAAATGGATGCCTGGTTGTATGGCCCTTTGAGCTTGAGTTTGGTCTTTGGAATAGATAGATTGTGGACGAAATATGTACAGCGCATTGGGCATTCCGCGGAATGGATTCGTGCGCTCTGTAAAATCACAGGTATCATCATCAACGTTGTCGTCGTTGTCATCGTCATCATCATCATCATCATCGTCAACAATTTCTCGTTTCACCCAGACTTCCATATTTTAAATGTGGCTACGTCCATATCTCTTTTGATACACACTATTTTAGTTAGAAAAGCCAAAGCTAGGGTTTATCGGGGAGACTGAATGTAGTTAAGATTAAATGTATTTTTTGTCTGTTCCATGTCGGTGCATGGTAAACTCAGTAATGCCCTTCAGTGTTAACTGAATACTATTTCGTTCTCGTTGCATTCCTCTTTATAGGGACAAATCAATTTTTCAGCCTAAATCCAGTTTTCAAACCTAAGTATACGTAGAGGCAAAACTGGAAAAAATACCATCCCTCAGTTCGCGATATACCGGTCACTGTTCTACCTCATTTTCTCCGATCCGATTTAGGTAGCTTGAGGTCACAGAGGTCAAACTGCAGAAATCTTATAAACATGGTATTTTAAGAAGGGGAACTTGTATGAATCTCATACATGATATGAGGTTGTCTCACACTGAGTAGATAGCCTAATCTCTTTACGTATTGTAGTAGGTCAAACGTAATTTTGAGGTCACCTACGGTCAAACTGTGGAGCCCTGTAACCATCGTATTTCAAAACGAAACAGGTATGAATGTTAAACTTGGTATGAGAGTACTCAGTATAATGTTCAATATTAATTGTAAGACATCTTCAATACTTAGAGAAGGTCAAATGTTATTTGAGGTCACCGAAGGTCACGGCCAAATTGTGAAAACTATATGTAAGCATAACCATGGTATAACTCACGAAGGAAAACCTTTATAAATCTCATACCTAGCATGTCCATGTCCCATATTGATTGTATAATGTCTGTTGCTTGTGGAGGACGTCAAAGGTCATGTGAGGTCAACAGAGGTCAAGTTGTGTAAATCTTGTAAACTTGATTTGTCAAGTAAGAAATATTTTTGAATCATATATCTGACATGCATGTACAGTACAACCCAAACTTAAAAGCATGAGGCTCATTTATGACCTTGTAAACATGAAATCTTTTTCATCTGTGCGAATGGATTTTTGACTTTTTCTGTTTAATCATAGTAACTCCAAAACTAAACTGTCACCACGGAACAACACTACCAATATTACATGCAAGTGGCAAGCAATCAGTATAGCTTACCTTTAAGCGGCCTTTTGGCCGAGAGCCCGATACCATCATATATTAAACCTTTTAATCGAAAGCGTTGTTCCCTGCTACTTTTATGAACGTTCGCAATCCAGTATCTTGTAGTCAAAAGTAACCGGTATAGACCACTTTCCAAATGCAATCACAAAGAATTATGGTGCAGAGTTTGGTATGCGTCGTTTTTGTGATTAACATCTTTCTGTGGTCAAAATACGCACACCAAAATTCTATCCCACAATCCTTGGTAACTGCTTTTTGGAAGTGGTCTATGTCTAACTTTCATCTTTTTAAATTACACTTGTTCTGAGGACTCATTGTTTGTCTCCGAGGGCATTTTGGCTTGGTTTGCTTACGTCATGTGCGACAATTAACTCATGTTAATTTAACTTTTCTCTAACATGCGCTGAACAAACGTAGTAAATAGTTACAACGCTTTTGAAAAAGTTGCAGTTTTCACTGAAATTTAAATAGTATAAGTTACAATGTTTAAATAGAAGTCTCATAGGCCCAACACCCCTTTTCACAGGACATTCCTGTGTAAGCATATAAAATATCGGAATTTATTCGCTCATCTGAATTGGTAGATTGCGTAATAATACGTAACGTCACTCATGTGCTTCTCAATATATAAGCATCTTTGTTTTTCTGTGTCTTTCGTAAAAACAATGCATCTTGTTCAAAAATGTTATATTTGTCTGTTTGTACTGTTGTTTAAAGTGACAGGACTATAAAAGCTTTCTGTCCTCACAACATGATATGCAGTGAAAATGTAGTAGGGTTTTCGGGGTCATATAAAAATATACTTTAAAAAAATCAAAAGCAGGCTGCGTGTGCTGCACAAGAGAGACATCAAAAATCATTGTGCAATAGATTATTCCAAATAATCTGAAGAAATTTCAAAAGTTTACATTTCGGTGACTGAATAAATATTGAGATGGGAGCTGAGCCAGAATGTAGTCCATTTCAACCCGTGAAACATATTCGTGTAAGTTTAGACTTTATGTACACTCTAAAAACGGTGTTTAGAAATTAAACATTTTCCTAAACAGTTTTTGCCCCCATTCTGTAAACATTGTTAGATGCTAATCACACGTGTATAATCCCTTAATAGTCTGTTTCAAAAACATTTAGTGCTTAATCTCTAAACATGTTTAGAATTTAAACGTGTTTACAAAGTAGGGACAAAATAAGTGCTGAATTGCTACAAACGTTTTATAGCGTGTACAATTTAAGTTAGATTAAGACTGTAATAGTCAGGGAACATGCAAATAATGCATCTACGCTGTTTTATCTTTACTCTGTATATAAACTGGGCTGTGGTATCGTCAGTGGCGTAATAAAGGGGGCAGGGAGGGGAAGCCGCCCCTCCCTACACGGTCCACGGGGCGCAAAATGAAGGCAGACGAAAAAAAGAAAACAAGAGAAAAAGGTAGGAAAATAAATGCCGAGAAAAAAAGGAAAGAGAAGGTAAAGGAAAATGAAAACTTGTGTACTTTTCGCGCCCCTCCGGTGAATTGTTAATTCGGCAATGAAATTGAGCGGTATGACGTGGTCATGTTCTTTTGTTCCAAGAATGACGCCGCCAGCTGAGCCTTAAATAAGAGTTTGCTGAGTTCCCACAGGGGATGATCGAGTAGGCAGGTTGTCCGGGCCCCCGGGCTCTGGGGGCCCACGTCGAGTCACTTGACCCCCCTGCAAACAACCCTTGTGACGCTACTATGTATTGTCACATCCTAAACTGACAAACAATAAGAAGACAGCAGCGGTACTTTGCAGTGGCATCAGCATTTCATAGCCTCGAATAATAATGTGGACCTAAACGTTTGTCTTCATCGGTAATATGGTATTATGGGACTTTCATATGCGTATAAGACGAGGCTGCGGTCTGCGGTTTCCCCTAGACCCTCAAATGCCCGTATGCCCACTTCTACGCCGTCTGGTGTCATTATGACGTTGCAGAATAAGCCAAGAAGTAAATTGAAATTGTTATATACCTGAGAGGGGTAGGGAATATCTCAGCCGTATGAACGTAGATGTTTGCAAATGAAGCTGTGATGGCAAACTTTCCTATCATGGCCACTGCAACACGAATAGGCCCCAAAGCTGAAGATAAAGAAAAGGTTCATCAAGTTAATCGAACAATCAAAAGTAACATTGTATATCGATGTATAACAAAATTGGATGATGAGAAGGCCTTTCACGACGTTTCACAAGAAAGCCAAAGGGGTCTGACCTGATTTTTTTCCTAGATTCGAACATTCACGACATGAATTTTCCCTGTAGGATATTGTTTGTCGTGAAATTGACAATTTTTTGCTCAGGGGGACTATCGTCCTCTCTACCCGCGCATCCGCATGCAAGAATGCACAACTATTCAAGCGCGTAGAAAGCGAGGGTGTGGGCTGGGGATAAAGCAGCCTCACGTCAAAAATGTGGTGAGTGAAATTATGCTTCCGTTCCCCTTTTTAAGTCAAGGACGAAACCCCCTTATTTGTACCCTTGTAAAAATGTCAAATACTTGCTGTAGCTTTCCTTAAAATTGCTCAAATATTGCACCAAATTCCATCTACGGACCCTCAAATATTTAAAAATTTGAACATAAGAGGAGGGCCACCCCCTTAGACCTCTCCCCCCGGGGGACCAAACAGCGTTCACCCCTACCCTCAGTCAAGAACAGCTTTCTACGTCGATGCAACTATTTCAGGGTATTTATTTCTTTTTGCATTCAAGACTTCCCACCCAATTGCTTACCTGTATTTCAGACTCACCTAACGCTACAAATACCACACGTGCTCTTCAGGCCATCTTCGTCCTCAAGTCATTACATCGTAACAAAAACTGACATTCTAAGATCGATCACTTTCATAATTAGGTCCTAGAGAGTGGACCGTTCGTACAAATCACGTCAAAATTGCCCAGACAGTCGATGTATTCCACTAACTGCTAAAATTTTAAGTGTCTGAAGAAGTATATTGCAATTTATAGGCGTAACTGTGTTTTGAGCAGCTTTGAACAGGGGCGGCAGTAACTCTCTGTTTTAAACCATGGAGCTACAACGTTGTGGCTCCATAGACCCTTTTCCATATATCAGTCACAAAGGATTGTGGGATGGGGCGTTTTTCTCAATGACATTCTACTGTGGCCAAAAACGACGCACACCAAAATCCAATCCCACAATCCTTTGTAATTGCTACTTGGAAAAGGGTCTATGTTTAAATAAGTTGTGTTAATGTCGGTGCTGTTTAAATACGTTAATTAAGTACCATTGTCCATGGAGTTAATACGTTGTAGCGCCATGCATGCTTTGACTGACAGACCGACCGACCGACCAACGGACTGACTGATTGATTTCACAACCCTTGTATTTGTGTTTTTCATAGAGCAAAAAGGGATAGACCTACATAAGTCTTCAAGTTATCCCTCACATCACGACTGTAAAAAAAATTTTATGTTAAAATTTATCATGGCGGTGAGGTGAGGGGGTAAAATCGGAAGGGTAAATCGATCATGTCATAACCCGTCTTTCCATTTCCCATGCGGAAAGAGCTGTCGGTTGATTTCGTCAGGGTAGAAAGTTGGTGTTGTGGCAAGTCCCTTACAACAGGGGTCGGCAAACTAGGGGTCGCGACCCTTTTGAGGGTCGGGAAAATATTTCGGAGGGACGCGAAAAGGATTTCGGAGCGAAAAGTAATTGCCAAATCTCTCATTAAAAATAATCAATGTGAGTGATTCTAATCTAAGAACCAGTGATCTGCTTTATTAACACTGCATAACCAAGTCAAATCAAACTCCTCTTACCGACCCGTCAATTTGAGGGCCACCAAGATATCGGAGTAAAAATTTGGGCCACCAAGCAAAAAAGTTTGGAGACCCCTGCCTCACAACTTACGTGCGGGAATGGTTGCGAAGCACGACACCCCTGCCAGGATCATGAGTGAACCGGTCGATAGTTTCCTCCCCATCTTTTTCATTGTGAATATACTGATAGTGTAGGCTGGTATCTCAACCGCACCAGAGATGCAAAATGCAACATAGACATTTACCCCTAGGCTGGATGTACCCAAGGAGAGTCCGTAGTACACAAAACTCTGAACAAACCTGTCGAAAAGGACACACACAAGACAAAAAACACGGATTGATCCATTTATATAGAAATTAAGGGGCTGTCAGACAGACACGTAGCCATGGGCAATTTTTCATTAAAAGGGCTTGCACTGAAAGAGGAAAACTATATTACGAGAACAGCCTTTTTGGAATACAAATATAGGAAGAAAAAATGGAAAATACCGCACCAGTTTGCACCTAGAGTCTTGAGAATAGGCAAAAATTTTCAAAGGGGAGGGGGACCCTCCCTCCCCCAGGCCGGCGAAACTCCAACGTCGATGCCCCCCCCCCCCCAGAAAAAACTGGTTATTCTGGCTGAGGGCCTGCTGTCAGGTATTCACCAAACACATTTAGGAATAGCCCTGTAGTTCTAAATACAATTGCTGACTGCTCATTGTTTGATATTCAAACAATAGTTCTACTCTGATTGGTCAATGATAACTTGTACAGTCAGTTGTGTTACCAGTTAAGGAGTTGAAACTCAGTGCATGGTAATGTGGCTCTGTCTTGGAGGTATACTAGACAGGTGTTTGTTTAAATTGCAGGGGGACAAGAAGTTATCTTAGTAGGGAGAAACTTTACTGTTTGGGGTGAAATTATAGAGCCTTTAAGAAAGCAGACTGTAAGAAGGAATATCGTACTTCTACTAGGCCTATATATATAGTAACGTTGCACTTATCAATTTATATACATTGTCTCGTCTAAGGTGGACTGTTCAACTTCATGAAGGGAGGGCCATGTAATTGAATTCATCTCTACATTTTATTCATTTAGTGGACGTGAAAAACTGTTGTTCACTTCCTTCACGCCTGTTTTCACAAGACGCGATCAGCACATAACTCTATGGCACCAGAACCGTAGCCTGCGGGGAAAGGGGGGCTGTCCCGCCCCTTCAATGAGACTTTCCAAACCCAGAATGAAAGTTGGCCTACTTAGAAAATACTGGACTTGCTGACAATTCATGATCCTGATTAAGATTTTAAGGTCCTCAGAACCTGAGTGGAACATTGCATTTAAGGATACATATTCCCCCATATTTTCCCTGGGAGGACTCCGGACCCCGCCCGGCGTAGACGTTCATTTTATGTGGATGACACGCCCTTACGAAAGGTGCTCCCGCTTTTGTGTAAAAAAATGGATCCGCCCATAGCTGATAACAAATTCTGATAAAATGTATAAACTTTATACACAGACAACACACCTGAGGCTTCTTTGCTTCTTACACCGTGCCATATTGTGTTTGTATGAGAAAAGCCTATGACTACCTTCAATTAAATATTAAAGGCATTGTCTAGTGGCATTTTCTAGGCAACTTATACAGAAGACTAACATTTCTGTGTACGTGCCCCGTACGAAAGCTTTATTCCTAATTCAAGATATTCCAAGTGGGCAAATTCCCTCAGATTCCTTTTGTTATTCTTTACAATTTAATACCTTGTTTGTCCTTTAAATTTGACACTGCTGGAATGTTTGGATATTTTCCCATGTAGAGCCATAGTATAAAACTGTCCAATATCTATGGTATAGCCAAAGATATTATAAGCATAGATTCCAAACTCCTATACCTACACTGTTACGCTCAGTGACTCCTCATGGAGACGCATATATCGGGGCGGAAGTGTGAATTTGACATGCGCGTCGTTCTATTCCGTGACCTGCGTACAAACATAAGAACGCGTCACAGAAAATTTCATTGTTAAAAGAGTTTAGCGTGCGTGCACGTTTACAACGGGTTCTTTACGCGCAGAATACATTCCTCTGTGTATTATCCGGAATACTTGACGCACAGTTCTGCGCGCTCTGGAAACAAGCGCCCTAGTTGCTTTCCCGTTGTGAGCGCGTAAGTAATTGAACGCCCATATAAAAGTGCGTCACTTGAAGATACCATAGAAACTAACCAATGAATGTCCATGAACTTGCAAAACCAGTCATTGTGCGTTCATGTTCAAGTGTAAATACGTGGAATGCCGCGTTGAAGAAATAAGTTATTCTTGTTGAAGTGGAATTTATTGAGGCGTAGTACTTCTTCAGTCAACAACATTCCGAAATAACAAGTATTAATACTTTTAAGACATTCATTTGCCTGTTTGTTTTCAAAACGACTGAGCAGTGATCAGCACTTCCGCCCCGATATATTGGCCTCCATAGGGAGTCAACGCGCCATTTTAAGTTTGGAATCTATGCTTGTAATATCTTTGGGTATAGCAAACAAATTAAATATTCTATTTAAGGTGGTACCAAAATTTCAAGAAATGCAAAGGCTGTTGCTGTTCCGTTTGCCCAGATGACAACCCAGATTTCCCATCATGCACTGCGGACAGTGGAAAAAAGCTGTTTTTAAGACATTAGTATCTTCCAAATGCAACACGTTGTTGAGATGGGGTTTTAACTGTCTAACACAGAAAAGTTTATTACATTTTTTGAAAGCCTCAAATTTGGTCACCAGAATATCCTTGTAAAATTAATGAGCCTTTCAAGAAGCTTTAGGTCATGTTTCCCTACAAAGTGGTTGGGATTCGATAACGCTTACTTTGTTTTTTTTTTTTTCTTTTTGTTTAGTTTTTTTTGTTTTTTTTTTTTGTTTTTTTGTTTTTTGTTTTTTGTTTTTGCAAGAAGGCTAAACTTCTAACACTCTAAAGCATAAATTCCCAAAATAACAAATATTTAAAATTAAGGTCTGGAAAGTGCCATTTCCGGAACCTGATTAGAATATTTTTGACAAACATTTCCTAGGCCTACTCTACACGCCATTTGATGGTGGCGTTTCCAGTTATGTGCTAATGGGGGAACATCCCTGGTACCAGCCTTGAAGGGGCGCAACGCCACAGCTGAAAAATTACTAAAAAATGAGACTTTTTGATTACATAATCAGTTAAAAGCCTTGACAAAGATTGCACCATTTTGCATTTAAGACACCTTACATAGGCTAAGTAAACATTTCTCTAAGTGGAGAGGTATTAGGCACGGCACTGAAATAAAAAAGGATGTTTGTTATTCTTACATCAAGAAATAGGATAAATTCACTTGAAAAGAGGCTTCTGTGCAAAAAAAAATCCTGTTCAAAGCATTGCCAAAGGTAGCACCATTTTGCATCTACGATACCATACCTAAGAAGAATTACTTATAGGAAAGGGGTGTTACCCCTGCTCTTGGACCCCTCGCCCAGAAAGACACACATGTAGGTATTAAAAAGGAAGGGTCCGCTCTGGTGCGAAGTATCCAAGGTACAATAATGGGTGCCCGCTTTAAGATAGTGTCATAAACGTTTCCCTAGACATTTCGCTCAGTCTACGGCCCTGTGCACGCAGGAGTTACATTGTCCACATAGCCCTCGACGACTCCCTATTTGCGTATAACTTACGCCTGATTATATGTGTGATCGTTTCTACGTCATTCGGATCCGTGCTTGTTGTGAAGGGTTATCGTATTGACACTGAGATTAGATAGTGTATAATGTAAGCTATGATCTATACAGAACTGCATGTTTATTGTTGATTCAGATTTATTTGCACGGACACAAGAATTGTTCGAAAATTCACCTCTATTGTTTTCAGTGCAAACAGTTGCCCTCGAAATCAATCAAGGTCTTTTTGTAAAAGTTTCATGTTAGACCAAGCGTGCAGTATCATTCAGAATATCACACATAATAAAACACAGAACTCAACACGATCGTAATGTTGCAATGCAATAGCTCACGAGCGATTTAAGTTCATGGCGTGGGAAAGTTTATATGTATGGGACTGAGTAACAAACGAATACCGGTATATTTGAAAACTGAGACAGGGTGAGAAGGGAATGGTTTGCATGCTTGTAAACAGTGATCCTGTTGAAAAGCAATTGTCAACTGAATGGTCTAAAAATCTTCTTTAAAATCTCAATGGCCCAGGCAGAAGGGTGGAAACCACTCGTAACCTTGAATGAGTTCTGCTTTCCTGGGACGAGCTATAGGCCTATACCAAGAGGTTTGGGGTCGGTCGGTCAGTCCGGGTCTTTCCGTAGCTAGGATGAAATTTTTAGGGGGCTTAGGTACCAAATGGGGGGTCACGGCACTGATCGCGGCCCTTAATTCTTACAAATGTTATTAGAACACACACAATTGCTGGGGGCCTAGCAAATATCTGGGGGCAGTCCCCAGCCCCCCCCCCGTGGCTATGCGCCTGGTCTTTCCCCGTTAACCTAGCATCTTTGGAGTGAAAACAACTGACTACAGTATCATGGCCATATGGGAACACTTTACGCGCAATAAATTGTTTTCACTCCAACACATTGTTGTCGTGCGGAACTGACGTGTCACCGGCCGACCCCATACTAAACTGAACGTCACCAATCACGCAGACTTTAGACTGCTAAATCATGGGTCCCTCATCACGTGTCCAGGCATCATGTGATGAGATGATTATACTTACCATACGGTAGATGACGTATATATTTCCGTATCTCAGTAGTTGTTTTAGTAATGTATTAGGAAATTTTATTATTAACATTAAAAGTTGGGATTACTTTCAGTCCCCAACAAGATTTATGTAGGTAGAATGTGCAGCAAATATGAACTTCATTTGACTAACAAGTATATACGTCGTGATTTTGTTTAACCGAAGTTTGGAACATTCACATATGGGAGGACGTTTCACAAGGGGGAGAAAAGTGCATGTGCCTTGAAATTTTCCTTAATTAAAAATCATGACATGAATTTTGTCCGTTAATAACGGTGTCAGTGCCCTGAAACGATATTATTTGCCTTAAAATCGGAACTTTTGGGGGAGAGGGGGAGGGTTTATGGAAGGTGAGGAAGGGGGAGGGGAAGCTTTATCCCCCGGACCACCTCTTCATACGCCTAGTTTATGGGTTGGAATGGAACATTTCTTTAATAAGCTGTTACAAAGTAAGAATTCAATTTACAAACCTGATTCAAAGCCGGGATACAGGTTAAAAGCATTAAATAAAGTGAACGTGATGGGAGAAAGTTTGGCCACCAAGTAAAAATACAGACTGGTAGTGCCTTAGTAGATCCATCACATAAAAATCAAAATGTACAAGTACATCATGGTTGCACTCAATTAAAGATGGCATCCCCTCTCAGCGAAATCTAACAATATTCTTGTCTTAATTGTCTTAATTCTCATGACTTCCAAGCCCGAAGCCTGGGGGAGCGCCCCTGAAAAATCCCCCCGGGAAATTTTCCATTTCCATTGCCGTAACGCATTTTAATACATTTCGCCCCTTGAAAAATATTTCCCCGACCACCTTGGAAGCTGCCTCCCCCCCCCTTCAATACCTTGTCTGGTTATGGGTTTGACCACTTTACAGCTGTCAGTTTTGTGAAGTTCTATTTAAAGTTCTATTTAAAGCCGTTTTGAATAATAATCGCTATAGCATGCTCTCTCGTGTACCCTTTGTGCACATTGAGGACACTGTACACATTTGGTATAACGAATGGACTCCTAATCGAACCTTAGAAAATTGACAGCTGTGACGTCACTCAAGATGTTGTACTATTGTGGTGAGACCAGGGAGTTGTCAACTCCCTAGTGAGACGACCTAAGGACTTTCAGAGTGTTCACTGAACATTCCTGTTTAAGATAGCAGGGTTAGCCCATGTGTTATTTAAGTTATATGGCTTTGAATGCGCAGACAAGCTTGTTCTTTGAATTGTTCGCCTTATGTTCCTATGATTACATGACATTTACTATTGTAAAAATAGCATTTTAATATTAAGAGCTCAGTCTCTCTAGTTTTCACATTTAAAAACAACAAAACAAAATATGATGTAGGGGGTATAGAAGTTAACCGACTCATCGTAAAAAAAAATGAAGTTAAAGAGACAAAAATGCTATTAATGCTTAGACTTTAACTCCTCCGGAGAAAAGGTCGACAAACCATGACTTGGTACCTGTTCTGATTGGAAACATGTGCGCAGTAATTGCTGAAAATAACGGGTAATTTAACATTACGAAGAATGTTAAGTACAGTTAAGGTTATTCATTCTATTGTTACAATTACATGTTTTCTCCATACTAAATATGACGTTCCGGGAAAATGTTATGTCCGACTTAAATAACATCACTTTATGACAGTGAACTTTGGTTTTTGCAGTCATTGTGTGTTTATTGTTCTTTTTAACTTCCAATCATAAAATCACGAGGATTGTTTTGAAGGTTATGAACAATGTGAACATGGCGAAAATAGAAAGCGGAAGGATTCTTAGCTCATGGTAGGATCTATACAGGAATTCACAGGTTTCCAGAGGGGAACCTGAAATGACTTGCTTATGAATTTTGCAAAACAAGGTTGTGGGTAACACTGCAAGTTTCAAATGAGTGCATGTCCTCAGTTACCCAGTCACACTAACATGAAACCAGGAGTAAATCAAATGTTGGACTTACGGTATGCAACTTGCTTCGTTGCGTCTGATACCACGGAACTTTAACACTGTGACTATGACTACTTTCACTGCACATTTCAGTTTCACCAGGGACTACTATTGAAGTATGTCCTTCATCATACAGGAAATGATCCATGCCAGCACCTAAAGGGGAGATACGGGAGGCTCACATGTCCCCCCCCCCCCCGCTCCGTCGGTCAGATCCTGGCTCTACCCCTTCCTAAATATATTCATCTCCTTTCGGAAATACCTTTCTTCAGTCTTCACTCCCATTACCGTATATCAATGCACGCTTGAGGCTTATGCACCCTTCAAAGAGAACCTTCGACCCCACCTCAAGCATTCGCAAGTATTCACTTTTTTATGAAAATTTTAAGACAAAGATTCACCTCAGATTCACAATACTGAAGAAAAGTTAAGGCAAAGATTCACTCAGTTTTCACTTTTCATGAAATTTTGTTAGTCGAAGATTCACCAATTAGGCTATGTACCCATTCGCGCTGCTGCACATGTTGTGATTGTCTGTTGATTGTTTTTCGACGTTGATTCACTCTTTAGCCGTCGCAGATTCACAGCAGCTTTATTTTTATCCGTCGAAGATTCACATTTCAGGGCACTTCGTACGTCAAAGAATCAGCGTCGAATGAAGACTTTGCTTGAGGTGGGGGTCGAAGGTTCCGTTTGACGGGTGCATTAGTTTGCATCACAGAAAAAGCATTTCTTGCAACATTTTGTTCGTTTGATGATCATACCTAAACCTTCTTTTCGTTGTAGTAATAGTACATACCAGTTGTAAATTAAATTCAGTGAATATCCAACTAACTCTCGATGCTTGAGAATGTCTAAAATGTTGGCTTTCTTGGTGTTGACTTTCTCATCATCCTGCAAAAAGTCAATAGAAATTAATTATATATTATATATTGCTTTATTATGATTCCAGGCTTTTGTTTTTTATGTAAAAGTTTACATATAATTGAAATATAGACCCATAACCCGTTGTATTTACTGCATGCATATAGTCAGTTATGTGTCTGTTGTTCACCGGTCTAATCTTCAAAGACATCAATTCATTGTTTTTCATAATATTCTCTACATAAAACATAATTTAGTTATGAGATAATGCTGAATGAATAATCTTTACACAAGGAATGGAGAAATCCATCCTTAATTTCCATAACTTTTTCGGTGGTGTCCACAGAAAAAACTGACCGATGTACTGGAAGTTTGACAAATTTGCCCTGGCAAAACATGCCATGGCTATTGTGTTATTGAAACTAATACAGTCTGTCACTCCTGCATGTGCTTCGCTTAAATGAATACGAAGGTAACTACGATTGTCACCTGATAGTAAATCTTATACCTTGCTTATTATACCTCGGCTGCATTATGCAGACAGTGACATTTTCGGCAAGAAATATTCCATTTTTAGACGCAATCGGTTAAAGCGTATTTGTTATCATTGATATGCAGTAACCTTAGTTCGCCCTTTATCTGTATATTGAGGAACGACCGAACGACCCAGGTCTTCGACACTTATGTGTCATTAGGAAATAACTACAAGACAGGACATTTAGCCAATGATAGACCACATTTTCCAGTACCTATCACGTCTTTCTTGAAAATAAAATGATTAAAGAAATATTTTTTTCAATGTCCTCGAACTTTGAGGAGGAACGCAACGAATCTAGGTTTGTAGGGTATGAACAAACGAAGAGAAAGTCGTTTTGCCGTAGTGGATATAAAGAAGATATGATTATGCCAAACGTATCCATGCATTGTATATTTTAGTTCCATTGTAGAAACATCTGAATGAGCGAGGAAAGGAACGTCCATTTCTAGATATGATACTAATGCCATAGCAATGTTTATGTTCTAGCTGTAATACGTGAAATGCCCTCGGTATCGCTAATTTATACGATTCATTATCATATAAAACGACCATATGATGTCGTATAGTTACGTCATCCGTTTTGCTCCACTTTTCCAAACAGCAATTACAAACGATTGTGGGATAGAGATTTGGTGTACTTCGTTTTAAGCCAGTTGTAAAATTCCATTTAGAAACGACGCATACCAAAACTCTATCCCATAAGCCTTTGTAATTGCGAATTAGAAAAGGGTCTATGAGCACGTTTGGCGGCATCTCTTCACTGAAAGTTAATACAGCCGTACATAGTGTATTTATTAAGCATAGCAATGCATACGTACTGCAGGTGCTATCTTTGCGTTATGTAATTCCTTATACGAACTTACAGTAGTGAAATTAGCCGTGTACTTGCCAATGCTATACTTTATACTGTTTGTATATGAAGTCGTTCTAACTTGCCATTAGCCTCTTTAAAGGAAAAAATGCTGTCACTCCGAATTGAATTGGGGTATCCTAATTCATGAATGGCTCCTTGAAATCATGAAACAGCAGCTTCTTAACTAAAGTTTTAAATTTATGCAATGCAATGCTTTTGTTTACCTTGAGAATGCCACATCTATCTTCTGAAACGTTATGAAAGATCGCACTTGCAGTAGAGATAAGACGAATTTTGTAACGTGTAGTTCATCTCAGGCTATCGAAGTAAGTTTGGGGCGAGTGCTTATTCCCTTTAAGCTGTGATGGTTCCCAAACAGTTTTCACCTATACAATTCCCCCTTGAGACCCCCTAAACAATTCGCACCGGACAAGTCCCACTAGGGCAATTCTCTCCCCGGACAATTTCCCTATGAAGGCTTGGACAATTCCCAGCCAAGACCATCCCAGTTGTTACGATGGGGAAAATTGCCGTTGGTGGGATTGGTTAGATGAAATTTTACGGCTCGGTTTCTAATCAATTGTTTTAAGTTGGGCCAGCCACAGCCTTTTTTCCAGTTGTGGCCCACTGGCTTGTTTTCCCTACTCCATTGCTTATGCTGAGCACCAAGCACAATGGCAGCACGTTCCATTTTTAAAGTCTTTGGTATGACCTTGCCAGGAGTCGAACCCCAGACCTTCCGGCTGCAAGTCGGATGCTGTAACCACTTGACCATGCAGTCGGTATGGTGGGAATTATCAGAGGTAAAATTGTGGGAGTTTGTAATTGTCCACGCGGGAACTGTCAGGAGGCGCAGTGTCCCGGCGGGGGTTGTGAATTGTCGGGGGTAGAAGTTGTCCGGTCACGATCTGTGTGACATCATTTGCACGTCTTTTGTAGCAAAAGGTATAGTCTCAACACATTTTCACCTTTTATTTGCATGGTTTTGCGTTTTCTATTGAAAAATTACTCGTTTCTGTATTACAAATGCAAAAAACGTTGTTTTGTTGTTTACTTGTTTTGTTACTTACGATTCTTCTCAGTTTAGACACTAAACCTGCTGGATTCTCCTTCTTATTGATTTGAGCTATTTTCTTTATAACTTTTTCTGCCCTGTCGTACTTCTTGTGAGTTATGAGCCATCTCGGTGATTCAGTCAGAATTCTAAAATTAAGATAAAGACACAAAAGTCTGTAAGGAAATTTATACATTGGTTGTATATCCTTGACAAAGCATATGCAGGCTAGCAGCATGCCCGTAGCCAAGGAGAGGGGGCAGTTTGCGAAGCCCCGTGGAAAATTTTCTCCACCCTAGAAGATAAAAAAATTATCATTGCCTTAATGCATTTTCATATATCTCGCCCTGCGGCCCCTGCCCCCCCCCCAGAAAAAAATTTCGCCCCGAAGCCTCGCTCCCTCAATACCTTGTCTGGTCACGGGCCTGGCCCGCAGTCGGGCGAGGTGTGGATCAAGGAGGAGAAGTATTTCCGGAGGGAGAGGTATAATGATGTATATAGACAATACTTTTTTATTATTTGCCATTGTTTGTTTGTTTTATTTTTTTCGTTTTCACTTCTTGATACTGAGTAAAATACTATCAAAGTTCAAACCCTGACTTTAATCTAGTGCCCGCGGGGTTTATCGCGGTTGCAAATCATGATGCATTAGAAAACGAGATATGGGCCTTTATACGGGATACAAAACTTAAGAGATTCAAGTACCCCCACTAGTGTGTTTATGCCCTACACTGTTGGCAGCGCGTAACTGGAACTTAACCAACTTCAACCCTCATTTCACCGACCGCGAGTGGTTGTTAGTTACTTTCAGGTGCTAAACACTGCAGTGTCATTTCAAGTCAACAACAAAAGTCATCACTGACTGCTCCTCTGATAAGAATAGAATTAAATCATACATCTACAGCATACACAAAAATCTTGATAAAATAACACGCAGGCCTCCCAAAACCAAACTTAACACGTTTGTATTTCAAACGACTGAATAAGAGAGACTACAGTTAAACTCACATCAGGAATGGAAGGGTGATGATATACGGCAAAGTGAATAATGCAAGTTGCATCCTCCAGTTTTGAACAAAATACCCGATTGCGGATAAAACGAAGTAGCCAATCGCAAATAAGTACCACAAGGCAACTCCGAAGTACACACGAGCCTTCGGCAAAACGATTTCAGTACCTAAGAATAAGCAAATTTGAAATAGTTTTAGGGTGAAAATAGATCCGGCCCGTTTCGTTACTGAAGGAGTTTCTAATGTTTCATTATTAGTTTCTTTCATTTCAGGAAGGCAAAAAGGTTTCAATGGATTAACCAGGCTTAGAAATATTGAAAAGTTAATAAGGTGGCCGAATATCGCTGCCAAGTTATACAAGTAGGAAAAGTATGTTGTTATACAAATACCATTTACTAGTTTCTTTTTCCTTTAGAAAGATATCGTGAAAGTAAAAAAAAAAACACATACTTGCAGGGCCGTCTATCGGAACCAGGAGGGGTTGCCGTTCACCCCCAGTACTTATCAATTTGAAATTTGTCTTCCAAAACTTATAAACCGAGTCTAACAACGACCAAAAGTTACCTCTGAAACGTCAAAAAGGGTTAAGAAGTTAAAAGGTTCACCCCTACCATATTAAACAATTTTCCACGACCCTGACTTGACCTTTAATCCTTGACTTTTCATCTATAGAGGGATTTCAGTCACGTGACTTAAACCAACTAGACGCAATTTTGAAGGGCAAGATCGCGCGTCTTTTTTTGTTTTGAAGGGCAAGATCGCCCGTCTTTTTGGTTTTGAAGGACACGCATCCATTATGTCACAGTCGTATTCATGGTTATGCCGTGCGCGTGAGCTATATAGTTCACTTACTGCGTGTGTGTTTTGCCCTTCAGTGCCTGGGAATCCATTGCCTGTGACGTCACATAAAATCCCTCTATAGAGGGGTTTCACCGACTTCACGTGATCGCTTATCTCTTTAGTTTTGAAGGGCAAGATCGCGCGTCTTTTTGGTTTTGAAGGACACGCATCCATTGTGCCACAGTCGTATCCATGGTTAAGCCGCGGTCACACTACAACGAATTCGGATCGGATTCCGATCCGATTTTTGTGAGTTTTTTTTATTAAAATCTTCTCCATCTCTGGTCAGAAAGAGCCCCAAATTTGCCAACCTGTGTAAATATATGATTTGCATCAGAAGTCTATGAAAATAAATATTAACTGATTTTTTCGTGACGTCACACCTACAAACAGCTTTTATCGGACACGCGTTGTCCGATAAAAGCTGTCTGTCGATGTGACGTCACGAAATAATTCGTATAAATTTAATTTTCGTAGTCCTGCGATAAAAATCATATAATTACACAGGATGGCAAATTTTGGGTTCTTTCCGACCCCAAATGGAGAAGATTTTAATAAAAACTCACAAAAATCGGATCGGAATCCGATCCGAATTCGTTGCAGTGTGACCACGGCTTAAGGCCTTGCGCGTGTGCTGTAAGTAGGCTTATTGCGTGTTTGTTTTCCGTTCAGTCACTGGCAATCTCACTCACGTGACGTCACATGAAATCCCTCTACAGCGATATCATGGTTCACAAGTGCAGAATAATAGATGGGATCCAAATGAAAATAAGTCAACAGGATTTGGACGCAGACATCATTATTTCAATAAAGTAATTTAAATCGGAACATCATTAAAATAAGGATCAAAATGTGAATGAATAAAAATATTAGGTGTATTTACCTAACACAAAACATACTAGTGAAGCCCCATAGGTCACTGCCCCTGCCATGAACCGCAGGAAAGCATACACAAGAACTCTTGAAGAAATAACGCACAGACCTCCAAAAACCACGCTTAGGACATTGCATAAAATGATGGTAAAATACCGGCCAAACCTAAAAACAAAAGAAGAATATGGAGAAAGATCTTCGTTTCCTTTTTTTCAGATTTCAGTCGATGTAAGAAAAGTGTTTGAGAAATTTTAACTCGGACGAGGATACACATAAGCGCACGGCAATAGCTGCAGCGTTTTTGTCGTATTAAAATGCATGTTGACCCGAAAATAGCACGTTTTGCCCGGAAGCAGAAAATTTTCTGCCCAAATGGCGGAGGGGGTCGGACTATCCCCTAGCCATCCTCCCGGTCTTGTATCCGTATGGTGATACCCGTTCAACAAATATTTGAATTTTCCTTCAAAACTGTCATTTTGTGTTATTCTTGCCCCGGATTATGTCCTTTGATAACAAGTCTTCAAAAACAAAAACAAGAGAAAAAAAATGTTCAAAAGTTTACACCGTGCTTTACAACATTTACGGGGCAACATTTAACCTTTGTTCCTTACTCAAAGGTTATTGAAGTATAGATTGTCTAAGTTGCCTACACTTGACGTAGGGACGAAAGTGGTGTGCGACTCAAAGAAACGACGCACATCGTGACGTCGGCACATTGCATGTTGCCGTCGTATATATCTGGGGTAGTTTCCTTCCTGATCTTTAAAATCCACTATGTTTGTGCACATATGCTACGGGCGTTGAGGGTCCGCCACGCGGGGTGCCTCATATTAAAATCAAAGAAACCATTAAAGACAAAAGGTTGTAGAGAATACAAAATATCCTACCTATCAGCCAAGATTCCAAATGATATACATCCCACCAGTAAACCCGCCAGATAAACCGACTGAAGAACGTTTGGCATGGCTGATCTATCACACACGAGCTCCCACTGGAAGGAAGAGACAAAAATACGCACACCACTCTGAAAGACTGATGAAGTAAAACACAAAAAGTATGACACGTGTAGAGGAATATCTGTAATTTGGACAACTCAAACTTTACAAAGACTTGTATTTGAAAGAATCGAATTTGTTGTATTTGCTCTGAAAATTTAAACCGGGGATGCAAGTAGGGCGATCTTCAAATGTTCAAATGTTGTCCAGAAACATATTTCTCTAGCCCGGTCTGCTCATTATTCCGAACGAGCGATGCAATTTGACCTTTGCATATTCCCTGTCTGTATATTGACGTTTTGAGTAGTGTTGGAACGGTTATCGGTATTTACCATCGGTACTGGCCGATTTTCCCCATTTTCATCCGATGTCGGTATCGGTAAAATTTACCTTAAATGCTGATATTACTTAACCGATGTTCATCGTCCCACGTGTCATGAAAATGGACACAAATATTTGAGTATTTCTTTAAATGCAAGTTCCAATATTTTACTTCATCAAGATGAAACGGCACTTCATTGTGGTGTCCCGGTAGCTTAAGGTAGTTGCCCAATGCTTACTTCCCAAATATCGGATCCGTATTGGCCGATATTGAGAACTGAAATATCGGTATCAGTTATATCTGCTACTTGCAATATCAGTACAACACTAGTTTTGAGCTGACTTCACGATGTCTGTTTCAGACATATCAGAACGCAGGGACAAAGGGAAAAAGTGTTAAAGCAGTTCCTTACAAATTGTCTCTGATGGTTTGGCATGATACCACTAGAACGGTGTAATACGGTAACCCTCCTTCCAGCCGACCTATCCATTATTAGCCGGTTTGCACTCAAAAGCTTCCGTTCATATATGACGCTGCCAGCCCCTATGAAAGATACATCCATGCACCACTTTTATGGTTTGAGAGATAAATACTTGACACAAGTGGAAAAAATTTCATCGTTCTATACTTACATCTTCTGTTATCGTACTGGCGTGAATACTTCTATCAAAGTGCCAACCTTCGTCGCATTTAATAACGTCGAGCTCTGTAAGTATGTCTTGATTTTCGTACGCAGTTTCCAGATCGATACCTGTCAAGTTGTACTTCATGCACTTTGGGTCCCCGTCATCGTCTTTAGCAAACTTCGGCGTGGAAAGATTCCTTTGAAGCAGAAGACACTCGCTTGAAGTTAGGTTCCATTGACTGCAGTCCTCGTCTTCCCAATGGCCGACTTTACACCAATGGTCGCTTTGGCCTCCTATGAAGACCTGCGCAAACGTCATTAAACAACCAGCCAAAGCTATGGTACATATGAATATATAAGAACGCACTTGATACCAGCTTAGGCTCCCAATCTCTCTCAAAATATCGTCAAAGGAAGTCATCTTGAATATCCTGAAAGACATAAGGAATGAAGGTTCGGTTATAGCAAATGCGTTGGAACTTCATCAGTTTCATACGCGCCCTCTATCGTCCCTGCCCCTTCTCAACTGGTTACCTTAGCAACAACAATTAATAAACTTGTACTGTATGGATATGTGCACATTCCATTCTAATCAAACTTTGGCTTCTTTCCCATCTACGTGCATTTCACCCACGTTGTAGTCTATAACATCAACCTGGTGGAGAATTTGTGTTCGGGATATTATGCAGAAATTATCGTAGAATTTGTCTGCTGTTCAGAATTTTGTTTGTTTCTTCCTTTGCTTGTTTGAAACAAGAGGGATGTGGAATTAAACAGGGTCCTAAAACTCACGCACCCTTTGCTTTATAAAATGATGGCCCATGATGATGTTGTGATGTATTTACAGTTAGGTAAGGTTTATCACGAAGAAGGGCTTTTAACTTGCTAACTTTTCGTTGCCAGCCGTCATGCAAAAATGTAAAATTTTAACCTTTCGTCGTTATTCGTCGCACTAAATCAATATCATTTCATTTAAAGTCAGCTGAGAATTTCTTTACAACTTACTTTTCGAATATATTTTCGAATGGTGGGAAAATTTGCTAAAAGCTAAGAGAAATGTATAGGCTTGAACAATGTTTCCAGCAGGTGACGTATAAAAATCGTTGGGGTACAATTGAAGTACATTGTTTAAAAGTTTGTTGCCAGTCGTTCTACTGAAAATCCTGAATAAATCTTGTTGATTGGCGGAAACAAACCTTACTTCAAAGAATTTATAGACAATGGCCTTGTCTTGGGATTACTTGGAAAAGAAAGGGGGAGATCATCATTAAAAGGGTTTAGTCAACAGAGACTTATCAATAGGAACAAAGAGACCTGTCAATCAAATAGCAGTGCCTGAAAAGGCTTAAATCATTTTCAAGTACATATTGTCTGGCAGATTTGGCTGTTGTATCTCCTTCCTAACAACTCCCTGTTTTGCCAAAAATGACGTTGCGGTACAGCAACGGCAACGGTAAACGCTGTGGCAAAAATATAATTCTTATGACAAAATGAAGGTTTGTTCACACTGACACTGACACCGCAGCGTCAGTGAGGTGAAAAACGCATCCGGCAAAACTGAAATCGCTCCTGGGGAGTGTCTCATTGTCATTTACCGGATGGTTGCCATGCAAATTATCCCTAGCAACAAGGTTATCTCGAAGCCTTCGCGACCACTGATCTACATGTAGGACTGGATATAACAAGTGCGTCTAAAAAGGGGAACCACTCCATTCACAGCAACTCCTCGTAAGACGCCTAGCCACGTACAAGCTCAATGGAGAGACGCTATGAGAGCAGCGTATTTTCAAAATTTCTACAAAATGTAAGTATATGCAGCTTATACACTTTCACCAACCGTCAATGCAAAACTCGTCTTTAAACGCTACATGAGGTAATCGTGAGCAAAATGAGTTTTAAAATTATTTTATTTCATAAAGAAGACCGGACAGTTATATGATGACGTCACGGCTGACAAAACCCATGCCATGATAAGAATATTCCTGCAAAGTTAAGCTCAAGTCGTTTCTCCTATCCATGGGTTAATAGGTTAATTAAGAGGGACATTAGACGAAAACAGAGACTTTACAATAAGGTCAAGAAGTATGGTCAGTCCTCCCATAAATTTGAATTTAGGAAATTAAGGAGAAGTATTGATAGGAAAATCAGAATGTCTCATAATAGCTACGTTAGAGACATTATCGGGGGTAGCTTGAAATCAGATA